>OU342740.1:158539041-159068465 GCA_910589775.1 Avena eriantha | reverse complement strand
AAGGCTATATATCTACCAAACAATAGGTAATAGGATGTGTCCAAGGCAATATAGAGGCTGCAAGGAATATAAATGGTGTACGGAAACTAAAGCATCGTAACACGGATAGCAATAGATCAATAGGAGGAAATAAAGACTATAGAAGCAAAATAGGTAGAAAGGGGGAGAATGCTCGCCTAGGACACATTGCCGAAGGTTCATCCGAAGATAGGTCGACACTCGCATCAACTCATCGGCCTAATCCGCGAAGAAGCAAAGCACTAGAAGAACACCGGATACACTAGTTAATACTACGATAGAAGAACCGGCATGATATGGCAAAGATGCGATGCAACTATGCAAACTTAAGCGGAACTAGAGTCCCGACAATTAATTAGATAGTTTATGTTGTTTAGATACCCCACATTTTAAATGTTGTCTTAACAAGGAGAAACATGGTATCAGTTCGCTACACAAATTTAAATGGAGATGATATAAGACTAGAAAAGTCGTATATATCCTCCATGTTTAATTATTAGGTGAACCGACATAATGCACCCAAACCACAAAATATGTATGCGACATGAACAATTTAATATGCATCGATATATGTATGATAGTTTATAAAATAGGGCTCGAAAAAGAGGTCACACATCTCGGATCGGAGATCTTGGGGTTCCGGGGTTCGACGGGGATCTAGTTTGGACTTGGCGGGATCAATCTTCAGACAACAAGAGGTAGATCTTGTCGCATCCGCGGCCTTCGGGTCATGTCGACGGTCATGGCGTCCGGGATGAAGAACTTGGCGGTTCCTACTTCATTTGTCGGTGCCAGACTTTGTTTGCGGTGATCGGGTCATCGAGTAGATCTTGGTCATGCCGAAGTCCTTGCGAGCTTCCGTGACGGAGTACTTGGTGTCCTTGTCGGAGTTCTTGGGTGGCGTTGTCGGTCTTGGGTTCGGCGCCGGTAGATCTTGGTGTCGAGGGATTCTCTGGGTCCAGGGGTCTTGACGCTCCGTGTCAAAAGCCTCAGAATTCCCAACGGTCGTCGTTGATGGACTTGGCACCATCTTCGCACAAACGTCTGCCGATACAGCTCCGCACCGGATGCATGAGTACCCAAAACACCAGAGGAGCAGAAGTAGCAGCAACAGGTGCACGAGCAGTAGGACTCAAATAGCGGACCAACGAGTGCTACAGAAGGTCTTGTCGCCCAGATGAGTACGGACAACAGCGCTTGGGTCAAAGCATGGAACTAATAGCAGCCTAGGAAGGCACGCCTGCTCCTGCCTATGGCAGAACGAACGACGACGAGCTGGATGCAGAAGGACAGTAGCCGGAATGAGGGGGCGCGCGAGATCGCAGGGATGCGGCCGCGAGGAGAGCTTGGGGAAGGCTCGGCTCGGGAACAACGGTGGTTGTTGGCGGCGCTCGTGCGGGGCAGAGGGGGAGGCCGAGGTCGAGGCCTGCAGGGGCCACGAGAAGTGGTGGCGGCGGACGACAGGGAGGGAGAGGGCAGCGCCGGAAGGACGAAGGCGGGGCCCACGACGCGGGCTTGGCAGCGGCGACGGCCGAGGAGCGGGGACGGGCGAGCTCGGGATGGAGGCAGCAGGTGGCGGCGCTATGATGGAGTGGACGGAGGTGGGTGGAGGCAAGGAGGCCGCGGGCCAGAACTTGCACGCGGAGGACGGCCGGCGAAGCGGGGCCGCACGGCGGCGGGCGAGGCGCTAGGAGGGGACCCCGTGTTGGCGGTGGTTGCAGGAGGCGGGACTCGGGCGCACATACACGGCTCGAGGGCGCGGTCCCGCGACAGGGAGGAAGAGGAGATGGGGAGACCAGCGGCAGCGGAGCGGTAGGAGTCGAGCACGGGAGGGAAAGCCATGGGGGAGGACGACCCGGTGGGTCCAGGGCGAAGAACGGTCACGGGGGATCGGGGGTTTGCGGGACTAGGGCGAGCGGGAGTGCGCGGGCAGGCGCGTGGGGCCAGGCGGGAGGGGTCGGTGGATGGGTGGAGCGGGGCTGGCGGGGGTGTGTGCGTGCTAGCATCTCGCGTGATGTGTGTGGAGGCGGCAGGGTGTGGTGGCTGGACTGGTGGGGCCAGGCTGTGGTGACAGCTGGTGGGTGGATAGGAGGGGATGGCGGGTGCGGCTGGGGAGTTGGTGAGATGTGGATAAGGGGAGGAAGCTAGGAGAGAAAAAAAGGTGGGAGGAGGGTAGGTGGCTGGGGTGTTAGGGTAGGATAGGATTTAGGTTAGCTAGAGTTAGATTTAAGGTTTTGGAGGTGGCCGGCTGGGCTTTGGGGCCTGGCGGGCTGCCTCCTAAAACTAATATAAATATTTTATTTGTTTAAAACGGGCTTTTGAAATCCGATTGTAGACGAAACAAAATATTCCGGACAAGCCCGGGGTTTTGTATTTGAATAAAGGCGGGAATATTTAGAAGACAAAACTAGGCGTTCAAAAATAGTTTTGAAACAAAACATGCATGATGATGACGATGCTCAAATGCAATGTGGCATGATGACATGAGCATGCGGTCATGATGATGCAATGCAGAAAAACATAGTTGCGACGTCAATGTTTCCGAGATTTTCAAAACTATTTGGAGTTTTATCGTGCTCGAGTGTGATCCGAGATTTGGAGTTTTATCGTGCTCGAGTGGGATCCGAGATTTTCTTATATATTGATTTTTTCGGCTGCTGGATTTAGTAGCTGGAACTAAGAGTTTCTTATGGACACTCCTGATAAGGGTATATTTTGAAAAACTGTTCATTTGTTTTTCTTTATCAGGTGCTCGCCAGCGCTCTTGATAGGAGTAACCCCCGAGGCTATGTTCGGATGTATGCATTAGGACATAGGCTTGAAAATCTTGCATTATACTTGCGACGTCAATGTTTCCTCAGTTTGTCGGGTGCGTAACCAACACTCCTGATACGAGTAGCCCCCGAGGCTACAGTCGAAATCTTTGTGTTTGAATGTAGTCTCAATCTTTGTCATATAGGATTTTACCTCGACTCCAAGTTTTTCTTTGGATTTGTATCCCTTGTACTGAGCCGCAATGTTATGAATTGTCTTGTTACGACATCATTGATTAGGAATTTTATGCTATTGATTCCCAGAAGATACGTCTTCACAAAACGTAGTAGTAATGATTACGTGTGGTGGTGTAATCAGCGGAGTTTTCTGACTGCACATCCCCTTTTTTCCCAAAGATCGAGGCGATATGCGTTATTCTCCCATTTTTACCGCAGCAATAACTTCTTAAGATATTTTCCTTTATGGAATCTTTTGACATGTGCCACCATCGTGTGTATTTCTAACGGTTCAATTTTATAATGAACGGTCCAAGATATGTGTCCTTGCTCTTTATAAAGGGAAGGGGATTTATTTTACTTCTTTTTACCCCTTCCCCGCTAACTTCATCTTGTTGCTTGTGCCATTGCCTTGCTCTTGCTTCCTCGCCTACTTTGGATATTCTTCCACGTGCTCGTGTCACTCCTCCATAATCATGGGAAAAGCAGGATGGGGACTTCCACCGTGGCCATCAAGGCTACCCAAAAGAGGGTTGTTGGATGGGCCCCTTCGAAGTGCTCTGTGTGAGAGTTGCACGAGGTGCGGAACTCTGGCCATCTAGAGGAGGTCGCCTGCAACCTCCCTAGGGATGAAGCTGCTCCAATCCCTAAATCAGGATGGAGGGTAATGTTTCTTTCCTTTCTCTTCCCTAGACTCTCTGTCCCTGTCCATGAATTCCTTTGTGATCTCCTTTTTGTCTATGGCGTGTAGCTGTATCAGCTCACGCCCAACTCTATCCTTCACGTCGCTTGGTTTCTTACTATTTGTAAATGCATCCACGGGATCCATCCCCATTGGGGTCTATGGAAGTACTTCATTTATGTTCGTCGGAATGCCACCGACACCATTATCCATGACATTGGTGGCGCATTTTTTTTGTTCGCTTCGGCATAGACTATTTTGATTTTAAGATCACTGACTCCATCCAAGGATGGAAAACCAAGTGTTTTATAAAAAGGATCAGTTTGTCGAAGGTCAGACGTTCGGCTTAGCCCCCTTTGACCCCAACAAGCCTTGTCACAAACTTTCTTTTTGGGATCAGCATCCCACTCCCAAAGAAATGACGGAGATTGAACCCCTTCTTGCCCGCATTTAAAAATTGTGACATGAGATTGGCAAGTAACTGTCAAGACTTCAAATTCTGGCATATTTCTTGCGGATCAGCGTGCAACCTCTGTAGGTCAGTCTTTCTGGTATGTGGGCACATACTGGCAAGAAGGATCCTATGAGGATTTCACAGGATAATCTCACCCTTAAGGTGTATGAAAAAATGCTTCAGAGTTTTATGAACCTCACAAAGAACAACTCAGTTCCCTCTAATTGTTGTCTGGAGCCTTTTGGTAAGAAGAATCGCCTTCCTAAGGTAAATTGCTTGATCTTTTGCTCCTTGTTTTCCTCTATTTTCTGCTCTTTTGCAATTATCCTCTTTTGTGATTGTTAGTCTTCTGTTTCTACAAGATTATGATCATCTATCTTGCCTTCCTCCTTTTCCTGAGATCTACCTATGACTTGGACAACTGCTGATGAGGAGATGTAGACGTCTACCGCAGAATCTTCATCGGAGATGCCGTCGCTTTCGTCGGCTCGCTCGAAAGATTTTCACGTGGCACCTGCTAGTGAGAAAAGGAAACATCCTAACACCGTCGAAGCAATCGAAGACTCGGACGATTCCACTGGTTCAAAGCCTTTGCGTGCTGTCCCAGTTTCATTAGCTCCCTCCAGATGAATCTATTCCGCTTTACGCAGAACATTTCTTCATAAGTACTTACTGCCTTTTATATTTCTTGGGAGGATCCTGCATTTTGATCATTATGAGTTTAATTTGTAGTGGTGGTGACGGGGAAGATCCTCCTTTGTCTCCACCCGGCACATCTGTTGTCCCTCCTTCTGCAAATTCTCCGCAGCTATCCAAGGGCCCAAAGGATTCTCATGCATCTCCTGCGGGTCAATTTAGCCACAAAGATATTGCCACTTCACGTAGATCGCCGTCGTAGAAAAGAAGAAAATCAGCAGGTAAGGGCGTGGTGATATCTGAAAGCCCTATCGAGGTGGATATGCAAGACATAAGTGTGTCTATGCTTTTTAATTTCACCATGGACCCTCCTTTGCTTTTTTTTATGTCCTTCTTTGCAGCCTATGATGCGTGAGATGGTAGATATGGCCTCTCACTTCATTAGGATCCATAAGGAATCCGAAGGTCTGAAAGGTATATTTCCATATTTTTGTCGCTTTTGCACTTCCTTCTGCTTTTCTAACTTTTTGTTTTACCTTCTGATTTCTTTAGCCACCTCCAAAGAGTCTGAGGTCATCCGGGACAAGGCGTTGAAGCATGCCGACAGTCTGGAGGCCAAACTTTGGATTGCCGAGGAAGCTTCGGAAGATTCCAAGCAGCAGGCCAATGTTGATGCCGAAGAGAATGCCAAACAAGCTGCCATACGAGATGAAAGTCTTCAGAAGCGATTGGAGACCCTCAATGTTTCTTTAACTCGTAAGTTTTCTGTAGGCACAGGAGAAATTTTGCTTCAATCCCCCTTTTTATTTTGGTATGTGTAGAGCTGACAGGTCAAAATTTGTTGCTGGATGAAGACAAGAAGGTTGATCCTCTATCGAATGTTGCTAGCATTTTGGAGACTAACAGTGTTCCTGTGCGCAATCTCCTTGTCCGCTCATGCCGCGCCTTCAAGAGCCCACATGCCGATGTATTTCCATCGAAGGAAGTACCTGCTAATTTGAACAGCCTTGTCGCGATTTTTGGTGCTGATCCAAGCCCCCTTGTTGGTTATAGCGTGACACAATCAAAGAGCGGTGACAAAACTTCGATCGCATTGGCGATGGTGCACGACGAGAAGGTCGACTGGGAGAAGATTAGGTCCTCTGTCCTAGTCAACTCCAAAGGCCAAGCAGTTGATTCGAAGCCTTTCATTAAGAGGGCCAAGAAATACTCTTGGCTTCTTCTGGCCATAAGCTCAGGTCCGGAGAAATCAGCTGTCCCTTCTTTGACTGGTGCTCCTTCTTCGGCTGCTTCCCCTACTAATCCCATAGCTAGTGCTCCTTCTTCTAGTGCAACTTTTTCCTTGGAGAAATCGGCTCTGTAGTTTTGTAGTTTTCTGTGTTTCTTCTGATACTTTATTTTAATGAATATTGAACTTATCCTATTGCTGGAATGCTTCCTTTTGATGAAACGGAAATTTTTGTACATATGTACATGAGTGGCTCTTTGTGTGTTGATGGATTTATATATTTCATGTGCCTTGCCAGATTTTGAGTGATTAAGTGGCTCCTCCTGTGCCTGCGCAGACGTCGGATGCAATCCCGTCCTTCTCTAGAATGGGTGCAGCCGAGACTGCCATTCTACATACAGTAGACCCGCCGTTGCATGCTGAAAAAATTGAGCAGGTGAAGAAGCTTGAAAGGAAACTTCGGGTTATTCAATCGATGGTGGATGTTGCCCGATAGAAAACGTGTCAGGCCCTCGATCGTGAGGCATACTTCTTGGATGAAATTTCTAGGGCAAGTGAAAAGATGCTATGTAAGTCCTTTTGCGTTTTCTTTTTGCTGCTCCCCTTTTTGTGGGATGCCAATGTTTTCTCCTCTTCTCTTTTTTTGTAGGCATTCAATTGTGCGAGAGGGAAGAAACCCAACGTCTGTGCAACCGAATTCAAGCTCTTATGTCTGTTTCCCAAAATTCCAGGACAGACTTTTGGATTAATCACCGCCGTGCTTATGGCGTGGCTCTACTTCAAGACCGCGTATCTAAGGTGGAGCAATTTATTGAGTGTTGTCGTAGATCGCTGGCCATCGTTTACAATGCCATGTTTCCTCGAGATCCCTAGCCTCAGACTTTAGATGATTTGATGGCGAAGTTTTGATAGGGTGAATAGATTCATCCTTTTGTGAAGCTTCAACTTGTGGTGGGTGCCAAGCTTGCGCTGTCTTGAGTGCATGCTCACCATCCGACGCTTGATTTGGATGTCATATCGTTGGGGCTTCCTTCTCCTTCTGATGGTTGTCTTGTCAGCATGGTGCTTCACGATGCTGCCACTCATAGTCCTGCGATTAAGATTGTCCGGAGGTGCCTAGAGGTAGACGAGGAGTTTTTATGGACTTTGCTGCCTGACTGTTTCTGCTCCCATTGTATACCTTTGTACTTTAGAAGAAATACTGTATAGAGCTATTTATACTTGTCAAAAAGGTCGTATGCTTATACAAGATTTTGATTGTATGTTATATCCTTTTGTAGAGGACCCGATGAGTTGATGTTCTTTGTATAATTACTGCTGCCTTTGTATACCTTTGAAACGTTATGTTGAGAAGTACTTTCTTGATTTATTGATAAGTATAAGGGGATAACTTGCATTGACATGTTCGCCTGGCCGTTGGCCTTATTAAATATAGAAATATATAAGAGTAAAAAAACTGCGGCTTCTGTCTTGAGGTACTCCTTCACGCCCCTTGTTGGTTTGAGGGGAGCTCCATCTTTTTAATTGGAGGCACCGTGTCTGCACGGTGGACCAGAGAGAAAAGTAGTTGGTTTACTGAGCCGCTTATACTTGGGAAGTCGATGCACACGCGTAGGCCATCACTTCCTTTGGGGACGAGCATTGGGTTGGCTACCCATGTTGCTTTTGTTATCTCCGTGACACGCCATGTATTTGTGAGGCGAGGATTTTTCTCTCCAATGTCCTTGATTGGTCGGGTGGGTTTTTCGTTGGCGGCTGTGGATGACTTTGCTGGGTGCTTGTCGAGTTCCTTTTGGGATTTTTCCTTGTTGATGTAGTTTCTGTCGGTTCCCCAGTTCTCACGGGGGAACCCGACGAGTGCGCCTTCCTATGCAGGACCGGGAGAGGAAACCGAATAGGTAGCTTCTGCGGGTGCGCGATGTGCCTGATCTTCTGGGGTTCGCTCGCTGGGGATGCGTCCTTCATGTAGTAGCTCTTCATACTCTAATTTCAACTGCCCAAATTGCGTCGCCACCCCAAGGATTCTGATATTTTGTTGAATTCTCGATCACAGCTATCCGAGCGGTTGAAACTTCCTTTTATTATTATGACCCTATTGGGGGCTTGCATTTTTAGCACCAGGTATGCATAGTGGGGTACTGCCATGAATCTACCGAAAGTTGGTCGTCCTAGAATCGCGTGGTACTATGATGGACAGTCCATGACTTTGAACTCTAGTTTTTTGCGCCTGAAGTTGCTTCTCGATTCGAAGACTACATCGAGGTGCACTTTGCCCAGAGGAGTTTCTGCTTTGCCTGGAACTATTCCATGAAAAGTTGTATATGTTGGTGCTAGATTCGTTAGGGACCAATTCATTGTCCGTAGGATTTTGGCATAGATGAGGTTAATGCTGCTTCATGCATCAAAGAAAACCTTGCTCATGTTGAACCCGCCGATTTCTGCCTCTACTATCAGTGCTGATTGACCAGGTCGTGCGACCCGAAGTAGGTGGTTAGCTCTATTGAAGGTTATTTCTTATTCTAATGAATGAAGATACTCTGGCATAGGGGGTGGCGTTGTTATTACCATATTCACTTGTCTGGTGATCAACTTCTATGTTCTATTAGAGGGTCGTCCTTTCTGGATCATCGACAATGCTCCTTTTGATCTAGGGTACTCGTCTTCTTGGTTTGTTGTATTCTGCGGCTATCCCGCTGGAGGATGCCCCGGAGGTGGTGGTGGTGCACCGATGGCCAAAGCACCAGGTGTAGTAGCATAGCCTCGGTTTGCTTCTTTAATTTCCCTTGCGTTGCATAGATCTTGCATTTTTAAGAATGTTTGGCAATCCTTTACGAGGTGGTTGGATTGCCTCTTGCCTGTCGATTCGACGTAGAAGTGCATATTGCATGGTCCTTCCAACATTTGTCCACCTGACATAGGAGGGTCTCGACTTTTTGGCCCGAACTGTTGTTGCGGCTGGCTTCCACCGGTGTCCTCCCTACTACTATGGTACCCATTGTTGAAATCATCGCTTTGTTGGTTGTCCCCTCCAAAGAAACTAGCTGCAACATAACTTGGTGTGATGTACCCATCGTTGTTTCCTCGCCTTCTATCGTTATTGCACCTATCCCTGTCTTCTTTGGGTGAGCGGGCTCTTTTGTTGTGTAATGCATCTTCTCCATCGACCCAGCGATTGGCTATGTCCATCAAATGTGAAATTGTCTTTGGTTTGATTCGTCCTAGTTCTTCGATGAATTCTTGATGACGACGTCTATCGTTGAAAGAATGAATTGATCTTTCATCAGATATTGTTTAGCCGAGTTTTTTATAATGTCCCACCGTTGGACAAAGGCTCGTATTGAATCTCCTGGATTTTGCTTTAAGGCTCATAATTGTTCCAAAGATGCATGACGCTTGAATGTGGATTAGAAATTTCTGATAAATTTATCCTCAAGGTCGTTCCAACTGCTGATAAAATATTCAGGTAGTTATTTTATCCAAGAGCGAGCTGCGCCCGCTAAGTGCACTGCAAGCTTTGCATTGCGGTAGCCTTGGAGCCGCCTTGTAGCTTGACTGTTCCCTGATAATCTGTTATCCAAGCTTTGAGTTCTTGGAGGCCATCATATTTTTGACGATCGTGAGGTAATTTGAAGTCTTTTGGTACTGGAGTCTTGAAACCCCGTTGGGTAAAGAAACTGGCTCCGCATAGTTCTTGCTCTCCTCGCTTTTACCGTCATGGTATCTTTGGATGCTACACTCTTCCCTGGATCAATCGATCCTTCATTGTGTAATATCATTTCTTGCATGATTTTGTGGCTCTGATCTCGAGAAGTGGACCCGATGTGGCGATCGTGATCGTCGGGGGTGACCTACTTGCCGAGGGCTACTGCGACGATGTGGGGATCTATTGGGTTGCCGCATGGTTCCCTTCTTTGCCTGCGCGAGATATGCTCCTACCATGTAGAGGTTCATCAGGACGGAGCGGTGGAGGGCCACGCAAGGATCGTCGCGTGAGGGTTGAGTTGTAATCAGATATGTTTGTGCGGCCACAATTGCTGCTTGAGCCGTTTTTGCCTTGATATTTCCTGCTTGAACTATTGACATAAATGATAGATCCAGGTATCGGATCAATTCGCTTCTTTCTGTTTCGGGATGTTTTATAGTCGAGATATTCCCCTTCTTGGCGGTGCTCCTCCTGTTATGCTCCCAGATCCTCGGGTAGAGCTTAGCTATGTCCGTTGCAAGATGGATTCGTCGGCAAGCCTTTTTCTTTCATTGAGCTGCCTTTGCATCCTTAGCAGGTCTATTTTTTATGATGAAGCAAATATTGGTATGCAAGTAGATCTTCACGTGTGGCATTAGCTGTCATGGGGACTGCACCCAAAATTGTCGCTCTTGCTTTTTGCCATGCTTCGGCTGGTAACCGGAGAGTTTTCCTCTCGCCTCCGCGCGGTTCTCCTCTTCCTGGGGTTATGCGGTTGTTTGTTGGGTCTTCCCCGTTTCCGCGATTTCATTCGTTTTCGTGGTTTCCTGCATTGTCGCTTGATAGGATATCGTCAGGGTTAAAAATAGGATTACCATTGGAGTCTTGCTGAGTCGATGCATCTCCGATGATCACGCATACTTGGTGTTGGGTAACATATGAACTTGTGATATCGTCATCTAAACAGAGGGAGACACTGTCCTGTGGATCAATGAAGTCCGTTAGGTTCTGTTCTAGGTAGATTTATGTCATCCTTATCACTAAGTCGATGCTTTCAATGCATTCCTCGGGTTCCGAGTTTGATGGGCTTGTTCCACGTGGAGTTAGTGGAGAATCTGATCTGAAGGAGGGATTGTTGTAAAGACCATAAGGGTCCCCAGATCGGTCTCATCTTTCTTGTTTTCTTCGGCTGCTTCGATTTTCGCTATGACCTCCGTGGAGGATCCGACAGATGATGTTAGTATCTCCATAAGCGCAGTCTTTTCCACCGACGGTTCTGATGTAATCAGGGCCGAAGGGTGTGATTCCTGGGGTCTTCTACTTGGAACTGGAACCTTCCGATGATTAGATCGGATCCACCGTTCAATTCTGCGGGTACCATCACAGGGGTGGGCGGGTGTGGAACCTCTTTTGTTGGGTTGCTGCTTGGAAAAGAGAGTTCTGCTGAATCCATGGTTTCAGCGTTCAAGCTTCCCACATACGGTGCCAATTGACAAGGGGTGACCTCGGAAATGTCAATAGAAGGACTTAGGGTTTTGCGGAAAAGAGAACACTAGGTATTTCGTGTTATGTAAGGAGAACAATGGATTCAAAGTCACCTAAAGATTAGGTGAATCGCACTATTACAAATCGCTCAAGGATTTTTCGGTGTCCTCGCCTAGGCTTCTCCCGCCCTATATATAATAGGCCAGGTTTCAAAGCTGTAGGCGGATAGGTTACATATGCATAATTACAATACCAGCTCGATGTCGGTTCTTTATTCCCTTTCCTAATACAATTAAAGTCTTTGTCGGTTGTTTCTTTTGGGCCATCATCTTGACTCTTCATGGGCTGTACGCCTTTTATACATCCAGGGTAGCAAATCATAGGTACCTAAGTAACCGTAGCGATGTCAGAGAGGTAGACAAAAGCTGAGTAAAAGAAAAACCTACTACTAAAACAAAAAAGAAAAGTACAAAGAAAAGGCAAAAAATAACACCGTTTGCTAGACCTCTCCATCGTCAGGAGTCCTAATGGAGGATAGGTCTGACAGATTAGCAGGTCTTCCGTCGACATGCGTACACACATATAGTACGCAGCAGAAAGAGAGGAAAGGCAGATTGCTGAAAGCCAGAGATAAAAGACAACACCTGCATGTCGGTGATGTTACCGAGGCGTAGAGCGGTATAATGTGGATACAGAGGAAATGAAAAAGATATAAGCCAAAGAGCAGCGGGAGAGGTTATTTATAGGACATGCGTCATTCGTATCTCCCGTATATAGAAAGATAAGGACGATACCTCTGCCAAAACTCGTTGACGTCTACGATCTAGGCCGCAGTTCGGGTACGAACAGTACCCACAGTACGATCTGCCATGAGAACTTGCGGACGGCTAAGATATACGAACCCATCTTATTTATAAAAGATACATAAAGTACGATTTTTTGACAATAACCCGTGGATGTCTATGGTCTATGTTGATAGACATCATGTGTCCACGCCGCCATGTCGGGTATGGACGACCCCATGTTCGTGTTAAAACGTGTACGGAATCGTGTATGGCATGGGTTTACACTGCCACGCCTTCCTTGAATGGGACCCACGATCGCGGGAAACCATCGCTGGCATGTGTACACTCGCATGTACAACGTGGATGGATTCCACACCTGCGGGAAAATGCGGTCGGCACGGGTTCAAGGCGCCACGTTGGCTTTCGGCGGGTCCCATGACCGAGATAAACCGTGGCCTTCATGGGTTTCCGACACCACGTCGGCTCTCGGAGGGACCCACCAAACAGTGGGTGCGGTAATGTGTCGCGATAGGAATGACTCTCATAGAGCACGGTCTTACCTACATATGTTGACGGCGGGCCCATTTCGTGCTTGCGGCCTACCGGTCATCAATGAAGTTACGACGTCGCGTGCGACACTAAGCCGTGGTCTGGAATATTTCACCCTGGCCCACAGCGGGTCCCGCCTCACGGGATAGCAGGACTCCATTGTGGCGTTGCTGCATTTCCTTACTGGCGTCCATCACACAACCGAAAAAATCGAGATGACATGGATAGCAGTTTGAGCTGAAAAAATATAGGGCTATTATTTACTCCTATTAAATTCCATTACAACTTCATGCATATGACTTGTTGACACCAGGTTTGCAACAAAATCTTAAAAATGGACATACATAATGGAGTCGTAGAACATCACTATCATATTTACCGTGGGATCAAATGATTCACCGTGTTCAGGCAAATGGACGTGCCATGGTTCCTCCTGCATAGGACTTGTCGCTGTCAGGTTTACCAAAACATAAGAGGCGAGATATATAATGAATATGAATAGCATCGGTTTCTAATATTTACCGGGGGATCATATGCAAGATCGTGATCTGGCCTTGGGATGTGAAACTATTCCTACAAATCTGCGGGGCTTCGACCTCCTGTTGTAAGTTTAGATCATTATCCGCAATTTCCTGCACGTGCGCAGTGTCCATCTGCGCATGCTTAATGTGTGCATCCTTATACAAATCCAAGGAAGAATCATTCTTAGCCTACGACATCCATGAGAACGTGACGGTATTTGTGTCTAGCACATGATGAAAAAATAGTTATTATATATACCTTTGTGTTTTTCCTAGCATGGTCGCATCATCTGCCTTCTAGGTACATTTTCTTGAGTATGTCCTTGTACTCCAAGTTTTGTTCTAAGTCCAGACCATTCTCGGCACGTACTTTCACATCCACATAGTCCATCTTTGCATGGTTGCGTTGTGCATCATTCACCATATTTGGGGTAGAATCATGATCAGCCTGGAGGGGTAAGGTGTTGGTTGTAGTGACTAGGACATAATGCAAAAAAAACTTTATATTTGTTTTGGCACGGTCCCGCATCTTTTTCCCTTCTATACGCATTTGCCTCAACATGGAATTGTACTCCATGAACTTATGCTCATGTTCTAGCTTCTTGTCTATATCTCCACGTGCCTTCAGGCTCTCGAAGTCCATCTTGATACGCTCAAGATTTACACGGTAGTTCATCTGGGTACGCTCCGGTTGCACATTCTTCTTCATCTCCTCATAGATTTGTAGCAACATCAGGTCCATGGCTACCCGGTCGTGCTTCACCTTTTTGTCTATCTCCTGATGCTCCAGGTGAATCTGCTTGTACATTCATCTTAGAAGATTTTAAGCTTGCAGTCCAGGATCTCGTACTCCTTCTTTACTTTCTAGTCCACTAATGCACGTTCTTTTTATCTTACAGTCCATCTCATGTCACACTTCATGCACAGACTTGTCATCCTGGCCATAGTTATGCACCACCTTCAAATCTATGGTCCCTATGGAAACACACAAACCAATAGAAAAGGGTATATAGTATAAATTAGTGTCCTAGTATATTGAAAAAGCAAGGGAATGTAGGATATACATGAGCCTACTAATTTACATAAATGTAACTACAAAAAGTAGCATGTACAAAGTAGAAAATGTTATTAATCTACATGAAAATAAGTAGTCTATCTACCCTAGAACAAATTTATCTAGAAGTTCATTAAACTAATTGGTTCACGGAATAAAGAGAATGGGAAAAATTAGACCATCACGTCAACACTAAATCTCTAACAAATGGATCATATAAAGCTGCACTCACAGCTCATAGAAGGGACACACGAACATAGAAATTTGGTGGCAGATGCCGCACAGCCTACCAATTTCCGCTATCAATTTCTATTTATTCAAATGGATACATGGTTACAAACTTAAATAGGCCAAAGTACCCTAACTTTGTGCCACTCAACCAACTAAACCAATGCACGAACGGAAGAACAACTTACACATGCCATGAATGAATGTAGATCTAGTCCTCAGTTATGAACTTTCTCTATCCACAACCACATGCGGCAAGGCCATCACACTAATCATTGGATGCTCATACATCCACAAATTATAACTATGTACATGGCACATAACGAACAGACTCATACAAAGAAACTCTAAAACATGTGCAAGTATAGACTAGTGCTATTTGGCAGCCCCAAGAGATCCTACAAAGGTCGTGTCATCGAATTTGGCCCTAAACCTAAACCCAATGCTACAACATCTATCAACCCCGTGGAACCATATAGTATGAATCCATCAGACCAGGCCGCAACCAATCCCCTTCTCAATCCTCAAACAAACAAAATAAAATACAACATGGGAGTAATAAGAACACAACCTTTGATTTCGAAGCGAGACAATAGTAGAGATAAGAAAAAATAAGGAAATAGGTCCATATCTTGAAGTTGGCAGTAAGATGCTTGATGAGGTGCCTATGAAGATCAGAACGTGTGGAGATTAGGGTTGGAGAGGCCACATAGATCATAATGAAAGGGTTTAGGGTTGGCCTCGTCGACATGTATAGGCAGGGCTGTAGGGTTGGCGTCATCGCCGGGTATAGGTAAGGCTGTAGGGTTAGCCTCATCAACATGATGTCCGCCGTGATGGACATAACCTCCATCCACAGTTCGTGGCTGTGAACACGGAATAAGGGAAGGGTGATGCATTGATCGCGTGTCCAACCATGATCATGGTCCACAGTTACTAGGTCGGCCGTGTAATTCTAACCATGTTGTATAGGCTCCTCCACTACAAGATGGCCATCATGGACAGGTGCCCCTATACATCGCTATTATTGCAGGAAATGACAAAAAACCACCACATTTGAACATGAGATGACACAAAACCACCATCATTAGGTTTCTCGACACATAAATGCCACTATAGTCGTTTCATCATCGCATATCCCTCACTCCCCTCCCTTCCTCTATCCTTCCAACCATACCACCCCTACCGCCGAAGAATAATCACCACATGTCATCGTTCCACCATGGTATTGTGGGAAAATGGAGAAGAATCCTCGCAAGATCTGAGCTTGGACAACGCAAATGTAAGTTTTGTGCACACTAATTTGGGATTTCTAGGGTTCATGATGAATTGGTGATTTAGGTAAAATCCACTCTAATTTGTGCTACCATTTGCACTTGTTAGAGTATCAAGACCATATATGATTACGATTACTGTGGAATATTCAATGATGGGGATGAGCTTGTGCTCTATCCATGTGGCTTTGTGGTAGCCAAATTTGTGGCATTTGAGGGCTACAATAGCGGCAGGAGGTTCCTAGCTTGTGAAGGGCAGGTGTGTAATCAATTTTAATTTAATAAAGTTTGTTGAACGTAGCAAATTTTAGTTAGTGGTCTTGTTACATGAACTATTGGTCTTGTTTAGGAAGGAGAGAAGTGTGACTTTGTGCAATGGGTTGATCCATCACCTTTTGATGCTATGATCAAAGCACTGGCTAAGCTATGGGGAATGTATGGAGAAACTATGCAAGACTGATTCAATGATGCCCTGGATTTCATGGAGAAGAAGTTTGGGTATAAGGACCAAATAAAAAAGCTCCATATTGATCTGAGGAATTCACAAGATGAGGTAGCTAAATAAGTGGCATAAAAGCAAGTGAATTTATACCACAAGGCTAAAGATGAACAAGCATTGGCGGATGCTAGGGCTAAATTAGAAGCAAAGAGGATAACTGGTGAAACTACCTTTAAGATGCACAAATACTTGTTGAAAAAGGCATAGAGGGACAATGATAAGTACAAGGAAGAGAATAGGAAGTTGGAACACATCATTTCTGATTTGCTAAAACAGAAAGAAGGTTGCAGGAGCAGGTTCAAGAAGATAAAGGATCTATGTGATGTGTAATTTTAGCTTGATCATGTAATGTTCAACTAAGAGGTGTTGTTGAATTCTCTAGTGTTGTTGAATTATGAACTATTTGTGAGTTGTAATAAGTACAATTATTATCTAAATTAGGATGTGTTGTTGAACTATGATGTGAGCTCTATCTATCTGAATTGTTGGTGATTCTTAGTGTTAAAATTAATGGAGAATTATTGATGGTAAGAGTATTGATTGTGAATTATTGATGGTGAATTAGTGGTGGATCACACATCATTGAAAAAAAATAATGAGTGGCAACATGACAGAAACTAGGAAGATCATACATCATTGATAGGAATATCATCCAAGTTACTACATTCTTGTCACATACAAAACATCACATTCTTGTTCAAACAACATATAGAAAATTAAGAGGTTCAACAAGAATGAAATAAACAGGTTTGCCATAGAAAATTAAGACGTTTTACATCATACTTTTTGCTCCCAGCCATTACCAGAGGACCAACATTTTGATCCCTCCCATCAAATGCATTGTCCCCAGCTATGAAGTAGGACATGAATCATCTCTCTCTTTTTGAAGAAGTAGGATTTGAAACACTTGGACCTTGTGCATCTTGAGTTGATCTTTGTGGAACAAAAAAAGATTTAGGTGCCCTTTGAGCATGTTCTATCATGGGAGGTCCAACCGTCACTACAAGAAAAGTTGGCTTTTACAACGGACGATTTTCATGATTGAAGTCACGTTTTCCGTGGTTAAAAAGTCTTATACGATGGATGCCCTTCATGGTAAAAGCCCCGTCACAAAAGAATCTAGCACGGGCGTTTTTTACCATGGCGGATCACACCCTTCAGCCACGAAAACTTGTTTTGTCGTAGATATGTTTGCAAAGCCGGTGCACGCGGTGGTCGTGGACGGGATAGAGGAGCTTGGGATTTTTGGAAGGGCCGGCGGAAAAAAAATGGGGGAATCGAGACCATAGAGGTGAGAAGAAAAAAAATTACGATGCGTATATTTGGAATTTTAAATTCTAAAGTTTTTGAAATGGAAGGGCACAAAATGCTTCAATGTTGGTGTGTGGTTTTGCCACTCGATTGAGATTTTGAATTTGGCTAGCGCCCATCTAATAATAATAATATAAAAATGGTACTCCCCCGGTCGGTGGGATATTTTGGCTTAAATTTTTTGAAATGGTGGGGTGGGAAATTCTTCAATGTAGGTGGGTGATTTTGCCGCTCGATTGAGATTTTGAATTTGACTAGCGTCCATCTACTAATAGAAAAAAGGCAGTAGACTGTACGCTATCTATCCAGGAATTCAAGGCCAAGAATCACATCAACTGATCATCCTTAACCATATGTTTGCATGGAAACTTGGATACCTTCGATTCACACAGCGTGGGCGGTAAATTTTGCTGCTTGACTCAAATTTTAAATTTGGCTAGTGTCCATGTAATAATATAAAAATGGTACTACCTTGGTGGGGGATTTTCCTCAAAATGTTTGAAAGAAAGGCGGTGAGAAATGCTTTGGGGTCGGTGGGTTATTTTGCCGCTCGATTACGATTTTGAATTTTGTTGCCATCCAAGTTTTATTACTAGAAAAAAGGTTGTGTAGATCGAACACCATCTGGTCGGGATTTTAAGGCGAGAGTCGCATCAACTTATGCCTCCGATTCAAATGGTGTATGCAATAGGTTTTGGCGGTCAACTATGATTTTGAATTTAGAGATTGTCCAAAGAATAATTAAAAAATAGATCATTCTCCTTCTATTTCAGGGATCCAAGTCGGGGTGAGTGATTATCTACCACGCGTATGAAAATGCAGATCTCCGATACAAGAATATTTGTTTAACATAAAAACAAACAAATGTCTAAAGTATCTCTGATTCAAGCATGTGAAAATAGTGTGCAACCAAGGTCTACTAATTATTTAGGTGTTGGCACAGACTCTTGTACAAGCACTAACTAAATGGTAGTACTAATTCATATCAAATAAAAAGGCTATTGCGAAACAAATACTCTCACTACTACATACTAACAAAACACAAACACCAGCTAGAAGTATATGTAGAACACATAAAACAAGATTTCATCACGCGTACACTACATATAAAGAGAACACAATTTTCAGCATATAAAACAAATATACATCTCTAATATTACAGCCCTGCCATTGTGACTGCAGCACAAAAAAGGAGCCGCCACCGTTCCATCAGCTACCAAAACAAACAAACATCATACTGTAGCTCCAAATAACACAAACTAGGAAAACACATGCTTGCCCAAACAAGCCTTGCTTGTTCATCCGAGTGTTATTTTCATCTCCTTGTTGTTGTAGTCTGAATCAGATGTGTTCCCACTCCGAATCACGTCGGTTCCTGAAGGAAATGAACAAAATGATCAGCAAAATCATAGGTGTACAAAAATTCAAGGGTTGCACATGAATGACAAAACTAACCAGGTGTCATTATGTAGGAATGTAAAGTACACCAATGTTTACGAGATCTAAACTTCTTAGACTTCATGTTGTTGAGATATAATTCGAATACTCCCTCCGTCGCCCATATAACCACCATTTCTCTATCCTCAAATGCATAGAGTAACCTTACTAAATCTTTCCCACCATATGCCCTTGATTTCTCAAGGGCAAGGAGAGTATCCAACTCAACCTTTATATGAGGCACCCAAGCTTCTCATTTTCCTATTGATGATCTTGCACTAGACCACATGTTTAGAGTGAAGTCCCTTATAACCGCAAGGGCAACATCTCCCTTATGCCCCTTAGCGATGACAAAATTGCATCTACAAATATCATGTGCCTCATGGGGGCACTCAATATAACATAGTTTTGTTGTTACGTTGTCAAAGGCATTTGTATATCTGGAGTTCATTGTTCGCCAGTACAAAATGTTCCCTATGAGAGTTGACAACCTGCGATCAATCTTAGCTAGCATCTCAGTAGGTTCAAACCAGTCCTCCCATTTACCTAACTCTGATGAGTACCTCTGCACCAGTGCTTGGTTACCATTGGTTACTATCCAAACAACCCAGAAATTGCTGCAACAGTGTGAAGACAATTACATGTGGTTTCTCAAACAGAGAATTGTGCCTCTATCATACTCACGTCTCCGCCAAATTGGTGGTCATGGTATAACTGTTTAACTTCCACTGATTGGACCCCAGGCCTTTATCATGTTAGACCCTTGCGGATAATGAACACCCTACCATTGCGACATTCGAGTACATATGGTTTGTAGGATTTATGTACTTCCACCAGTCTGTTCAGCTCTTGGCAGATGGATTCGTCAATATTATGATCTGTTAAGAATCGAGCTTCCAGGATTTGTTGGTGAAAAATCCAAGTAACGGCATTCCTCTGTTGTGTGACAGGGTTAGCCTTTTGAAATCGTTACTTCCCATGAAGTCCATCCAACGTTTTTGGGCGACTGATACCCTCAAGTGCATCATCAGAATTAAGTAAACACCACAATGCACAATGTACAACCCTAAAAAAGAATTAAGTAAACACCACAATGCATCATACAATTTGATAGGAGAATTTCTCATCGAAATTTCCTAAACTGCATGCATATGAAAAACTACCTAAAAAGCAGAGTATGTCAACAAAATAACCAAAACAGCACAAGGAATCAACTAGAGTAGTACGAAAGCACCACAAAATGCTTCAGCATGTCAGAACTAGGCAAAGGGAATGAAGAACTTTTTTTAGGTCACCGGGGAAGACAGAAAGGCCCACACCTGAATTTTCTTTTTTTTATCTTAAAGAAGGGGAGACAAAACGGATGCAGCTTTAGTGACTTGGTGAACCCAAGTCTCACGGTGACTTGCCCCAAGATCCACCTTCCATCTTAGATCCAACGTATTACAATAGCTCATATTTTGAACTAAAAAGTAAAACTATTCGAAAAAATTAACAAAAAATCAGTAAATCATAGGTGCCTAGGTTTGAATCCTGTGAAAGTTTCATCCCATTCGGATCACTAGTTTGTGATTACATAGCTTTTTATGTTCACAGTACTACTAGTCTAAACTAATATCCACTGCGTCCAGAAAAAACCCTGGAGCAGAATACACAAAAGTGGGAGGTAGTCAGGGAGAGAAAATCCAACGCAAAACTTACAATGGGGTCGATGAGTGATGAGTAGATGGAGCAGGTGCCACCGATGAATGACGAGCCACATCCGTTGACGCTGAAGAAGCACACCCATGAGCTGACACATTCCTAGCATCCGACGGAGTCGTTGCTGTAACATCCCAAATTTCGTAATTTCAGATGTTACTAGAAGCATGCATCATATCATTGCATCATGGCATCACTGCGTCAGGTATTTTCTTAAACCCCATAGTCAATTATAGACAAAAGGGGGTAAAACCTTTTGAACCACCAAAACCCTTGCAAAGGTGTTATTTTATAGTCCTACTCTATCCCTCTTCTTCTTACAAAATTTTAGAAACAAATTTCGTCTAATTCGGAGTCCGTTTGCAAAAGTTGTTAAACAAATATCAAAACAGAAAATAATAAAAGGAAAAACCTAATCGGGCCAGCCGAGCCAGCCCGGGGCTTACCTGCCGCCGCCTGGACGGGTGGGCGACGCGCAGCGTAGCCGACGCATAGGCCGGCCCAGCAGCCGCCAGCCGCCAGCCCGCTCCCGCGCCTGCAGCCGCCGACAGGCAGGCCCCACCCGTCAGCCGCCTCCTCCCCGAGTTCGGCTCGAGCAGGCCACCACCCCTACCACCCCTGCCGCCTCCGCCGCCTCCAGCCACCGTTCGCCGTCGCCTCGGAGGAGGAGAGCCGACGCCGCCCCCGGGAACGGAACCGCGGCGAAAAACAGGCCGCCGTCTTCTACTCCACCAAGCTGGGGGAGCACCGCCTCCTCATCGCCGACCGCTGCCGACCGCTGCGGCCGTCTGCCGTCGACCCCGTCGCCACCCACCTCGGTAAGCCGCCGGCCACACCCCCTCAGCCGTCTGATACCGAACCAACGACCCAGATTAGACTGGCGTACCGAAGCGGTACCGACGAATCGCGCCGCGCCACGTGGCAGCCGCCGCGTCGTCGACGCGTCAGCACCGCGTCGACGTCACGCGCGCCTCGTGGACCAATCCTGGGCCGCCACGTGTCGCCGCATCCTGGCCCCCTTTTGTTTTTTCTTTTAAAATAGGCAGAAATAGCTCCAATCTTGCAAAATCCATAGTAATTCGAGTTTTAGTCCAAAAATTGCGTATAATATACCGTTGAATTCATATTTTCGAGTAGAACACAGATCTACAATAATATTGCTGTTTTGTCACAGAACTCTTGCAGTAGGATTTAAAGTTTAGATTAGAGTATTTTAATTCTAGAAAATTATCCGTAACTCCGTTTTAGTTGATTCTTGTTGCGTTGGCTTTGTTTCGATAAGACCTTCTGTAGAAAACTATCATATCAAGCTTAGGGTGTTCAGATCTATCTCGATGTAGATTAGAGTTGTAGATCTAGTTTTGAACTTGGTTATTTAGGGTTTAACTCAAAATACCTAAGATCTGTGGGGAAACGATTCTAATGATATCCCCAACTCAACAACACCCCCTGATTAAAACCCTTGGTCAAAATCAAATCCATCCTAGCATATTACCATGTTGCATGCATGCATATTCGACTTCGTGACTTTGTGCAACTTGTGATTGGATCCATGTTTGTTTCGTTAGATTGCTCGGAGTGCACTGAGAAGTACTGTTGTGTAGATTGCTGCTCGGATCAAGGCAAGTTACACCACTTGTTCATGTTTACGTCCCAGTTTTGACTATGCATGTCTTACTCTTCAAATTATGTAGTATGCATGTGTAGGGTTTTGGTAGAATTTCTTAGTACTATTTTTCCAAGCACGGTTTTGTAGTATGCCATGAGTAGCTCTATGCTTAGGATTTCTCATCCCAATAGGTTATCCTGTTTTTCTAAGTTTCTTTCTATGCTATATACTAATATATATCAAATACCGTTGGGAGGGTTTGAAAGACTCAAGAATTTTCTAAGTATGGGAGCTCTCTCGAGTGAACTTTTCTTCTCCAAAACCCCTTCAAAATAAAACTAAGTTTTTCTTCTGGGCGGAATGGTTGTCGGGACAACGAGTGGGATTTTGGTGGAGGACGGGCGGCCAGGAATCAAAGAAGTCTGCCATGTTTCAGAATTCAGAAGCTTCCCGTGCAACCACAATACATATGGGCTCTGTCTTGGCTTAGTACTTAGTGGGAAACCTCATCGGGGTACCAACATTTGGAGGTTCTTGGCACGGTTGGATCCAGCTGGTAGAGGGGCTACTAAGGGAAGGCCTCGCCATGGTCTTGTCTATAAAAGGACTTGATCGTGGATTGTGGGGAAAGTGCACAACCTCTCGAGAGTATTGCAATCTGATCGATCAGCCGTGTTCATGGAAACAGAACAACATCGAGCATCTGAAGGATGGAGCCTCTGAAAGATCTTCCTCTCCCTTTTCCAAACTTAACGTTTTATAAACCCCAAGGTGTGAGTAATATCGCCATTGGGTGGGATTTTGGGAACTTGGTGCGTAATATCCAAGTGCTAGGTTGATTTGGGCACTTGGTGAGTAATATCCACGTGTTCCATTCGACCCTATACTATTTATCAAAGTTTACAAGGTAGGAAAAACTTTCTTCTTCTTTTCTTATTACATTGATAAAATTGGCTTTACGCAAATGATCCCCAGAGCCTACTCTTAGCCTTGCATGTAGAGATAGTCTTACTCTTTCCTTGGTGTAATTTGCCAATACATTCAAAGTATTGATCCAACTTGTTGGCTGCACGTCTTATGTGAAGAATCCGAAGATTGAAAGGTGCGTAGGGATCCGGGTCTTCACGCAGCTAGCCCGAGGCGTTGATGGACTCAAGTTTTATTTAGTTTCCACCATTTTATTTGAGCCAGCTATAAGCTATGCAAGTTGTAATAAATATACTCTGGATTACTCGTGTAATAATGACTTGTGTTTTACATGATATTCATCGACTGTGAAGTGCTAGCTATTGATCCAGGGACTAGCATGTTAATCACAGGGACTTAGGATCCATGTTGATCCGAGGTCGCAACAGTTGCTTTGGCAGCGGTAGGCAACAGAGCCGAATTTGTTCTAGCAGTAGCCGATGAGAATTTCGACTATGCCTCCACCCCTTTACAAGAATCACTCAACACCGCCCAAGACTCTGATGCGGTACAAGCATCGGCATCCGCATCCACTTCATATGTATCCACTGGTGCTGCTTCAGCATCCACCTCTGCTTTACAAGCATCCACCAACGCAGAAAAAGCATCCGCCAATGTTGATTCCATTTTCTGGAAACACCACCAGCTTATTTAGCTTGTAATGCCCAAAAATAAATGCATTATATCCTTCAGAAAGCTTGTAATGGCTGGAGGTTGGGGACATACATACCAGCGAATGGCGGTGTAGTGGTGTTCAATGGTAGAGCAGTGGGGACAGTCCGGTCGAGGAAGGGCGGCCAGGCGGAGAAGATGATAATGCGGTCGAGGGGCACATGAGTGAGCTTCCTCAAACTCGAAACTAACTTTCATCCCACTATATTATTTTTTGCGAACCCCATTTTTTAGGAGAAAACCCCCTCTGTATTAATAGTAGCAACCACACGACTGATTCAAGTTTGTGCACTTATTTTGCTCAGTTTCCCGCCTACAGACATCAAGTTTGTGGACTTATTTGTATGATAAAATGAATTGCTCGGTATAAAATATTCCAAGTGGTAGAAGCCTGCCCTTTCTATGACATCAAGATCTAGAGTTCAAACATCGACCTGAAATTCCACAATCTACAACTACAAGTTTTGGTTTACTACCAGAAACATGCTAACAAATCAATCGCAACTGGCATTAACATCATCATTAACAAATCTCAGAAGGAAAAAATTGAAAGATAAAAAACCACCGCAAGTTCGAATAAGATGACTTTTGTTGCCAAATATAGTCACATAAAGCAAGGCCCAATATATATGTCATAATAGTACATCAAATATATAGATTCGTGGACACCACACACTAGCAGACTAAAAAACAGTTATAGTACATGACTTAACAAACAGTAATCCTCACAAGAGACCCAAACCCTTCAAAAATGAAAGTAGAGTTGTCAATATGGTTTACAAATTTCCTCATTTTTTGCTGGATCAGGACTATATGGGCATGGAGAATCTTAAATTTCTATCAGGGTCTCATCTACTTCTAGAGCCAAATTGAAAATATTGTCAGCTCGCATTTCCACCAGTTCCAAGATCTGGTCGTACGCTTGGCCAATCAGCTTGTTGCCATCCACATCAGGCGACTCGGGAACTAAGTTGTCAGCTAGGAACTTTTCAAAATCAACAACAGCATCATGAGCAACTGAAATAGATGTATTCCAGCCTGTAGTCAAATCAGCTATCCACTTAGTGGATGTGGACACTTCTTCCTTTAGGCGCCTAATCTGTTCATCCTGGTGTTTCTCTTTCTCTTGAAGGCACAAAATCATGTCTCTATGAGCTTTGTATTTCTCTCGGAGACGGGAAATTGTCAAAACCTTGTAGTGAGCAGCACCATTACGCCATGAGAAATATGAATAAGGTGGAAACTATAGATAACAAATCCAATAAACTAGATTCTCATTTCAAAAAAATTAAACCAAATTATTGTTTCAAAAAAATAATCCAAATTCAGCTGCACACTTTGTGCAAGCTCCACGGTGCTACCGGAAATGGCAAAGAACCATAGAGGCATATTGCCCAAACATGGGAAACAGAACCGACATGAAAAGGGTCGTACTTCAGGGTTTGCCTTCTTAGCTGGCACATGAGTAGTCCTGGCCTTAGTAAGTAGCAACATATCAGAATCACTTCATTTCTGCAAATCATGATGCAACAAAAATGATCAGTTCATTTTATGGAACATTTTAAGTAATAAAGTGCACTTTATCGAAAATATGATTTCGGGGACAAAGCATAGGTTACTGAAATTCTAGCAAAGCAGCTGGATACATAAAAACACTTGTCACATGATAATGCCTCCTCTACGGGTGGGACATGCGCATGTTGCTAAATGAAATGCAGCAAAGCAAGTAAATTTTAGGAAAGAACACATCAACTTTGCAATGAAAAGAAGGATACATGCATTAATCTAATGAAAAGGATTGGGTGTGTTCCCCTTTACCGAAAAATATAATTTAAAGAACTCAGCAATGCAGGATACCAGCAAACAACAATATGTTTATGAATGATACGCATCAAATTACATCTGCGTTGTTTAGTAGAGGATCGTTCTATGAAATAAAGCCAGGGGCAAGCTTCCCATCCTCATAAGACTCTTCTTGGCAGCATATACTTCCTTATTTTCAGTGGACCTTATAACTAATTACATGGCTAAATCCATGGTGATCTCAGCTTCCTAATGTGGCATATAGATCTAATTTTTCAAATATCAATCACCTAAACAACTATCCGGATGGTTGCGGACTCACCGGAGGTTGCGCTGATGCAATGGAAAGGTGGACACTGCTGGGTAAAGAAGGTGCACGATAGGGGAGGTGCACAAATGTGCAAAAAATGTAGCGATTCGTATCTAGATAGAGATCATAGTAACACATAAACTAGATCATTAGTAGTAACCAAAAACTCCAGACAGGATGTAAGCAGACTGTCAACTGCTCCAATATTAATTAACCTAGTGTAATTTAATGTGGCAGTACTATGAGATGGTGAGTACTAGTAAACAAAAGGAGATTACTTAATTATTAGTGGAATCTACAGCCACCTACCAAAGGCATCATGAGCATGCTAAATATCTAAATTGCAGAACATACTTGGTTAAGAACCTAATGTCAAGCTCTAATTACCCAAATCTAAGAGCATCTATCCTATTTACGACTAAGTGCAGTGAGTTGGAGACATCCGCTAACTCTGTGGCCATCTCCTCGGCATGCATCTGATGGTGCTCCTAGTCCTTCTCTTCGAGGTCATCACGGATCTCAAGATGTAACCACAGCGACATCATCGCGTGCTGCAGTGAAAGTGAGTGCGGTAGATTTATCCAGTGGATGTACGTGAAACGCTCACATTCGTAGTTGCAACCAAGGAACCTGTGACTGAAGTTCATTCCCTCGAGCGTGGAGCGATGACGGGACGCCAGGGCGCAGTCGCACTAGAGCTAGAGATCCGCATCGGTAACGATGTCGTACCACTCCGCATATACCATCTGTGCTGGCATCTGAATCCAGGAACCATCGTCGATCGAGACGGGCAGAATAGAGAAAAACCCAGAAGGAGAGAACCCATAATATAAATTCAAGAAAATAAATACAGACCGTGAACTCTAGCATACTTACCCTAACCTGGTCGCCTTGCGCATCAAGATCCCCCGTCGTTCGCCAGACTGCCATGACTGAATATGCTGACATTGCTCAAAAAACGAGCGTGCCTTTAAAGCCTAGTGCAGAGGCTTCGTGGAGAAGGAAGAGGTAGGGGAGCCGATGCTCACATTCGCTGGCTACTATTGGATTTAACTCGACCACTGATAACTAGGGCCCGCCCTAGAGAGCACGTGGGCCCCCAAACATCACTGACCTAGTTAGACTTGCATTACATGTACTTTTGGAACACAGATTAAAACTCAATAAATAAATAAACCAAATGCCCCCTCTCTTTTTGCAAAAACCCACTACAAAACAGGGACGCTCAGAAATTCGTACACACACTCACCCCTATGAATGTAGGTACACACACCCTACACCTATGAGCACTTAAAAAGAGTGGATCTTGAGATTGATCCGATGGGGCTTGAGCTTGATGAAGTCACGATAAGCACCTCGCTATATATGGACGGGACTGTTGCCTCTCACAATACTCATAACCATCCTTCAAAGTCGAGCGCCAAGTCTTTGTGGCGAAGGAAATGCTAGGGGGCGGAGCTCACATTCGATGGCTGCTGTGGGATGTAACTGAACCACTAATATTGTGCCATCGGTAGTGAGCCCATAGACCCTAGACACCAGTGACCATTACAATTCCTTTGGGAAAACCAAGCAAAACTTAATATAAACTGATGGGTTTGAACTTTCGTGGCTAGGGGTACCACTTCACTCAGAACCATCCAACCGCAGGTTATTGGCTCTCTCTGTCGTATATATAGTACACGGTACATAATTAAATAACTGGCATACAAAAAATTAGGCAAACGCACTTTCTAAGCTCTTTACTGTGACCAAGCTCTTAATGAGTAGCTCAGAAACTCTTTAACTATATTGTTTAGTATGTTAACATTAACGAGCAATTTGTTTTGCTCACATATGTTCGTTAAGAAAGAAAACCAAGCTTAAAAGAGTCGACCAGACGAGCTAGGGCTCGTTAAACTTGCCATGCGAGAGCTCGCCACTGCCCATTTTTAGATAAATGAGTAGACATGTGTTTAGGGTTTAGGGTTTGGTGTTTTAGCGTTTTAAGTATTAGGGTTCTTGTGCTAAATACATAGTCTTGGATGCAATTTTCATTTATTATGAGGTCCTTAATGTTACTTGTACTTCCACCGACCGTGTTAACTCAAGAACCTTGCTCCTACGGGACTAACCATAGTTAAAAGAAGATGCATGCGCCCCAATTTTATATCATAGACAGTGGACCACGGTTTCTTATACATAATACCCAAGTTTTTAGTACTAGCTAGGAATTTCCAGGCTTCCTAGCTAATTTTGCACACTTCAGAGACTTCTTGCCGATTATACGAATTGAGGTCAAACTTGAGCTACAAGTAAGCACGATAGATATCTCTTGAATTAAATGTATTTTCAGAGGTAGATGGGTGTATCTAATTGTAGTAAACAATTTCGTTAGTGTGAGTTTCCAACTATCAGGAAAGAACATTCTCAATTTCTTGAGTGATGTCACGAGCCAAAAATTTAACAAAATTAAATGTCTTTTTGAACATATATCAGGTTGAATTTGAACTACAAGTAAATTGTAGGTTGCTTTGAAAGTTTTATGAAAAATCTTTTGGAGCTACCCATCAGGGGTTCAACTAATATATCACAAACCACCGAGAGTTCTGATGATAGGTTAAACTTCTTGCTAAGATTTTGCATCTTGACAATTTAACGAAATTAGGTAAAATTTGATCTACAAGTATGCGCGATAGATTGCTCTTGAATAAAATGTATTTTTTGAGGTAGATAGGTGCATCCAGTTGTAGTAAAAAAATCCATCAGTATGATTTTCCAACTATCCCAAGAAAGAACATTCTCAATTTTTTGAGTGATGATGAGATTGTTCTTTCTCGTGAAGCAAGTCCGAAGAATATGGATTCAAATGAAACACGAGGCAAGTTTTCACACAGATATAGTGGACCAACATGTTGTACTTATGATTTCCCATGTTTTATGAGTTCTCAAACTTCCTAGCTAACTTCACCCACTTGATTGACTTTATGCCAATTTATTAAAATTATTAGGTAAAAAATGAACTAGCACAAGTAAATTATAGGTTGTTTTGAAAGTTTGAAGAAAGATCACTCTTGGAGGTACCGATCAGTGGGAGGGGTCAATTAATATATCAGAAACCACCGAGAGTTTTGATGATAGATACGGTTCAACTTTTTGCTAAGATTTTGCATCAATTTAATGAAACCAAGTTAGACTTTAGCTACAAGTAAGCGTGATATACTGCTCTTGAATTAAATCTATTTTCGGAGGTAGATGGGTGCATCTTCTTGTAGTAAACAATGTCATAGGTGTGAGTTTCCAAATATCACAAAACAACATTCTCAATTTTCTGAGTGATGTGGTGATTATTCTCTCCCGTAAATGAAGTCCGAAGAATATTGATCTAAATGCCACAAGCTTAAGTTTTCACACACAAACACAAACACACACACACATACACACACACACACACACATATATATATATATATATATAGTGGACCAATATATTGTACTTATGATTTGTCGTGTTTTATGAGTTCTCAAACTCCCTACCTAACTCCGCCCACTTGAAAGACTTTATGTCGATTATCGAAAATAGGTCAAATTTGAACTACTACGAGACCTACGATTAGATCGGCCATTCGCAAAACTTCTTATCTTATCATTATCTTGTCTCTTATCTCTTACAATACCATACCACTTCATATAGTGTAGGTATTAACTTTAAACATTGACTGTTGGATCAAGACTGACAAATCCAAACATTGTTAACCGTTGGATCTTCTTTTCCATTCTTAGCATCTAGAAAGATTCTACTGATAGTCTTTAACACAATAAATGCTAGTATGCGCAAACCTAAAACACACAGTACTTCATTGCTCAGTTACAAGGTCCTGGTGCTAAATGCATGGACTTGGATGAATTTTCATTTTTATGAGGTCCTCGATATAACTTGTACTTCCATCGACCGTGTTTACTCTCAAGCACCTCGCTCCTACGAGACCTACCATTAGATCGGTCATTCTCAATACTTCTTATCATATCTTGAACATTGACCATTTGATCAAGGCTGGCAAATCCAAACATTTCTAACCGTTGGATCTTATTTTCCATTCTTAGCATCTAGAAAGATTCTACTAATAGTATTTAGCACGATGAACGCTAGTATGTGCAAACCTTAAAGACTATTAGTAGAATCTTGATGTAACTTGTACTTCCACCGACCGTGTTAACTCTCAAGCACCTAGCTCCTACGAAACCTACCATTAAATCGGCCATTCGCAGTACTTCTTATCTTATATTTAAGCTGTCTCTTATTTCTTACAATACCATACCACTACATAGTGTAGTGGATTAACTTTGTACATTAACCGTTGATCAAGACTGGCAAATCTAAACATTGCTAATCGTTGGATCTTCTTTTCCATTCTTAGCATCTAGAAATAATATTTAGCACAATGAACACTAGTATAAGCAAACCTCAAAACACCCAGTACTTCATTGCTCAGGTTCGTGGTCCTTGTACTAAATGCATGGATTTGGATGCAATGTACATTTTGTATGAGGTCCTTGACGTAACTTATACTTCCATCGACCGTGTTAAGTCTCAAGCACCTCGCTCCTATGAGACCTACCATTAGATTGGCCATTCGTAGTACTTCTTATCTTATCTTATATTTTTCTTGTCTTATCTCTTACAATACCATACCACTTCATATAGTGTACGGATTAACTTTGAAGATTGACCATTGGATCAAGACTGGAAAATCCAATCATTACTAACTATTGGATCTTCATTTCCATTCTTAGTATCTAGAAAGATTCTACTGATAGTCTTTAGCATGATGATCGCTAGTATGCGCAAACCTCAAAATACACACTTCATTATATTGCTCTGTTTCATGGTCCTTGTGCTAAATACATGGACTTGGATGCAATTTTCATTGTTATGAGGTCCTTGATGTAACTTGTACTTCCACCCACCGTGTTAACTCTCAAGCACCTCGCTCCTAAGAGAGCTACCATTAGATAAGTTATTCGCAGTACTTATTATCTTATCTTTATATTGCCTTATATCTTACGTATAATACAATACCACTTCATATAGTGTACGGATTAACTTTGAACATTGATCGTTGGATCAAGACTGGCAAATCCAAACATTGCTAACCGTTGGATCTTCTTTTCCATTCTTAGCATCTAGAAAGATTCTACTAATAGTCTTTAGAACGATGAACGCTAGTATGTGCAAACCTTAAAACACACACTTGATTGCTCAGTTTTCAGGGTCCTTGTGCTAAATGCATGGACTTGGATGCAACTTTATTTTTTTACGAGGTCCTTGATGTAACTTGTACTTCCACCGATCGTGTGAACTCTCAAGAACCTTTCTCCTATGAGACCTACCATTAGATCGGCCATTCGTAGTACCTATTATATTATCTTTTCCTTTTCTTATCTCTTAAAATACCATACCACTACATATAGTGTATGGATTAACTTTGAACGGACCATTGGATCAAGACTGGGAAATCCAAACATTGCAAAACGTTGGATCTTCTTTTCCATTCTTAGCATCTAGAAAGATTCTACTGATAGTCTTTAGCATGATGGACGCTAGTATGCGCAAACCTCAAAGCACATAGTACTTCATTTCTCAGTTTCAGGGTCCTTGTGCTAAATGCATGGACTTGGATGCAATTTTCATTTTTTTGAGGTCCTGGATGTAACTTGTACTTCCACTGAACGTGTTAACTCTCAAGCAGTTTGCTCCTACGAGACCTACCACTACAAGAAAAGTTGGCTTTTACAAAGGAAGATTCTCGTGGTTGAAGGCATGTTTTTCATGGCTAAAAAGTCTTCTACGACGGATGCCCTTCTTGGTAAAAGCCCCGTCACAAAAGAATCTACTACGATTTTTTCTGCCCATGGTGGATCACACCCTTCAGTGACAAAAACTTGTTCCGTCGTATATATGTACGCCAGCTGCATTGACTGTTGATGTCATGCAAATTGCCACATGACAAACACCGTTAACACCTAGTTACCACCGTTAATGGCCATAGAAACCATATTAGAAGCCAGGCCCAGCCAAGTCCTGCTAATAATTAAGTGGGCCAGACAATTAGGAGAACCCAATAAGATTATGGCCCGTTACTGTTTTATTCGGCACTATTTGAAATGGGCCCAAAAGATGCGGCCAGCAGCAGCCTGCGAATGTTAGGCCCATTACTGTTTTGGCCTACAGAAGCCCACATTGTTCGAATACTGTGCGCCCTGTTAACAGCCTGCGTCATGTAGGCCCAATACTATTAAGACCCATGGTCAGCCCGTCACTGTTCTCACAGCTCATCCTGGGCCGCCTATGAATGTCCCACTTTTGAGAATGTTTTATATTGTTCTGCCGTTTTACTAATCTGGCTCATTACCTGTCTAGCAGTCTACTGGTCATGTCCGTTACCGTTGTGGTCCTTTACTGTTCTGGCTTGTTACTATGATGCTTGTCGTTGTTCTGGCTGGTTACTGTTCAGGCCTATTACTGTGTTGTCCTGTTAATTTTCTGGTTTGTTACAATTTGGGCCTGTTACTGTGTTGGGTTGCTGCTATTCTGGCCTACTGGTGTTTTGGTCTGCTACTGTTTTGGCTTGTTTCTATTTTGTCTTGTTACTGTTTTAGCCTATTACTGTTTTAGCCTTTTATTATTTTGGCCTGTTACTGCTTTAGCCGGTTACTGTTTTGGTCTGTTACTGTTTTGGTCTACTACTATTTTGGCATGTTACTGTTTTGGCGTGTTACTGTTCTAACCAGTTACCATTACTATTTCGGTCTTTCAAAAGCTCATGCAAATATCATAAAAGGAGTATAATTAGTGATCATCTTTTACTGTTCATGGACGGCGCAATACAAGAAGGGCAAATAACTAAACCCTATACAATTACCTGATCGACCCGGCTGGCGCAGTTATGGTACCACCATGCGTGAATGGCGTCAACTAAATGCCTAGATGGCCTATGCAAGTTATCTAGATATTACATAATATGAACAATAGGAAAAGAAAATTTAGAATTTATGTTGCCAATCAAGTTGATAGTCGAGTCCTCAATTTGCTTTCTCACTCCATCAACTGCATCTCCCTTTGAGTGTGACACCAACATTGGAAACCCACCTTAAGACATGATCTTGCAGTCCCCTCTTTGGTGGCGATAGCAATAATTGTAGCTGAAACTAAGTAATAACAAGTTAATACAGCAAACAAGACAAACTATCATAGCTAAGAATGAACCAGATAGGAATTATAACTGCATATTACAAACTTGTAGAGAAGGAATGCAAACCATGAATGAACTATATAGTAGAGGATAGTTATGACGTTACCTAGGACGAACTAGAACCAGATACGAAATATAATGGTGTGACTTGTGAACCTGTAGAACAGGACAAACAAGCATTAGACAAGTATGGCAACAATGAAATGAGGAATCAAACAAAGTGTTTCTTAGAATTTCAGTATAAACTAGCCAGGTCATTTCAGCAAATATATATGGAAGCAATGGTATCTCCTGGAATACAAGAGACGTTGGGTGACTCATAATTTGCAGTGAGCTACACAATGACATGCAGTTACTGTCGTAGCTAAGAATGAACCACATAGAAATTATAACGGCATCATACCAGATCTTGTCGAGCAGGAATGGAAAACACGAATGAACTATGTAGTAAATAATAATTATGTCGTTGATTAGTACGAACCAGCACCAGATACAGAAAATATATAATGGCATCGCTAGTAGAACTGTAGGTTGTGTAAACCAAATGTTTAGTGTACGCAAAGAAAAAGAAAATAGTTAGTGTTGCAGCTTTTGAAGAACCAGATGGCAAAAACATATTATAATCGAACTAGTACGAAGAGTTTGAACGGGTACTACAGGATAGAAGAACGATGCCATGGAGGGAATAATAGTAAGAACTTAGGTCAGTAATAACCAGATAGAGTCAGTAACTGTGGATCAGGGAATCCACACTAATATTTTCCACTGACATTACATTTTGCAAGAACTACACAATAGCAGGCAATTACTAGTGTACGGAGTAGCTAAGATAAGAACTTGTGCATGACAAAATAACAGACATGTACATGACTTGAAATTTGTAGAGCAGCGAATGCAAACCAACATGTCTAATGACCTTGTATGTACTAGCACGATGAACAGGTGTGTCCAGTGACTTGTATGTACTAGCATGATTACAAAAATGCAGTTCACTACGACAGGCTTGAACCTGCTATATCGCTGACAAAACAAAAACGGGATGGAGATTTGATTAACCTTGGTCGGAGAGGCGTCTAAGCATCATCGGTGCCGTGCGAGTGACATCCAGGTCACCAAGGGTGCTGCGGTTATGGTGGTTGTTGCCATCGGGGAAGCAGATCTTGGGCGGTCGATGTCGGCTTTAACACGGTGGACGAGAGCGTCGCTGAGGCACATCTGGTGGAGTGAATGGCGATGGTCGTGTAGCTAGTCTGGAGCAGTGGAAATGGAACTCCTTGAACTAGATCATGTCTGGTGGACACCTGTGACGCAGATCCGGTACGGTTGGGTAGCTTTCGACGGCGTGGAAGCAGAGCTTGAGCGGTCGATGACGCCATCAGCGGCGAGGAAGCAGAGCTTGGGCGGTTGATGATTCCATCAGCGTGGTGAATGACACCGCCGTTCTGGGGCAGTGGCAAAGAGACCCAATGAACTAGATCCAATGGGTGAGCGTCAGTGAAGTGGCTCCGCGGCGGCGCACGAGACCACAAATCAAGCCGGTGTGCGTGGTGGCCGTGCAGGTGACAGAGGAGCTTGGGATTTTTGGGAGGGCCAGCAAGAAATACTGCGCGAATCGGGACCATAGTATAGGTGAATAGAAATATAATTACAATCATGACCCCGAGCTACTGACTTTAGCATGCCCATGTATCGTCTAAACAATGGGTATAACATGGATTTCAAAGTCAATTTTTTTGAAATAGAGGGGCGCGAAATGCTGCAAGGTTGGTGTGTGATATTGCCGCTCGATTGAGCTTTGAATTTGGCCCGCTTCCATATAATAATAATAGAAAAATGGTAATATCCGGTGGGAGATTTTGGCTCAAAGGTTTTGAATTTGTGGGGCGGGAAATGCTTCAAACTCGGTGGGTTATTTTGCCGCTCGATTTAGACTTCGAATTTGGCTAGTGTCCATCTAGTAATATAAAAAGGTAGTAGACGGTAACCTATCTATCCAAGAATTCAAGGTCGAGAGTCAAATCAACGGATCATCCATATCCATACTAGTAAAAGGCACATGCCACAATTTCCATACCACTATATAGTGCTTGACACTTCTTTTCAAAAGAAAAAACGACTATGTTGCTTCACAATTTCCATATCACTATATAGTGTATGAATACCTTCGAACATCAGCAGTTGGATATAGATTGGAAAAACCCGACATTTTCTGACCATTGGATCTCTTTCAATACATTTGAGTATGTCATGTCTAGCATATAGAAGATCCCATTATTGTTGGCCTCTAGCACCATGAATATACTACGCATATAAAGTACAAAGAACATTGTTTTGAATGCCACAAGCCAAGTTTCCAGATATAGTGGACAATGTTTTATGTATGATTCCAAAGTTTTATGAGTTTTCAAAGCTTCCGAGCTAACTCGGCCCACTCAAATGACTTTAAGTCTCTATTAACAAAATCATGTCATATTTCGAACTAGAAGCTCTAGAAATTGGTAAATTTCTATCGAAGTTCTATAAAAAGCTTTTTGGTGGTACGCATCAGGTAGTTAATATATCAGAAACAATCGAGAGTTTTGACAAATTCAACTTCCTGCTAAGAATTTGTATCTTGACAATTTTGAACCCATTTTGAAACAATCACATCTAATAAAGAAAAACAGAAAAACAAATATTTATGCATGGCATCCTATCACGTCACGTGTACAGCCTGCCAAGAAACTAATAACCAAGGGATTTAACAACTTCTGTAAACCAACCCCGCGATATTTTCGCACCATGTATGAATATTATTAGGTTTCAACACTGATGACCAAAAAGGTCATGGGCATATCGACATCATAGTTAATGTACTATTCCCACATAATTTTGTATATGGATGCATCTCGGCGTAGTAGGAAATGTTGCCCGTGGGAGTCTCAACATTGGGCCTGTTTGATTCGTGGGATAGGAAAACAAAGGAATAGGGAAAACACAATATTACTAGAATATCATGTCCAATTGAATCGTACAACATTTGGAGCCTACAGGAATTTTTCTTAAAGAAGTGTTAGATTCACAGAAAAATAAAGGAATTGTAACATGAGGGTGAGGTGGATTGTTCTTAAAATTTTACAGAAGATATGTGCATGGCATCCTTTTGCATGTATCACATGCCATGCAAAATGATAATTTCCCCATATCCTATGATCCGCATAATTGTTTATGGTAATTTCCCCATATTATGTAGATTGGTGCATCTTGGCATTATTGTAAACAATATTTTGCCAAGGGGAGTTTCCAAGAAGTATTATGAAAATATATAATCTCAATTTTCCAAGTGACAATATTTTTCCGTGAAATCTGGAACGTTGTTTTTCGTCAAGCAAATAATAATACTAGGAAAAAGATGGATCAAAATGGAGGGGGGAAACAAAGAGCTACTGTAGAAGATATTATGGGGTTAGAGAAAGCAGCCCGAGAGGGCTGCAGCGAAGAGGTGTTGAACGCGGTTCGATGTTAGAGCAAAGTTATGAAAAAAAAGATAGAAACAGAGCCGCCGTAGTACCATGGCAGACATGCGCAGCGCCACACAGTGGATGAGGGAGATAACAGCTAGAGGATGGGCGTGATGCAGCAAAGGAGAGCGAAGTATATAATTTATTTTCCTTGCATAGAGGTGGAGTAGCACACTATAAGGTTGTAGGAGTGAGCACCACGCTGATTTCCTTTGTTAAGCAAGTACAAGTGGACCTCATAAAAAATTAAAATTGCATCCAACTCCATGCATTTAGCACAAGGACCCTGAAACTTAGCAATGAAGTGTGTGTTTTGAGGTTTGCGTATACTAGCGTTCATCGTGCTAAAGACTATCAGTAGAATCTTCTAGATGCTAAGAATGGAAAAGAAGATTCAATGGTTAGCAATGTTTGGATTTTCCAGTCTTGATCAAACATTCATTGTTCTGTACACTATCCAGTGGTACGATGTTGTGAGTGATAAGATAAGATAATACTGCGAATGGCCGATCTAACTTTAGGTCTCGTAGGAGCAAGGTGCTTGAGAGTTAAAGGTCGATGGAAGTACAGGTTACATCAAGGACCTCATAAAAAATAAAAAATTGAATCCAAGTCCATGCATTTAGCAACAGGACCCTGAAACTGAGCAATGAAGTGTGTGTTTTGAGGTTTTTGCATACTAGTGTCCATCGTGCTAAAGACTTTCAGTAGAATCTTTCTAGATGCTAAGAATGGAAAGAAGATCTAATGGTTGTTAGCAATGTTTGGATTTGCGAGTCTTGATCAAATGGTCAATGTTTCATACACTCTATAGTGATGGTATGGTATTATAAGAGATAAGAGAAGATAAAGATAAAATAAGAAGTATTACGAATGGCCGATCTAATGGTAGGTCTCATAGGAGCGAGGTGTTTGAGAGTTAACATAGTCGGTGGAAGTACAAGTTACATCAAGGACCTCATAAAAATGATAAGTGCATCCAAGTCCATGCATTTAGCACAAGGACCCTAAAACCTAGAGGAATGAAGTGTGTGTTTTGAGGTTTGCGCATGTACTAGCGTTCATCGTGCTAAAAACTATCAGTAGAATATTTCTAGATGCTAAGAATGGAAAACAAGATCCAATAGTTGGTAATGTTTCGATTTGCTAGTCTTGATCTGGAGGCAATGTTCAAAGTTAATCCGTACACTATGCAGTGGATTATTGTACTGTATTGTATTTTATTGTAAGAGATAAGACACGATAAAGACAAGATAAGAAGTACTGCGAATGGCCTATCAAATGGTAGGTCTCGTAGGAGAGAGGTGCTTGAGAGTTAACACGGTCGGTGGAAGTACAAGTTACATCAAGGACCTCATAAAAATGAAAATTGCATTCAAGTCCATGCATTTATTAGCACAAGGACCCTAAAAAATGAGCAATAGAGTTTGTGTTTTGAGGTTTGCGTATACTAGCATTCATCGTGCTAAAGTAGAATCTTGCTAGATGATCAGAATGGAAAGGAAGATCCAGCGGTTGGCAATGTTTGGATTTGCTAGTCTTGATCCAACAAGCAATGTTCAAAGTCAATATGTACACTATGTAGTGGTTTATTGTATAGTATTGTATTGTAAGATATAATACACGATAAAGAGAAGATAAGAAGTATTGCGAATGGCCTACAAAATTGTACGTCTCGTCAGAGAGAGGTGCTTGAGAGTTAACACGGTCGGTGGAAGTACAAGTTACATCAAGGACCTCATAAAAATGAAAACGGCATCCAAGTCCATGCATTTATTAGCACAAGGACCCTGATAACTGAGCAATGGAGTTAGGGTTTTGAGGTTTGCGCATACTAGCATTAATAGTGCTAAAGTAGAATCTTTCTAGATGCTAGAATGGAAAAGAAGATCCATCGGTTGGCAATGTTCGGATTTGCTAGTCTTGATCAAACAGTCAATGTTCAAAGTTAATCCGTACACCATGCAATGGGTTATTGTATTGTAAGAGATAAGACATGATAAAGAGAAGATAAGAATTACTGCGAATGGCCTATCAAATGGTAGGTCTCGTAGGAGAGAGGTGCTTGAGAGTTAACACAGTCGGTGGAAGTACAAGTTACATCAAGGACCTCATAAAAATAAAAATTGCATCCAAGTCCATGCATTTATTATCGCAAGGATCCTGAAAACTGAGCAATGGAGTTTGTGTTTTGAGGTTTGTGCATACCAGCGTTCATCATGCTAAAGTAGAATCTTTCTAGATGCTAAGAATGGAAAAGAAGATCCAGCGGTTGGCAATGTTTGGATTTGCTAGTCTTGATCCAACGGTCAATGTTCCAAGTTAATCCATACACTATGCAGTGGTTTATTGTATTGTAAGAGATAATACACGATAAAGATATGATATGAAGTACTGCAAATGGCCTACCAAATGGTAGCTCTCATAGGAGAGAGGTGCTTGAGAGTTAACACGGTCGGTGGAAGTACAAGTTACATCAAGGACCTCATAAAAATGAAAACTGCATCCAAGTCCATGCATGCATTAGCACTAGGACCCTGAAAACTGAGCAATGGAGTTTGTGTTTTGAGGTTTGCGCATACTAGCATTCATCGTGCTAAAGTAGAATCTTTCTAGATTCTAAGAATGGAAAAGAAGATCCAGCTGTTGGTAATGTTTGGATTTGCTAGTCTTGATCTAACGGTCAATGTTCAAAGTTAATCCGTACACTATGTAGTGGTTTATTGTGTTTTATTGTATTGTAAGAGATAAGACACGATAAAGATAAGATAAGAAGTACAGTACAGCAAATGGCCGAACTTTTGAATAACCTTCCCTCCTGATGTTTGGGAAGCAAGTGAAAATTTCAAAAACCGGAAAACTTTGAATTTTTGTGCCGCCAAGGACCAAAGTGGTTTCCATCCTATGTACTCCTCATCCCTACTCCACACCACCACACGGCTGCCGAACAGCCCAGAGACACATAGCCTCCGTATCAAGGCACACATGCACAACGCCAAGCTGATGAGGGGAGAGAGATCAGCCGGACCGATGCGCGAGGGGGGAGGGGAGGAGAGATGGATCATAACAAAGGAGAGGGAAAACACTCGATTTGGTTTTTGTGCATAGGTCCTAAAATTTACTACTAGTAGAGTGTAGTACACTGTAAGGCCACAGGAGTACCTCGTGTCAAAAACCCATCATAACTTTGCTCTAACATGGAACCGCCTTCAACTTCTCTTTGTTGCTGCCCTCTTCCCCTGCAAACATTTTATTCTCTCAACATGAATAGTGCGTGGATAGAGGTGACCATATGTGTAAGCAAAGAAATATACTACTCCCGCATTGTGTAAAAAAGCATACCTTAATAAGGCCTACTATGTGGCATCCTCTAAGGTTCACCTTATACATAGTGGAAAAAATAAAGTTATCTTTAAGCCTAAGGTGCACCTCAAGCTTGTGGGTTGCCCATAGAGAATAGAAATATCATTTCCCTCTCTCCCTATTTCGTGTGATCGTTTTCAAAAGGGGTAAAAAAATTCAAGATGCAAAATCTTTTTTTTGACGAAGATGCAAAACCACTCGTCAAAGCTCTTTGTGGTTTCTGATGGGTATATTAATTAACTACTCGATGGGTACCTCCAAAAGATTTTTTTCATAAAACTTCCAAAGCAACTGACAATTTATTACTTGTAGTTCGAATTCGACCTTATTTCGATACATCGACATGAAGTCATTCAATTGGGTGGAGTTAGCTAGGAAGCTTGAAAACTCATAAAACATCGGAATCGCAAGTACAACATGCTATTGATCCACTTTATGTGTGAAAACCTGGATTTTGGCATTCAGATCGAATATTATTCGCACTTTCTTTACAGAAAAGAATGATCTCGTCATCAATTGGGAATGTTCTTTACTGGCAGTTGGACACTCACACCAACGACACTTCTTTACAAGTAGAGATGCACCCATCTACCTTCAAAAAGACAATGAATTTAAGAGCAATCTATCATGCTTACTTGTAGCTCAAGTTTGACCTAATTTTGTTAAACTGTCAAGCTGCAAAATATTATCAAGAAGTTGAACCTCTTGTGGATGAGGAAGAGACAAGCCGGACTATGCACCCACGACTACAGAGAAGAAATCGATGGAGGATGGATGGTGAGAGCCAGCGAAGGAGAGAGAAAACGCCACTTGTTTTGCATTTATATACTAGTAGTAGGTCCATACATTTACTACTAGTGGAGTGTACCTTGTACCTCATGTCAGCAAGCCATCATAGCTTTGCTCTGAAATCGCACCGCCTTCAAGTCCTATTCTGTGCTGCTCTCGTGTTGCCTTTTTTTTAAAGTCTCGCACTGCCAGCCTCTTGTTCTCTTACTTGTGTAGCTCAGGTTTGACCAAATTTCGTTAAATTGTCAAGATGCAAAATATTATCAAGAAGTTAAACCTGTTGTCCAAACTCTGGGTGGTTTTTGATATACTCCTAATTCACCCCCTATGGGTATCACCAAAAGCTTTTTCGTAAAACTTTCATAGAAACCTACGATTTACCTGCTGACGTCCTCCTCTCCGTCGCTGACCGCCGTCGCCGTGCTTGGCCGCCGCTCTACACCACCACCACCATCATCACCGTCGTCACCTTCGAATAGATGCACCCATCTACCTTCAAAAATAAAATTAATCCAAGAGCAATCTACCACGCTAACTTGTAGCTCAAGTTTGACCACATTTACTTAAGTTGTCAAGATGCAGATTCTTAGGAGGATGTTGAACGTCTTATCCAAATTTCAGGACCTTACTATATACATGCATGCAAAACTAATTATGTTTTCTCTCTTCTTCATTGTCTCATCACCATCCATGCACACCCCGATCGGCTGATGTCTCCCTCGTCCACAACGTGGTGCATGCGTCGACCTGCCTTGTCTTTCCATTTCACAACCTGCAAATAGGAAGCACCAAGCACACCCCATCCCTTCGTACTTTTTGAGTTCTTCGATGTAAACCATACTTGCTCCCACCGACCGTGTAAAATTTTAACTACAAGTAAGCGCGATAGATTGATTCCTCTTAAAAATTTCCAATTTTTTTGAAGCTAACCAGGAATTCAGTACATCGAAAATCATCGGAAAGTGATGACCCACAAGTATAGGGGTTGTATCGCAGTATTTTCGAGGGAAGTGAAACCCAGTTTATTGATTTGACACAAGGGGAGCCAAAGAATATTTATAAGCCTTAACAACTAAGTTGTCAATTCAGCTGCACCTGGAAACAATCTTGCTCACAGCAGTTTATCAGTAGCAACAGTTTTGTAATCGCAGTAGTAAAGTAATAGCAGTAGTAAAAGTAAGACAGTAGTAACAGTAGTAGTAAATAGTAGGATTAAGGCGCGGTAGGCATAGGGATGGATGGACGGGCATTGCATGAACAAGAAAATTCACATGGCAATCAAGACATAGTGAAATTGCAGATAAATAAGGTAAAGCATCCATGTACTAGATAATCATAGGCATGTGTTCCATATATAGTCATACGTGCTCGCAATGAGAACTTGCACAACATCTTTTGTCCTACCAGCCCGTTTGCAGTAGGGCCTCACGGGAACTACAGGAAATTAAGGTGCTCCTTTTAATAGAGCACCGGAGCGAAGCATTAACACTCCATGAACACATGTGATCCTCACATCAAAGCCATTCCCTCTGGTTATCCCGATTGTTGTCACTTTAGGGCCATTGGTTCTGGACAACAATGTGTGTATACAACTTGCAGGTAAGACCATAAACAATACTATCATAATGAATCAATAACATGTTCAGATCTGAAAACATGGCACTTGGGCTCTAGTGACAAGCATTAAGCATAACAAGTTGCAACAAAGTCAAAAAGCACTAATAAAAGATACTAGGCACAATGACCTAAAAATCTGATGCCATTACATGAATGATCTTGTCCAATCCCTACCATCCCCATAGCCTACATCGGGGTATTACTCACTCATAGATGGGGGAAACATGGATGTTCGATGCAGAAGCGATGGTGGCGATGATGGCGATGATCTCCTCCATTTCCCCTTCCTGGTAGGGTGCCAGAACGGAGTTTCTGGTGCTGATTCGTGGAATCTGGTGGTGGCGGCGGAGCGGAACTCTTTCTGGAAAAAAGTCGAACCCCCCTTGTTTTTTACGTCAAGAGGCAACTTATAGGAGAAGAGGGAGGCCGAGGGGTGACCGAGGCGGCCACACCACCCCTAGGCGCGGCCTGGCCTGGCCCGCGTGGCCAGGTGGTGTGGTCCCCTCGTGGCCCTACTCCGTCTCGTCTTCTGGCTCTGTGAGTCTTCTTGTGAAATAGGATTTTTGGCATATTTTCCGGGATTTTTCCTGATAGTTGATTTTTCTGCACTGCACAAACACTAGACACCAAGGTAATTCTTCTGAAAACAGCGCCAGTCCGTGTTAGTTGTATCCAATCACACAAGTTGAGAGGAAAAACAATAGCACAAGTGTTCGGGAAAGTAGATATGTTTTGGATGTATCAACTCCCCCCAAGCTTAGCTTATTGCTTGTCCTCAAGCAATTCAGTTGAAAACTAAGTGCGATAAAAGAAACTTTCATGAACACATTTGCTTCATATGATGTTTATATTCTCAGCATATGATCAAGTACTTAGACAATTCATAATAAGGAGTATGCAAATAAGGTCACTCAATAGTCATTGCAAGCTATGAAGAGACTCCAACTCGAAAATAATAAGTAGCAAGAAACATAAACATAATCAACATTGCAATGCTCATAAAAATGTATGATAGAGTGGTATCTCCCTTGCCTTTAATTGTAGAGCAAATATAAATGCCAAAGAACCTCTGAAGTTCAAGTGAAGACTAGAAGTGAAGATAGTAGAGATACAAGCATCAAGGTCATAACACAATTAATCAAGTTTGGAGACAAGCACATTACACTAAGAATGACAACCATGCTCTCAAGGAAGTGCCCATAGAATATGTGGAGACTCAATAAGGAAAACGAAAAGGTTTTGAAAAGTTTGAAAGGCTTCCAAATGCTGAAAGTATGGTACTTATTAGCTTTGAGCTCTCATTGCCCCTATCATAAGCATCTTTAAGTGGTTAAGGTTAAGGTGACACAACTAAGAGGATATGCTTGACAAGTTATAAGTCGAAGACTCATGCCCCTTACTTATGAAGATCGAACCTCATGCTACTCAACTTTAGTCACAAGTAAGCTCTTGTCATTGTAAGTACATATGTATCATAGAGAACCGCCAATGGGGTACCCCTTGCACATGATACAGGAGCTATCCCACAATCAAAATTACAAGGCAAGCAGACAATGAGCATCCCAACGATCTTTTTATTTGCTATTTGCATAGGTTTTTAATGAGGATGCTTCGTAGAATGCTCATTATGGTTATGCTGCAAGTTGCCACCATGATTAGGCATGGCTTAGGCTAGCGGCCCAGGCGTTTCTCTAACACACATACAAACTCCATGCTCTTACAAGTTCCACTTTTATTTCACACCGCTGGGATCCATAAGAAAAATAATCATGATATCAACGAGGTACTAAGTACCAGTGCCATGTTGAAAGCATTCCCCATGATACATGGTTCTGCTAACTTCAACTTATAAAGCGCAAGCATATACGCAACAAAGAAGGATGCAATGGTTCTGGTTTATTAAGTGCAAGAAAATAAAGTGTGCCATCAAGTTCGTGAGATCTTTACTAACTAACTTTCTCATAACAAGCAAACATTTTATTCGGAAGAAAACAAGGCATACTTAATATGCACGGAATAGCAAATGATGCTAATAGGTAGGTAAGGTGGACACTTTTGGCAATATTGGTTTTGGGGAGTTGGATGCACGAGTAAAGATTATACTCAGCACAAGTGAAGCCAAGCAATAGAAAGGGAGCGACAAACGAGAGACCAATAACTGTCATAATCATGCTTGCAACAAAACATGACTAATCCTGCCATGAAAGTGATTCAAGACCCTTGAGGAAAAATAATCATCGAGGATTAACTGATTATTTCAGTCATATGCATGCGTGAGCATGTGCCAAGTCAACTCAAGTGAAACATTCAGAGGAGGATACCATAGTGTCATACCAAGTTATGAATAGACGAATGCAAGCAAACACTCATATGACATGCTACAAACTATTAGTAAGTTGGACCTAATCATAAGAAAACAAGAACTACTAAGCATCCATAAATAACATACACCCTACATGAATGGACTAAGCATGCCCACAATGATGAGTATATTTACAAAATATGAAAACAAATAGAGTTCATTACCAGCCTCTTACCACACCTCAAGCTGTCATTAATCATCATCATTGCGCTTCACTTGTGTGGCTTGAATAATAATATGAAAACCAAACTCCACTGAGGACTGCTGAACCCTGCAAAAAACTTCACAAAACCAAAGAAGGACAACAAATATTTTTGGTGTTTTTTGATTTTTAAAGGCAAGAGAAAAAAGGAAGAACAAGCAAAGCAAAATATTTTTGGGTTTTTCGATTAATCGGAACAAAGTAAAAATGTAAAAAAAGGCAAACCAAGGCAAAGAGAAAAAGAAGCAAACAAAGAAACAACAAAAATATTTTTGGTCTTTTTGTGTTTTGGACAGCAGAAATAAAGCAAGAACGAAACCTAAAAAGAGAACGAAGCATGGATATACAAAGTACCGACTAAACGTGATATGTAGATGACTGTGGTGTCAGTGTACCTTCCCCCAAGATTAGGCTTTTGGCCTAAGTTGGTATCAATACCAATGCGGGTAAGGGTTCCAAGCAGGCAGGTGATACATTGCAAATGTATCTATAATTTTTGATGTTCCATGCTTGGTTTTATCCACTTTCTTGTGTTTTGTTCCAACTTTGGAGTACTTTTCATATGATTTCGTGGACTAACCTATTAACAAGAGCCACAGTGCCAGCTCCTGTTTTCTGCTGTTTTTGGTTCTAGGAAAGTCAGAAAATGAATATTCTCGGAATTGGAGGGGACAAAAGCCAAAGTGCCTATTTTTCCGGAAGTCATCAAGTGCCACAATACGAGACGGAGAAGGGCCATGGGGCCACCACAAAACCTGGCCATGTGGCCCAGCCTGGCCCGCGCTAGGGGGTGGTGTGGCCGCCCCTGGCACCCCCTCGGTATCCCCTTCTGCCTATAAGATGCCATCGGGACAAAAACCCTAAGTACCCGATAAAAAATCCACGAAAGAGTCTGTAGCCGCCTCATCTCCATCCCTAGATCGGGAGGGATCTGAAGCTCTTCCCGGCACCCTGCCGGAGAGGGGAATTCACCCTGGAGGATTTCTTCATCACCATGCAAGCCTCAGGTGTGATGCGTGAGTAGTTCATCCTTGGACTACGGATCCATGTAGTAGCTAGATGGCTGGTTATCCTCCTTTGTGCTTTGATGTTTAGATCTTGTGAGATCCATTCATGATCAAGATCATCTATTTGTAATTATGCATTTTGTGTTTGCAGGGATCCGATGGATGTTGAGATGCTATTTCAGATTGATTATTGATTCTATCATGTCTTTGTTATTTCTGATCTTGCATGCTTTCCGTTGTTAGTAGCTATCTTGGACAAGTAGATGCTAGCAACTCCAAGAGTTAGTATTTATGCTCGATAGTGGGTTCATGCCTCTGGTAATCTGGGGAAGTGACTGAAATCTCTAAGGTACTAGATGTGCTGTTGCTACTAGGGAGAAAACAACAATCCTTTGTTCATAGAACAATCGTATTGTTTACATTACACACAGTTCATAAAGCAATAATCTGTTGCTTGCAACTTAATACTAGAGGGGGTTCGGATGATAACCTGAAGGTGGATTATTAGTCATAGATGCAGTTGGATGGCGGTCTATGTATAATGTTGTAATGCCCAATCGAATCTCAAAGGATTCAAGATGATTAGTATATGCATGTATTGCTTTCTCGATGTTTGTCAATTGCACCCGCTGTAATTTGTTCACCCAGCATGTTATCTATCTAAGGAGAGCCACCTCTAGTGAACTATGGATCTCGGTCCTTTCTTTTACATACAATCTACAAAATGTTTACTGCTTTGTGTTTACTTTCTACAAACTATTACTTCCTTCAATTCGATACGTTTAATCCTTTATTTTCAGCAAAACATGGTGAGATTGACAACCTCATCGCAAGTTGGGGACAGAGTTATGTGGTTGTTTTGTGCAGGTCTCCACGTTGCTACTAGCACCGGTAGTGCGCCCTGCCAAGGCTCAGCTAGCAACACCTTTGGGGTGTTTCCTTGCTCCTACTGGTTCGATTAAACCTTGGTTTCATAACGGAGGGAAACTTGCTGCTATGCTCATCATACCTTCCTATTGGGGTTCCCCAATGAGCTTGTTAATACATTAGCCATCAGCGGGTCATCGTAATAATGATTGTGGTTAGGCCTTTGGGAAGAAGAAGAGGCTCCCCAATCATAGGTAGGTTGCTGATATGAAGACTCCCCCTCATTCGGGGCATGGATAGATGGAATGAAAAACTTCCTCCTCTAGGTGAACCTTCATAACTTCAGGCACCGTCAGTTCATGTTGGTTGATTTGGTGCTCATTCATCTCCTGTTCTGAAATTTAAACATCCATTATACAAGTGATTGCAAAGTGAATACATAATGAAGGGAACTACTCATAGTGACTTGTAAGAGGCTTAAACATGCATCAAAACAATATCTCTAAGCATTGAACAAGCTTACAAGCTCTCATAACCTGTCACCTACAGCAGCAAAATACTCAAGATATAATCTACTAAACACAAATCTATTTGGACAAGCGGAGGAGTCACATACCGGAGAACAAATGCCCCAAATTTCAGCAGCAAAGATGGGCTGAGCAAGGAGATCGAAAAATCATGGGCAAGAACATCAAGAACGCGATTTCAAGCAAAGAACTGGTGTTTTCTCGGGAGAGAGAAGGCAGAGGCAAGTGAGAGAGTGAGTGGAGGTCCAGGGGTGGCCCACACCATGACCAGGCGCGCCCCTGGGCTGGTCGTGCCACCAGGTGGTGTGCCTGCCTGGTTGGCCCCCTGGTACTCCCCAGGCACTTCTCTGCCTCTTTTTTCACGTAAAAATTTAATATGAATTTTCTGGAATTTTTCAAGACACTTTATTTTTGAGCAATTTTCATGTATAGATGAATGATTTTTCTGTAGAAAAGTGATTTTGGAATGGTGCAAAAACAAAATGAAACCAAAACTTCAGAATTTCTAAGACACTCTAATATACAAGCAACTAGCAACTGAAAAGTAAACTAAGCGAAAGCAACAAACTAAAATGGATAAAGTAAAAGTAAGCGGAGATAATCATGGTGAATAAATTGTTTTTGTTTCATTAAAAATTCCTTTGTTAAGAAGGTTGATCTGGTCTTGTTACCAAAAAAATTTCATATGAAACAAAATTATGTATTCCAATCAATGATTATGTTACCTCAACCTTGATAGCAATGGCCCCAATCATAATAATTTCATATTTTTCTCTCGGTAGGGGACAATATATTTCTCCAACTTGAATTCCCTCAACACGTTCAATTGAAATTAAACCATAATTCCTATCAATCTTCTTGGGTAAATAGAGAGTATGCTCCTTGTCATTAACATTAAAAGTCACCTTTCCTTGATTACAATTAATAACAGCTCCTGTAGTATTAAGAAAAGGTCTCCCAAAAATAATAGACATATTATCATCTTCAGGCATTTCAAGCACAACAAAATCAGTAAATATCAAGCAATCATGAGCCACTTGAACAGGTACATCCTCACATATACCAATAGGAATAATAGTAGATTTTTCAGCCATTTGCAAGGATATATCAGTTGGTATTAGTTTTTCCAATTGAAGTATCTTATAGAGAGAAAAAGGGGAAACATAAAGCAGTTCTAACATAACTATTTTTAATAGAGCATGGAATAGTTGGAATCCCGGGGTCTCCAAGTTTCTTTGGAACCTTACCATTAAAGGAATAATTAGCAAGCAAGGTGGAATTTTTTTCATTAGTGATCTTCCTTTTATTAGAGACAATATCCTTCATATACTTTGAATAAGGAGGCAATTTAATAGCATCAGTCAAAGGGATTTGCGAAAATAAAGGTTTCATCCAGTCACAAAACTTATTATAGTGTTCATTTCCTTTGACTTGTGTTTCTTATCAGGGAAAGGCATAGGTTTTTGGACCCAAGGCTCTCTTTCATTACCATGTTTCTTAGCAACGAAGTCTTCTTTAGTGTATTTAGTATTCTTAGTGTGCCTTTTAGATTCTTCTTCAACTTTTTCTTTATCAGGAGCATCATTTTCCTCATTACCACTCTCAGTATCAGAGACATATATACTATTAGGAGCTTTAGCAGGTTCACAAGATTCCACAATAGTTTTACGTTTCTTTTTCCTTTTCTTAGGAGAAGTACGACTATTTTCAGCTTGTTGAGAATTCTTCTCAATTCTTTTAGGATGTCCCTCAGGATATAGAGGCTCCTGGGTAGCAGCACCACTTCTAGTTCTAATTTCATAAGCATGTTTTTTCTTTAGCAGCGTTAACTAGCAAGTCTTTTTGTACTTTAATAAGCTGATCAATTTGAGTTTGAACCATTTGGAAGTGTTTAATAAGCCTTTTAACATCATTAGATGTTCTTTCCACAATATCTTTTAACTCAATAATAGTTCTAGAGTTTCCATTAAATGCTTTTACACCCTTTTATTAAAATTATCTTGCTTAACAAATAAAATATGAAATTCTTATAAGCATTGATCATGAGGTTTAGAATAAGGAATATCACCTTCATCAAATGTTGGAGAGAGTGTACCTCAATAGTGGATGAGTGGGAGATTGGCTTACATAATTCTTCTATAGGAGGTAGGTTCTTCACATCTGCAACTTTAATACCCTTCTCCTTAAGACATGTGTTAGCTTCCTTCATCACTTCATCATTTAGTTCAATAACTCCCCTCTTATTTGATGTTGGTATAGGCACAGGAATAGTTGGTTCAGGTATAGTTGTCTCAGGTATAGTTGGTTCAGGAGGAGTCCAATCTTCATAGTTCTTGCTTATCTTAGCCATTAATTCCTCAGCTTCCTTGGGAGTCCTATTCCTGAAAACACAATCAGCACAACTATCCAGGTATGTCCTAGATTCTTCAGTTAGTCCATTATAAAATATATCAAGAAGCTCATTCTTTGGTAATGGACATCAATCTTGTGCATGAATCAAGGCGCACAACCTTTCCCATGATTCAGGAAATATCTCCTTTTCTCCATGTTTAAAATCAAAAAGTTCCTGGAAAATAGCATGTCTAGCGCTAGGAGGAAAATATTTCTGAAGGAAAGTACTAATCAAGCAATCAGGGCTATCAATAGATCCATGAGGTAAATTATTAAACCAACTTTTAGCTTCTCCTTTCAACGAAAAAGGGAAAATTTTAGCAACAAAGTAGGTGCGCATCTTAATATCATTAGAAAACATGCCACTCATGGTAGGAAGCTCAGTCATATGTGTTACCGCACTCTCATTCTTAGTCCCACAAAAAGGTTCTTTCTCAACAATAGTTATGTAAGATAAATGAAGAGAGAAATCATAATCCTTATCTTTAATATTTATGGGAGATGCAGCAAACTTAGCATTAGGAGACAATTTGGGTGTTATAGTACGCCTCTCAAGGAGACTCTTAAGAGCACTCTTATCATGGATGTTTTGACATTCTTTAATAAATTCATCGGTCATCTCTATTTAACCGTCTTCAATATCATAACTCTCTCTAGACTCAGGTGAATTAACAGGTGTAGTAGTGTCTTCATTAGGAGTTTCAGTATTTCCAGCTACAGTTCTAGCAATTTTAGCATCTAGGAAAGGACCTAATGAACCACTCTTATCAAGCACAGTAGAAGCAGCATCATAAGTATCAGAAGTTTCAGATTCAGCAGTAGTAGCAGTGTGTGTAGCATGTGTATGTGGTGGTGTAAGGAGCTTACACATAATAGATGGTGAATCAAGAGCACCAAAGGTGTTCAGAACCGTACCTCTTGTAGTGGATGGTAAAATAAGAACCTTGCCATCACAAGACTTACCCATGATGGATAGATGGCAGCGAACAATAGTGATTCCAAGTGAACTTGATAAATAAAGCTATGCTCCCCGGCAATGGTGCCAGAAAATAGTCTTGATGACCCACAAGTATAGGGGCAGTATCGTAGTATTTTCGAGGGAAGTGAAACCCAATTTATTGATTCGACACAAGGGGAGCCAAAGAATATTTATAAGCCTTAACAACTTAGTTGTCAATTCAGCTGCACCTGGAAACAATCTTGCTCACAACAGTTTATAAGTAGCAACAGTTTTGTAATAGCAATAGTAAAGTAACAGCAGTAGTAAAAGTAAGACAGTAGTAACAGTAGCAGTAAACAGTAGGATTAAGGCGCGGTAGGCATAGGGATGGATGGACGGGTGTTGCATGAACAAGACAATTCACATGGCAATCAAGACATAGGGCAATTGCAGATAAATAAGGTAAAGCATCCAAGTACTTGATAATCATAGGCATGTGTTCCATATATAATCATACATGCTCGCAATGAGAACTTGCACAACATCTTTTGTCCTGCCAGCCCGTTTGTAGCCAGGCCTCAAGGGAACTATTGGCAATTAAGGTGCTACTTTTAATAGAGCACCAGAGAAAAGCATTAACACTCCGTGAACACATGTGATCCTCACATCAAAGTCATTCCCCCCAGGCGTGTCCTGGCCTGGCCTGTGCGGCCAGGTGGTATGGGCCCCTCGTGGCCCTACTCCGTCTCGTCTTCTGGATCCGTGAGTCTTCTGGTGAAATAGGATTTTTGGCATATTTTTCGGGATTTTTCCTGATAGTTGATTTTCTACCCAAAAACTAGACACCAAGGTAATTCTGCTGAAAACAGCGTCAGTCCGTGTTAGTTGTATCCAAATCACACAAGTTTAAAGGAAAAACAATAGAATAAGTGTTCGGAAAATTAGATATGTTTTCGACGTATTAGAAAGCTTTTTGTAAACTTCCAAACCAACCTATAATTTACTTGTAGTTCAAATTTGACCAAATTTCGATAAATTGGCACAAAGTCTCATTCAAGTCATTTAAGTCGGCAGAGTTAGCTAGGAAGTTTTAAAATTCACAAAACATGGGAAAATCAAGAATGTTCATTCCCGATAGTTGGAAACTACAACTGACGACATCGCTTACTAAAAGAAGATGCACCCATCTACCTTCGAAAATACAATTAATCCAAGAGCAATCCATCACGCTAACTTGTAGCTCAAGTTTGGCCTAATTTCGTTAAGTAGTCAAGATGCATATTTTAAGCAAGAAGTGGAACGTGTTGTCAAAATTTCAGGACCTTTACTATATTTATGCACGCAAAACAAATTATGTTTTCTCTATACTTCACTGCCTCATGACCATCCACGCACACCCAGGTTGACTGATCTCTCCCTCGTCCACAACGTGGCGCTGCCCACACATGCGTCGACTTGCCTTGTCATTCCATTTCACACCCTACGAAGAGGAAGCACCAACTACACCCCCAACATACTTGTTCGAAAGTGTGAGGAGTGTTTTTTTGTGTGAAGCGAGTATAGTAGTACGAAGGGCATGGCTCAGTTGCTCGCTAGAGAAGGAGCCGACTGCTTTTCCTTACTTAACATTAGGACCCTTTGTGCTAAATTTATGGACCTCTATGTAATTTTCTCTTTTTGAGGTCCTCGGTGTAAACCGTACTCGCTCCCACCGACCGTGACAAATTTAAACTACTAGTAAGCACGATAGATAGATTCCTCTTAAAATTTCCCAAAAAACTTTTGAAGCTGTAACCAGGAGTTCAATACATCGAAAACCACTAAATAACTTTTTCATAAAACTTCCAAAGGAACCTAAAATTTACATGTAGTTCAAATTTGACCTAATTTTGATAAATTGGCACAAAGTCTCATTGAGTTAGTAGAGTTGGCTAGGAAGTTTTAAAAATCGCAAAACATGGGAATATCGAGAATGTTCTTTCCTGAAAGTTGGCAAACTCACACCGACGACATCGTTTACTGAAAGAAGATGCACCCATCTACCTTTGAAAAAACAATTAATCCAAGAGCAATCTATCATGCTAACTTGTAGCTCAAGTTTGACCTAATTTCGTTAAGTTGTCAAGATGCATTTTCTTAGCAAGAAGTTGAACATGTTGTCAAAATTTCAAGACCTTTACTATATATATGCACACAAAACAAATTATGTTTTCTCTCTCCTTCACTACCTCATCACCATCCACGCACACCCCGGTCGGTTGATCTCTCCCTCATCCACAATGTGGCGCTGCCCACGTGCGTTGACCTACCTTGTCGTTCCATTTCACACCCCAAAAAGAGGAAACACCAAGCACATCCCCCATCATGTTGTTTCGAAAGTGTGAGGAGCATGTTTTTTGTGAAGCGAGAACAGTAGTACGAAGGGTATGGCTTAGTTTCTCGCACAAGAAGGACCCACCTGCTTTTCCTTGCTTAACTTTAGGCCCTTTGTACTAAATTTATGGACCTCTACATGTAATTTTCTCTTTTTGACGTCTTCGATCTAACCCGTTGACGAGGGTTTAACTCATCAATGTCCATTGTTATGGACTTAGGTTCATGAATTGAGGAGTGCTGGAAATCTCGGTACGGCTAGCAAACAAGCACACAGGGACGCAAGGTTTACCCAGGTTCAGGCCTCGTAGAGGAACCTACTCCTGCTTGTCTGCTCTTGATTGATGATGATCCGAAGGATTACAATGTCACCGATGGCGGTGTCGCGCAGATTGGATCTGGCGTATGAGAGGTCGTAGATCTATCTATTGTCTATTGTGGGAGTCACGATGTCTAGATCTATTGTGGGAGTAGCGTGTTGGGGGAGAGGATAGAAGTTGTGTCATGTATCCCTCGTTGGACCCTCCTAACCTTTATATATGGGGAGGCTAGGTCTCAGGTACCAATACGAGTTGGTTACAAGTTAGATTACAACTCTAGTTTTGAGCTTTCCTTGTCTTGTGTGTTTGGGAGTCCGTGTCCATATGGGCTTCATACCAGTCGAACCGTCATAGGCGTCATGGACCTTGGCAATTTGTCGAGTGCGCCTTCCGTCGAGCCGCACCAGGTAGGCTGTAGTTGAGTGCCTATTGGCCATACCCATGTCACCCGTACTCCCACCGATCGTGTCAAATTGTAACTACAAGTAAGCGCGATAGATAGTTTCCTCTCAAAATTTTCCAATTTTTTTTGAAGCTAACCAGGAGTTTAGTACATCGAAAACCACCAAAATGATTTTTCGTAAAATTTCCAAAGCAACCTCAATTTACTTATAGTTCAAATTTGACCTAATTTCGATAAATTGGCACATAGTCTCATTCAAGTCGTCAGAGTTAGCTAGGAAGTTTTAAAATTCGCAAAACATGGGAAAATGAAGAATGTTCTTTCCTGATAGTTGGAAACTCACACTAACGACATGGTATTGCCGATGAGTACGCCATAAAGAAGATGCACCCATCTACTAAAAGAAGATGCACCCATAACGACATGGTATTGCCGATGAGTACACTAACTCACACTAATGATTTACTAAAAGAAGATGCACCCATCTACCTTCGAAAAGATAATTATTCCAACCGTCGTGGTATTGCCGATGAGTACGCCATAAAGGGATGGAGGGGTCCCCATAGTGCGTGTTTAGAGACGTGGAGTAAGGCGGGGAGTTGGTGGGTACGAGGTAAGTCAACTTACCCAGGTTCAAGCCCCACAATGGTGGCGGAACTCTACACCTGCTATAGATCACTATAATAGCAATACGTCGAGTTACAGAGATAGGTTCGCTATGCGAGGTGTTGCACGTTGTACATAGCAATCTATGTTGTCTTCTATTGTTGCCCTAAAGGCTCCCATAGGTCTGGCTTATAAAGGCACCAGAACCTAAGGTTTATAAGGAAATGTCCTTGCCAAACAAGGTAAAGAGTCCTACACTAATACGAACTAGTCTTTCGTGTCTTGCACTCCAAGGCTCCGAGTATGTCGGTGACTCATGCGTAACCTTCCTTTATCTAGCATGGGTCGCCCTTCTGGATCCGTCTAACTAGGTCTCCTAGCAGGCAATAGGCCTTGCTACCAACTATGGGCCACCCGGGTTAGCCGGATTGGTGACATGCTATGAGGATACCCATTTAGCGTATCCCCAACAGTATCCCCCGGAGGACTTTGAAATCTTGCGTCGTCTTGCTCATTGATCTTTGAATACTCCGTCTAGGTGATGTCGGTAATGCATCAAGCAATATCTCAAAGGTCTCCCAAAGAATCCTGCAATCCTCTCTAACTTTGTAATGTAGTCGGAGATTCCTTGAGTCTTCGTTTCCAGAGCCAGATAATCTCCGCCTTTGATGGAATCTTCAGACATGACATTTCACTACAACTGTCGGGAGGATGACGTAGGCTGCAGCCTACGCTACCTCTTAACCCACAAACAATAGAGAATTAATCATCAACTATTTTTACGCGCGTGAAATCCGAAACGGCAAAGCGGCAAAGACAGAGGACATGGCAAAATTACCGTGCACGTTCGCCTCCACGTCGGCAACACTCCATCCATTAGATCCTTAGAACGAATCTTGAAGCGGGGTCTATATATTTTTACCGCTGTCAATTTATTTTGTTTTTACCCGCATTCGCTTTCCTTCTTCGCCTTCCTCCAACCGCGTGCCCGTTCGAGATCCTCTCCGGAAAACCCTAGCCAGAGTCCTCTTCTTCTCCTCCTACTCCCTCATAACAATGGCTTCCAGCAGCTCCATTCCTTCGACAACGGCGACCCCCGAGGCTATTCCAGAGCCATCCCAGGGAGTAATTGTCCCACTGGAGGGGGTGGTTATCCCTGTCATTGCCGTGGTGGATACTGATACATTGCAAATGTATCCATAATTTTTGATGTTCCATGCTCGGTTTTATCCACTTTCTTGTGTTTTGTTCCAACTTTGGAGTACTTTTCTTATGATTTCTTGGACTAACCTATTAACAAGAGCCACAGTGCCAGCTGCCTCATTTCTGCTGTTTTTGGTTCTAGGAAAGTCAGAATATGAATATTCTCGGAATTGGACGGGACAAAAGTCAAAGTGCCTTTTTTCCGGAAGTCATCAAGTGCCAGAATACGAGACGGTTAGGGGCCAGAGGCTGGCCACACCACCTGGCTGCACGGCCAGGCTGGGCCCGCGCCAGGGGGTGGTGTGGTGGCCCCTGGCACCCCCACAGCCTCCCCTTCCGACTATAAGATGCCCTCGGGACATAAAACCTAAGTACCCGATAAAAAATCCACAAAAGAGTCTGTAACCGCCGTCATCTCCATCCCTAGATCGGGATGGATCTGAAGCTCTTCCCGGCACCCTACCGGAGAGGGGACTTCACCCTGGAGGCCTTGTTCATCACCATGGAAGCCTCTGGTGTGATGCGTGAATAGTTCATCCTTGGACTAAGGATCCATGTAGTAGCTAGATGGCTGGTTCTCCTCCTTTGTGCTTTCATGTCTAGATCTTGTGAGCTCCGTTCATGATCAAGATCATCTATTTGTAATTCTTTAAGTTGTGTTTGCAGGGATTCGATGGATATTGAGATGATATTTCAGATTGATTATTGATTCTATCATGTCTTTGTTATTTGTGATCTTTCATGCATTCCGTTGTTAGTAGCTATCTTGGCCAAGTAGATGCTAGCAACTCCAAGAGTTAGTATTTATGCTCGATAGTGGGTTCATGCCTCTGGTAATCTGGGGAAGTGACAGAAATATCTAAGGTACTAGATGTGTTGTTGCTACTAGGGAGAAAACAACAATCCTTTGTTCATAGAACAATCGTATTGTTTACTTTACACGCAAATCGTAAAGCAATAATCTGTTGCTTGCAACTTAATACTGGAGGGGGTTCGGATGATAACCTGAAGGTGGATTATTAGTCATAGATGTAGTTGGATGGCGGTCTATGTACAATGTTGTAATTCCCAATCAAGTCTCAAAGGAGTCAAGATGATTAGTATATGCATGTATTGCTTTATCGATGTTTGTCAATTGCCCCGCTGTAATTTGTTCACCCAGCATGTTATCTATCTTAAGGAGAGCCACCTCTAGTGAACTATGGATCCTGGTCCTTGTCTTTTACATTCAATCTACAAACTTTTACTGTTTTGTGTTTAGTTTCTGCAAACTTTTTCTTCTTTCCATTCGATACGTTTAATCCTTTGTTTTCTACAAAACACGGTGAGATTGACAACCTCATCGCAAGTTGGGGACAAAGTTCTGTGGTTGTGTTGTGTAGGTCTCCACGTTGCTACTAGCACCGGTAGTGCGCCCTGCCAAAGCGCAGCTAGTAACACCTTTGGGGTGTTTCCTTGCTCCTACTGGTTCGATTAAACCTTGGTTTCATAACTGAGGGAACTTGCTGCTGTGTGCATCATACCTTCTTGTTGGGGTTCCCAACGAGCTCTACATCCACCACGCACCAGCACTTTTCTGGGCGCCGTGCATTGAGCCATCAAGCATTTTTCTGGCGCCGTTGTTGGGGAGTCAAGGACATCTTCACAAGGGGAGTCCCTCATAACCAATCTCTTTACTTTGTTATTTTTGTTTTGCTTAGTTTCTTTTTGCTTTGTTTGCTTGTTTATTTATCAAAAACCAAAAAAATAGTTTTACTTGTTTGCTTTCTTATTCAAAAACACACAAAAATTAAGTCTCCTTTAGTTGTCACCTCTTTCTTAGCTCACCATGTTGATCCCTATTTTCACCCTGAAAGACCTTTCAATTGGTAGTGGTTCTATAATTGTGAAAGATAATATTGAAGAATTCTTTAATCATGTTAGCAAACATGAGGATACTGAGGATAGATCCCTTGTAGAACTTGCTCCAAACTATGAGATTGCTGCAACTTCTTTAATTCACATGTTAGAAGCTAGGTTTGTTAACCTCAATCCCTTAATGCAAATAATGTTTCTTAAGCTTAAAGAAATTGAGGACTCTGAAAAGAGGGATTTTATTCTAGAAACTTTGTTTAAAGAGTTCTATGATGTTGCCAAGGAAGCTAGAAAAGTTTTTGAACATTTCAATATGCTAGGCTCATGTGTAGATGTTATTGGTCCACGAGAAAAGATGAACAAAACCGAACCTAATGGGGTGGAACCTAAGATACCAATACACATTAAACTAGTAGCAATACATGATGCCATAGAAAAGAATCTTGATTGGATTGTTCCTGCAAACCCTTTTGATGAGAATAGTGAACCTAAGAGCATTGAGAGAGGATCCTCTCGAACTTATTTGGATGATATACCTTGCCTTGTTGAAAATATTTCTGGTATTGATCTTAATGCTTCTTCATTTGAGAACACTTGATTCTTTCTTTGCTTCTTATGCCTAACTTAAAGGCGTTAAAAAAGTACTTATTGGAAGATAACCCAAAAGTTTTAGATGAATCTTGGAAGTTATTACCTCTGTAATAACCGCTCCTTATCCTTTTTTTTGCTTTCTGTGCCAAGAGTAACCTCTAATGAGAGAGAAGTAATGGTTGGGAAAGTTGTTGTCCCGAAACAGATTTCTGTGCTTCACCGTAAAAATTCGGGTAAAATCTCTAAATGTCTTTTTGAGGCGTGAATTTTTTTGCTTCTTCCCCAGGTTGTTTTCTAACTTTCGTTAGTTAAACACTTTTTGATTTGAGCAACAGAAGGTCTTTGAAAAAATTCTTCTTTACCTGCTGGTCTGTTTTGACAGATTTCTGCGATTTTCTGCATTTGCTTCTTGTTGGTTCCTTCTTGAGTTCTTTTGGGGAATTGAGATTTTTGAGGGAAGTGATACAGTAGATAGTTTTCTAATGGAAGTTTATTTGGTGTTAGAACTGAACTTTAAGACTTATTTATCTTGAGTGCACTAATGTTGCTAATAAAAATTGTGTGAAGTTTTGTATGAAGGAAAAAATTTCAGGTGTATGGAATGAATGAGTAATGAGATGAAGGATGGACTAAAGCTCAAGCTTTGGGATGCCATGAGTGTCACCCCAATAAATATCCAAGAAGTACAAGCGTCAAAGCTTGGGGATGCCCAAGGCATCCCCTTCTTCATCAATAAAAATTCCAGGTTTATTCCAAACTCTTCATTTTTATTGTTTCATGCACAGTTGTGTTATTCTTGGAGCGTCTTCTTTTTTGTTTTCATTTTGGTTTTTCGTTTGCTTTTGTTTTCTTAGTTTTCTGAATAAATTGGTTAGACCCCCTCTTTCATACATTGGTTTGCAAATAGTTTGGTTTGGTTTCGAAAAGAGTAGGAAAGCTCATGCTTATGTGGTAAAAAGAGCTTGTTTTGGACTGTGGCCTATGCATTGTCATGCCATGCTTGATATTGTTTTGGCTTTATGCTTAGTATTCTTTGCTGTAGCATGACTTGTTATAAACAATTGAGATTTCTTAATGTGCCTTGGATGAATCATGCGTTGTTTTAGCATATTAAAGCATAGTATAGTGGTATTCTCCTTTAATGCTTTATTTGGTTGACTTGGCGCATGCTCACACCATGTTATGACTATCCCAAGTCACCATAGCCTTGATGATCCTTTAGTTTTCAACTTGTATTGTCACTTTATGCTTTGATCAATGATGTTTTGTTTCTCTGCATGATTATGGCCATTATTGCTCTCTTAGTTTGTCGCTCCCAGTCTTTTGCTAGCCTCCACAACCAAGTATGAGTTCCACTCATGCACCCAGCTCCTTAAACCAAGTTATTCCAGAGAGTCCACCATACCTACCTACTAGGTTATGCTATTCCAAGTATATTCAGGCTTTTTTTACCTTCCAAATTAAACTTGTTATGAGCAACAAGTGATTAAAGCTCTCACGAACTTGATGGCACACTTTCCTTTTCTTGCCCTTAATAAACTTGAACCATTGTGTCTTCTATGTTGTATATGCTTGCACTTATTTGTTGGGAATTAGCAGAACCATGCTTTCATGGGGAATGCTTTCAACATTGCACTTGGTACTTGTACCTAGTTCATATCATGCTCTTTTGTGTATGGATGTCGTCGGTGTGAAATGAAAGGGGATCTTGTAAGTCCATGGAGTTATGTCTATGTGTTAGAGAAACGCCTGGGCCGCTGGTCTAATCCATGCTGACATGGTGGAAACCTGCAGCGTAACCATAATGAGCTGTCTATGAAGCATTCTTCTTATAAAAAAAGAGTCCTATATTGAGAAAAAAAAGAGAAAAGAAAAAAAAGAGATTATGAAAAGAGGAAATAGAGAAAGAAGCACCATATTCCCATGGTAAATAAGAAAATTGCTGAGATGCTCGTTGTATGCTTGCCTTGTCATTTTGATATGGGGATTCTTCCGTATCATAGGGCAAGGGGTACCCCGTTGGCGGTTCTCTATGATACACATGTACTTACAATGACAAGAACTTACCGGTGACTAAACTTGAGTAGCATGAGGAGCGGCCCTCGTATACAAGGGACATGATATTTCTGACTTATACTTCGTCAAGCATGTACACCATAGTTTGTTCACTTTAACCTTAATCACTTCAAGATGCTTATATTAGGGGCAATGAGAGCTGGAAGCTAAAAAGTACCATAATTTTTGGAGGTTCTTTATGAGACTTGAATCCCTACTTCCTTCTACGAAGGCCTTTCTTTTACTTTTATGTTAAGTCTCCACCTTCTATCTTTATGCACCTACTTTGAGAGCATAGTGGCCATTCTTAGTTCTATGTGCATTATCCCAAGACTAGTTGATTGATGCATACTTTGATATTGCTTGTTTTAAACTATTGTATCTAGTCACTCTTATGAACTTTGAAGGTGTCCTATGCAATTATATTTGCTACTCTATTGAGGGACAAGATGAATACTAGTATGGTATGTTTTCTTTATGTGAAACAAACAAACGCCTTGCAAAGCATTTTTATTCATGAATCTTTTGTTTGTGCCTTTTCATGTTGCAACATAGTTTCTTTGCTTATTGCTAGAACTTTGTCTTTCATGTTATGATTTAAGTACTATGATCCCAGCTTTGAATGTTTTACAAATACTTTGATCAACTCTTTGATGGTGCATGTCACCTCAAATATTATTCTTTCTTTTTATCACTTACCTACTCGAGGACGAGCAGGAGTTAAGCTTGGGGATTTTGATACATTGCAAATCTATCTATAATTTTTGATGTTCCATGCTTGGTTTATCTACTTTATTGTGTTTTGTTCCAACTTTGGAGTACTTTTCTTATGATTTCTTGGACTAGCCTATTAACAAGAGCCACAGTGCCAGCTGCCTATTTTCTGCTGTTTTTGGTTCCAAGAAAGTCGCAAAATGAATATTCTTGGAATTGGACGGGACAAAAGCCAAAGTGCCTTTTTTCCAGAAGTCATCAAGTGCCAGAATACGAGACGGAGAGGGGCCAGAGGCCGGCCACACCACCTGGCCGCGCGGCCAAGCTGGGCCTGCGCCAGGGTGTGGTGTGGTGGCCCCTGGCACCCCCTCGGCCTCCCCTTCCGTCTATAAGATGCCCTCGGGATGTAAACCCTAAGTACTCGATCAAAAATCCACGAAAGAGTTTGTAGCCCCCGTCATCTCTATCCCTAGATCGGGAGGGATCTGAAGCTCTTCCCGGCACCCTGCCGGAGAGGGGATTTCACCCTGGAGGCCTTCTTCATCACCATGCAAGCCTCCGGTGTGATGCGTGAGTAGTTCATCCTTGAACTACGGATCCATGTAGATGGCTGGTTCTCCTCCTTTGTGCTTTCATGTCTAGATCTTATAGGCTCCGTTCATGATCAAGATCATCTATTTGTAATTCTGCATGTTGTGTTTGCGGGGATCTGATGGATATTAAGATGCTATTTCAGATTGATTATTGATTATATCATGTCTTTGTTATTTGTGATCTTGCATGCTTTCCATTGTTAGTAGCTATCTTGGCTAAGTAGATGCTAGCAACTCCAAGAGTTAGTATTTATGCTCGATAGTGGGGTCATGCCTCTGGTAATCTGGGGAAGTGACAGAAATCACTAAGGTACTAGATGTGCTGTTGCTACTAGGGAGAAAAGAACAATCCTTCGTTCATAGAACAATCATATTGTTTACTTTACACGCAGTTCATAAAGCAATAATCTGTTGCTTGCAACTTAATACTGGAGGGGGTTCGGATGATAACCTGAAGGTGGATTATTAGTCATAGATGTAGTTGGATGGCGGTCTATGTATAATGTTGTAATGCCCAATCAAGACTCAAAGGAGTCAAGATGATTAGTATATGCATGTATTGCTTTCTCGATGTTTGTCAATTGCCCCGCTGTAATTTGTTCACCCAGCATGTTATCTATCTTAAGGAGAGCCACCTCTAGTGAACTATGGATCCCGGTCCTTGTCTTTTACATTCAATCTACAATATTTTATTGTTTTGTGTTTACTTTCTGCAAACTTTTACTTCTTTCCATTCGATACGTTTAATCCTTTGTTTTCCGCAAAATACGGTGAGACTGACAACCTCATCGCAAGTTAGGGACAATGTTTTTGTGGTTGTGTTGTGCAGGTCTCCACGTTGCTACTAGCACCGGTAGTGCGCCCTGCTAAAGCTCAGCTAGTAACACATTTGGGGTGTTTCCTTGCTCCTACTGGTTCGATTAAACCTTGGTTTCATAACTGAGGGAAACTTGATGCTGTGCTCATCATACCTTCCTCTTGGAGTTCCCAACAAGCTCTACATCAACCACACACTAGCACATTTCTAGGCGCCGTGCATTGAGCCATCAGAAACCACCGGCAACAACCAAGAACGAGCGGTGCTAGAAGATGCTGAAGAAGACAATGACTCCCACATGGTGGTGCGGAGCGGCTCTGACCTCACCGCCGAAGATCTGCAAGAACTAGTCACCGAAGGGTATGTCCTCGCGGCAACGGATTTGGTATGGCGGTCAGCGCCGGCCGGCGAGGTGGTTCCTTAGCCCCAAGGCATAGAGAAGGTGTACCTCAAGGCCCATCTGGGACGAGGCGTATGCCTGCCAGTCTCCAACTTCTTCTTGGACATTCTCCGGCACTTCCGGGTACTTCCCCACAATCTCTCTCCCAACAACATCTTAGTCCTTAGCAACCTCGTAGCTCTGTGCGAAGGATTCCTAGGCATCAAACCTAGGTTAGATCTGTTCGTGTACTTTTTTACCGTCAAGAGAGAGTCCGTAGAGTCCAAGGACAAATTGCGAATTTGCCGAACAATTAGCTTCAAGATCCAGCCTAGCTGGCGCTTCCATGACATCATAGGGAATGAGTAATGCAAGAACTGGCAGTGCACATACTTCTACTATGCATATATTCCTCTGCCTGACTATCTTGAGACATATCCCGACTTTGTCGACGGAGCCGCCACGGAGGTGTCCGCATGGCAGAGCCCACCGTCCCTTCCATCCGATGAAGAGGCCAACCGCGTCGTAAGGCATATTAAATGGCTTGTGGATGGAGGTCTGATGGGCTTGGACCTAGCCATGTGCTAGTTTGTTAGGCGGATTCAGCCTCTGCAGTATCGCACCGAGTTGATGTGCAAGTACACTCAAGACATGAGGGATCCCATGCAAATTTCGCGGGATGACTTCTCCACTGACTCTGTCAAACTCCGGCTTAAGGACATCGTCAAGCTGAAGGACAGGAAGCACGGATTCAAGAACACCTATGACATGTCTGATTGCGACACATGCCTAGAGGTAGCTTTTGTTTCCTTTGTTGCTTGTTATATACTCTAATGTTTTTCCGACTTAAAGTTGTCAGTCTAAGACTCCTCTGTATTCCAGTTGGCGACCTTGGCAGCGGATTAGATGGCCACCCAGGTCTATGATCCCAAGTTGAAGGATATCCAAGTGGTGTCCGACGATGATGCCCCCAAGGATCAGCTAGCTCCGGCAGTGCGAAAGCGAAAGAGCTCAACCTCTAATGTTGCTGCCGAGGCCAAGAAGAAGAAGAGATCGGATAGTGGAGTCTCAAGACGATCCAATGCCACCTTAGAGGCGGAGAAGACGAAGTCCACCGGCAATTCCCTCACCAAGGCACCTGCCGTGGAGTAAGTGTATTCATTCTCCAGCTTGTACTTTTCAGCTCATACCTTTTTTCAACTCTTGCACTTATACTTCATATGCTTCAGGAGGAAAGCCGGGGTTAGTTTGAAGCGATCCACCAGAGAAGCTAGAGGGTCAAAAAACATTCGTGACATGCTGACCAGAGATGTTGCCGCCAAGCCCTCTCCCGCTACTACTGCCCCTACTGCTGCCGCCAAGCCTTCTGCTGGCCCCGCTGGGCCTTTGTTCCCCGTCATCCCTGAGATCTCCACCATGGAGTCAAATGTCAATCCAATCCTTGATATCTCAGGCTCTGTCGAGGCAGACGTTGCTCCCAGTAGCCAAGTGACGCAGGAGAGCACTTTGTCCAAAGTGGCTGAAGCTCCGGCTAAGGATGCCAGTGAGAAAGGGAAGCAGGTGATGGAAGAGGCGGAGGCAACCGTCAAGGCAGGTGGTTCTAAGCCATCATCTGTTCTGAAAACGAAACAGGTGGCTACCACATCATCCATGCCTCCGGCTTCAACATTATGCCTAGATGACCTCATTGCGCAGGCGAATGCCGTGTATAACAATGCCAGCATCTTCCACACCACATATGCCAATCTGGCCAACAATCTCAAGCCTATTGCCACTGTAAGTCTTTTGAACTTCACTTCTTTTTATTTTGCATAGTATATCCCTCTGTATCCCCCAAGCTCTTAGGTGGATAAGTAAAATTTATTGGCCTGAGCGCTCCAAAGAACATAAGAGTAGAACTTGATAGTGTAGCCCCTGAGCATCTAGGTGGAAACTTAGAAGAATTCCGGCTAGATGCTCTAAGACTATCATACTTGCTGATTAAAATCTTGTGTTATAGGCCCCGAGCGTGTAGTTGAAACCATATAGTTCCGACTAGATTCTCTAGAGAAACTAAGCATGCTTGTTTGTTTGCAGAATGAGAATAGATGGAGGATCACCGCCAATGAGAGGTTTGCTGCTTTGCGGAAGGAGATGGACCTTGAACAGGGTAAAATAGCCTTCCTGAAGAAACAAATAAAAAATAGCTAGAGTCTATTTCTTGTAACAGCTCCTTGCTTTTCCTCATGGATTAATTTATGTCGTCTTCTCATAATGCTTTCTATTTTCTGTCTTACAGAAGCCATTGCCAAGGCCAAGAGCATCGTCGAGCAATCCAAGCATATCAAGGAGCTCGATGATGAGAACAAAATTTTGAAGAAAGACTTGGCCGATGCCATCAAGGGCCTTGAGGAGGCGATGAGGGTGCTAAAAGAATCTGATGACGCCGAGATGCAGCACCTAAAGGACAAAATTGCACAACTCAAGGAGCAGAACCAAGCTGCCAAAGAGCAGAATGCGAGGAATCTTGAGGTGTACAAGATAGTCCAGAAGGAGCAGGATGTCTTGGCAGAGACATGCAAACAAGCAGAGATGAGCATCTTTGGTAATTTTTCTCTGTCTTGGTGAATTCTGTACTTTGGATAACCATTTTATTTGTTTGTACTTATGGTCCTTCTATCTTGCGCAAACCACAGATCCCATTGGCTTGGCGAACTTTGGTGAAGGTGCTACAGACCCTAAGGAACGCATGGTTCTTGCCGGCAACTTTGTCAGCACCGCCATTGCCCAGGCTAAGGAGATAACCCAGCCTCTAGAAATAAACATCAAGGCGACAGACTCAACAGCCAAGTACGCGGAAATCCTGCGCCGAGCCCCTGAGAAAGTCAAGGATTGGAAAGCCTCTTGCGTCCGGGATGGTGAAAGGATGACCCTGTCCTTGGTCAAAGCACATTACGACAAAGCCAACATCGATCTGGTGACCTCTGGCTTTCCCAAGATTGATGAGGAAGGGAAACAAATCGATAGTGATGCTATTTGGAATTCCTTCTCCAGCTTCGTCACCAGGATTGCCAGAATGGCAATGCAAATGTCTTTGTGCCTACCGAGATCCTTGACGAAGACATGGCCTCGTCGGAGTCTAGCCCATCTCCCTCCAAGTTTGAAGAGCTCTCCCGTCCTGGCTCTGCTGATGATGCCACCACGATGTCCCCTGCAGCACAACCATGAAAAACAATGTTTGTATTAAATGTATCTTTGCGAAGTGTATGCGGAAAAACTTATGTGTTATTAAGGTGGAAAACGTGTACTCAAGTTTCCTGCTACTTATCTGTTTCTAGCATGTGTATATTTTTTAAGCAAGTGATTTGCTTATCCATTATTCTGGTTCGTATGCTTGACCTTTCGTGAGACGGAAGACTCGCAGCACATAACTATGCCTTCAGGTGATGATGCTTAATAGCACCATCAAGAACCTAAGTGCAAAATCGCCGGCTTTGAGTGCCGAGAAGTCACTACTCCAGAATCCACATAAAAACTTCAGAAATCGTGTAGACCAAAAAAATTAAGCTAACGCCTGTAGGCGGAATTTCCACAAGTGCAAATGCAAACTTGCGCATAAAGGGTTTATATGATCCAAAAATGAACAAATAAAGGAGGTAAAAGACTCAGAGAATATGAGTGAACCAAATGCTTTATTTCATTGATCATATACGAAACTTATTACATAATATAAATGTGCTAAGTGTAAAAGGGGCGTAGCTATGCTATGTTCCATGGCTAATCTATCTCTGGGTAATCATCATCGAAGTCACGTTTCTTGCGCTTGGAATTTTTTGGCCTATCTTTCAACTCGCGAATATCGATGAGGTAATAGGAACCATTTAGCTATGCTTTGCTTATGACGAATGGTCTTCCCAAGGAGGGGATAGTTTGTGGGATTTCTCCTGCTTGAGTCTAAGCACCAGATCCCCTTATTTAAATGAGTGATGCTTTACACGATGACTATGGTAGCCATGCAGCTTCTGTTGGTAGATGACGGATCTCTGGCATGCCAGCACGTGCTCTTCTTTAAGTTGGTCCACAGATAGGCGTCTGGATTCTTCAGCATCATACTCCTTGTAGGCGGCTACTTTTGGTGCATCTTGGAGGATGTCGCATGGAAGGACGGCTTCTGCTACATAAACAATGAAGAATGGAGTCAAGCCAGTGGATCTGTTAGGTGTTGTTTGTAAACTCCACAAGACAGATGGCAATTCCTCTGCCCAGGCTCCAGCTGCTCTATGTAGCGGTGCCTCTAAGTGTGGCTTGATTCCGTGCAGAATTAGTCAATTTGCCCTTTCAACTTGCCCATTTTACTGTGGGTGTGCCACAAATGCTAGGCCAAGGCGGATGCCTTTCTCATGATAGTACTCCTCAACTTCTTCGAGAGACAAATTTCTGCCATTATCGGTGATGATGCTGTGTGGGAGACCAAATCTCAACACTAGATCCCGGACAAATTTTAGGGTTGTTACCCCATCAAGCTTTCTAATGGTTTTAGATTCAATACATTTTGTGAATATGTCCACTACTACTAGCAAGTGTGTAAATCCACAGAGTGCTATCTGCAAAGGTCCCACCATGTCCAGCCCCCAGATTGCAAATGGCCAAGTTATTGGTATGGTTTGCAATTCTTCAGCTGGAACACTTGGCTGTCTTGCATAGAACTGACACCCAAGGCATGTTTGTACCAACTTGTCGGCGTCCTCCTTGGCAGTTAGCTAGTAGAATCCTTGCTGGAAGTCCTTGGCTGCAACGATCGGGGAGCGGCGTGATGCCCACAATCTCGGAGATGTATTTCTCTAAGGATTTTGATACCTTGCTGCTGGGAGAAGCATTGAAGAAAAACTCATGTGGTACTTATTTTGTATAGCTGGCCGTCAATTATGACGTAGCCTTTTAATCTGCGTACTATTTGCCGGCTTTTGACTTCGTCGGCGGGCAAAGTTTCGTCTTGTAGATAGTCCATGAACGGTTTCGTCCAAGCTAGGGATGTCACTGTTACTGTATTAACAAATGAATCCACTCTATCTGGGTTGTCGGGGTATGCTCCCTTCACGGATGGGGTTCGTAAATGCTCCAGGAAAACGCCTGGCGGAATTGGTCGACGAGCTGTTCGAAGCTTTGATAGCAGATCTACCGCCTCATTCTCCTTCCTTTTGATGTACTTGACTTCGTAGCCGTCGAAGCACTTGGCTATTTCGTATACTTCATCTCGATATGCCTCCATCATTGGGTTCCACGCATTTTAGGCGCCAGCTACTTGCTGGGCAACCAAGTCGGAATCTCCATAGAAAACTATGCGCTTGATGCCAATATCTTTGGCCACGCAAAGTCCATTAATGAGGGCCTCATACTCAGCCATGTTGTTGGTAGCATTGAATTGGATCTGCAGGACATATTGCAACTTTCTCCTGTTGGTGATTGCAATAATACACCAGCCCCCAAGCCATTGAGTACCTTTGATCCGTCAAAGTGCATGACCCAATATTCTGGCTCTGGCATAGGAGTGTATTCTTGTAGTCCTGTCCGATCTGCGATAAAATCCTCTAATGCTTGTGATTTGATAGTGTCACGTCTCTTGTAGGTGATTTCAAAGGTGGCAAGTTCAATGCCCCACTTTGCCAGTCTTCCTGTAGCGTCACTGTTGTTGATGATATCGGATAGTTGAGCTTTGCTCACCACTATGATAGGGTGCTCCTAGAAATAAATCCTTAACTTGCATGAAGCAAGGAAAACTCCATAAGCTATATTTTGGTAGTGCGGGTAACGCTGTTTGGATTCCGTCAAGGCCTCGCTTACATAGTAAATGGGTCGCTGAACTCTGTATTCGTGTGTTGGTTCTTTGCGCTCCACCATGATGATGATGCTGATTACTCTGTTGGTTACCGCCATGTAAACTAACATAGGCTCCCTTGACACCGGTGTTGCAAGTATTGGTGGGGAGGAGAGTATTCTCTTCAACTCCTGAAGTGATGCGTCAGCCTCGTCCTTCCATGTGAATTTGTCCGCTTCTTAACCAACTTGTAGAGTAGCATAGCCTTCTCACCAAGTCGGCTGATGAACCAGCTTACTGCCGCTATGCAACCTGTGAGCCTTTGTATGTCCTTCAGGCATGTCGGACATTTGATGTCGAGGATGGCCTTGATTTTCCCTGGGTTCACCTTGATTCCACGATACGAAACGATAAAACCCATTAGTTTGCTGGAAGGTACCCCAACGACACACTTCTTGGGGTTCAGCATCATCTTATGTTTCCAGAGATTGTCAAACGTTTCCTGTAAGTTAGCGATAATATCATTTGATTTCTTTGACATGACCGTGATGTCGTCCATGTAAGCGTGTATGTTGCGACCTATTTGGTCGTGTAGGCAACGTTGCATTGTCTGCTGGTAAGTAGTACCAGCATTTTTCAACCCAAAGGGCATCGTGACGTAGCAATACGTGTCGTAGGGTGTGGTGAACGAAGTGGCCAGTTGGTCCGACTTCCGCATCCGTATTTGGTGGTAACCTGAGTAAGCATCGAGAAAACATAGAAGTTCCGAGCCAGCCGTCTTGTCAATGACTTAGTCAATGCGAGGCAAAGCAAATGGTGTATTCAACGCACATTCTTAATTCATTGGTTCCCTTTTGGGGATAAGTACAGGATTTTCCACCCATCGGGTGTGAATAACTTCTCGAATAAAGACAGCCTTAAGTAACCTAGCTATTTCTTTGCCTGTAGCCCTTTGTCTTTCATCACCAAAGCATCGTAGAGGTTGCTTCACCGGTTTGGCATTGGGATCAATATTCAAGCTGTGCTCGGCAAGTTCCCTAGGTACACCTTCCATGTCGGCAGGTTGCTAGGTGAAGATGTCCCTATTCTCACGGAGGAACTTTAGGAGCACGCTTTCCTATTTGGAATACAGGTCCACGCCAATGGTGGTGGTCTTGGAGGAATCTCTTTCAACAAGATCCACGTGCTTGGTCTTGATGGTGGCCTTGAATGTAGGTTCGGTAGCAGTGATCTGCTTCTTCGAAGTCGGCATCTCTGAGGCATCGACCTGGTTCTGGATCTCCAGGAACTCCTCAACGTAGAGAACTACTTCGGCGAAGGCGGCCTCACCGAGCTCGCACTCCCGTGCCTTGGTGAAGCTTCCGTCAACAGTGATGATGTCGTTTGGTCCAGGTATCTTGAGCTTGTTGTAGACAAAGCATGGCCTTGCGAGGAAGGAGTGGAAGATGTCACGTCCAAAAATGACGCAGTACACGCTCTTGTAAGGCACCACTTCAAAGTTCATGCGTTCTTGGAGGTAATTGTTAACATCGCCAAAAGCGACCGGATGGGTGATGCAGCCTAGGGAATTTGCTTGTTGGAGGGGACAAACCCATGGAACACGGTGTGGCTCTTCGTTAGCTGGGTCTCCGTCAAGTTCATCTTGTGTAGTGTATCGAGGTACATGATGTTGATGCTGCTTCCACTGTCCACGAGACACTTTGTGAACTTTGTGCCTTCAATCAAAAGGTTGATGACCATGGCATACTAGATCACTGTTGGGATAAGGTTTGGGTGATCCTTCCTATCCCGAGTAATTGTAATTTCCGACCACCTGATGTACTGGGGAACCGGAGGGAGGGTGGCCATCAGTATCCTTAGAGAGGGTTTCTAGAGCCGGACGGTGGGAGTGCCAAGGTAGGTACGGTAACATGGAGCCTACTTTTCGAAGGGATTTTTCCCTTTACCCTCTCCCTTGTCGGAAGATTTGGGTTCCACATATTCATCCATATCGCTTGATTCCTTGGGCTCCTCCTCCTTCTTCTTATGTTTGCCCTTTCCGCAAGGTCTGTTCTTGCGACTTCGCTTGTAGCCGGACTCAAGGTCTTCCTTGAGGTCGTTGACAAATTTTCATTGGCGGTTGGTGTGGGTGGCTTTTCCATTTGTGTCTAGGTGGATGAAACACGGCATATCATGGTACTCTTTGTATGTTTGGGGAATGCGGGGTACTGAGAGTGTAGGATCACTCCTCTGCTGGCCACTGCTAGCCCCCCGGCCACGTTCATGATGTCCGCCTCAGCCTCTGCCAGTGAATGTTGCGGCGACCATGTCGGATGCTTGCTTTTCTTCAGGTGGATTTTTCCACTTTTTATTGTTGTTTTTTCTGGCCTGGGTAGGGATTGATATTGCCGACAATGATCCGCGCGCATCGTCGTCAGCGGCGTCGAACTCGCTAGCCATGTCGATCATTGCATTGAGGTTTAGCTCATTATTGTCTTGCTTGCGTTTCAATGTATGCTGGAGAAAAGTTCCCTTTTCCAGCCCATAGATGAAGGCGGCCATAACGGTTTGTTTGTGCACCCCTGTGCAGGAATTTTTCATATCCAGCCAGCAAGAGAGGTAGGCACAAGAGGTTTCATCCTTTTCTTGCCCACACCGCTGCAGGTCTCCGACAGTACACGGACGTTTGTACGTACCCTCAAAATTCATGGTGAACACTTCATGCATGTCCAACCAATTGCATATTGATTTCTCCGGCAAGTCGTCTATCAATTGTCGGGCGGTGCCGGTCAACATGAGTGGGAGGTGCTTGACAGTGTCATTGGGTTTTCCCCCCGCGATGTGAATTGCTTCGCTGTAGTCATGCAACCATGTTGCTGGCCTGGCGGTGCCGTCATAGTGCTTGATGGTAATGTCTATTCGGATACCCTTGGGGTAGGTTGTGGCCCATATTATCGGTCCAAAACAACATGGCCCAAGGTATGGGAGCTCCCGAGCTTCTTGGATCTTGTCCAGCCATGAACGTGCGTCATACGGCTCTGGCTGCTTCCCTTTTCCATCATGGGGAGGGGAGTTGTGGCGAGAGCTATGAGATCCACCGTGCCCTCTGCCATGATGGCTGTTAGGTCGCGACGATGGCGGTGGAGGCGGTCGGTTAGCCTTATTGGTGTCTCCCTCCTGTTACTCCTCACGCCTATTGCGGTTGCTTGTCCCATGTAGCGGCTCCATGTGGGACCTTCTCCTATGTCCTTCAATGACGCTGTGCTCTCCGGCATGCCGGGGTTGGTCACCCTGGTCGCGTATAATGATGCCATCCTAGGGATGCCTTGGTGGTGGCATGATTGTATGGTGGCACGGCTGTGGGTCCTCGTGACGTCGAGATGGTGGTGGCGGTGGCGACCGACGAGGATGAGTGTTACATTGCAAACGTATCTATAACTTTTGATGTTCCATGCTTGGTTTATATCTACTTTCTTATGTTTTGTCCACACTTTGGAGTATTTTATACACTTTCCTGGACTAGCCTATTAACAAGATGGCACAGTGCTAGTTGCCTGTTTTCTGCTGTTTTTGGTTCCAGGAAAGTCACAAAATCAATATTCTCGGAATTGGACCGGACAAAAGTCGATATTTTACCGGAAGACTCACAGATCCAGAAGACGAGATGGATAGGGGCCATAGGGTGGCCAAACCACCCCTAGGCGCGGGTCCCCTTGGTCACGCCAGGGCATGGTGTGGGCCCCCTGGCCGCCCATCGACCTTGCCTTTTCGCCTATAAGATGCCTCCTGATGCAAAAACCCTAAGTCGTCAAGCCTCCAACCACGAAAAGTTCCGCAGCACCGCCGCCACCGAAGGGGAGATTCGGGGGGACAGAAAGTCTCTGTTCCGGCACCCTGCTGGACAGGGAAGTGCCCCCGGAGCCATCTCCATCGATCTCCACCACCATCTCCATCACCATTGCTGATTCCCATGATGATGAGGGAGTAGTTCTCTCTCGAGGCTAAGGGTTCTACCGGTAGCTATGTGTTTATATCTCTCTCTATGCATGATCATATTGTGATCATGAGCTTTGTAATCAAGTAGATCTACCTTTCTACCCAAGTGCTTTAATAGATCTCTGCTCTCCCCATGTGTGTGAAGTTGACAATGTGCACACCATGGTGGCACTTAGCCTAGAGATTACAAATACTTGTTATGAGTTATATTTGGAGTTGGAGGTCTTTATGAAATTGTGGTGTTTGTTGGAACCATCTAGTGCTCAAGGTGACAGTGTGGGGTTATCAAGGTGCGGAAAGCAAACTTTGAGGAGTGTTGTTATAGCCCTACTAATGATTAGAGTGTCCAATCGGAGAGTAGTTAAGAGTAGTATCATAAAGAGAAGATATTTATATGAGAGTGTTCACTAGTGAAAGTATTATCCCTAGGCCTTGTTTCTAAGCATTGATACACCATTTGCAATTAGATATGTTACATGTTTGCTTGCTTCCATCTTTATTTCAGTTTTTCTTTAGTCTTTTCCCACGTCAACCACACGCCAGCCAGCTATTTTCTAGCACTGTTACCACTTATAACTATCCATACCACTTGTATTTCACTATCTCTTCCCCGAACTAGTGCACCTATACCTCTGACATGTGTATTGGGTGTGTTGGGGATACAAGAGACTTCTTGTATCTTGATTGTAGGATTGCTTGAGAGGGGATACCTTTGACCACTTACTCCCTGAGTTCGATAAACCTTGGGTGATCCATTTAAGGGAAAACTTGATGTTGTTCTACAAACCTCTACACTTGGAGGCCCAACAACTGTCTACAAGAATAGAAGTACGTAGACATCAAGCTATTTTCTGGCACCGTTGCCGGGGAGGTAAGGTAAAAGGTACTCACATCCTCTGGTGTGAGTGCTTGAAATTATTTCCTTTAGATTCTGCAATGTTGTATTTTTGTTTCTTGTTTTCACTAGTTAGGCTTAATGGAAAACAACAACAAAATTAGAGAGCTTTATAGTATTTATCTTGAGTTAGGACATGAAGTGTTTGAAGAGAAAATTAAAAAACCTATGGAACTTTATTTGCATGCTAATAACAATGTTGTTAGTATGAATTCTCTGGACACCATTATTGCTAATGCTATGGAAAAGTCTAAGCTTGGGGAAGCTAGTTTTTATGAAAATGATCTTTTTAGTTTCCTGGCTTTGGAAGATAGCTATTCTATTGCTTATGATGGTACCAAACCTCCAATATATGATGATTACAATGATGAATATGATATTTTCAGTCCACCTACTATTGAGGAGGAAATTAATTATGACTCCTATATTTTGATGATTATGGTGATGAGAATAATAATGATAGCTATTTTGTTGAATTTACTCCCACTACAATTAATAAAAATGACTATGTTTATGAGGGGAGTATTAATTCTTTTATGCATGTGGCTGATGATAAGAATGTTTCATGTGACTGTTATATAGTTAATTTTATTCATGATGCTACTTAAAGTTATTATGAGAGACGGAAACATGGTTTTATGCATCTCAACAATATTAGGTTTCCCCTCTTTAGGTTGAAATTCTTGAAGTTACACTTGTTTTTCTTTACTATGCTTGTTGCTTTGTGCTTTCATGACTTGTTTCTTTACAAGATTCCTATGCATAGGAAGTGGGATAGACTTAAATATGCTTTGAATTTGCTTCTTGATCCTCTCTTTGATTTCAATTCATATTTCTTATGTGAGCATCTTCTCAAACTATCATGCCTAACTTAAAGGCGCTAAAGAAAAGTACTTATTAGGAGATAACCCAAAAGTTTTAGATGAGTCTTGGAAGTTATTACCTCTATAATAACTGCTCCTTATCCTTTTTATTTGCTTTTTGTGGCAAGAGTAACCTCTAATGAGAGAGAAGTAATGATTAGGAAAGTTGTTGTTCCGATACAGATTTCTGTGCTTCACTGTAAAAATTCGTGTAAAATCTCTATACGTCGTTTTTAGGCGTGCATTTTTATGCTTCTGCCCCAGGTTGTTTCTAACTTTCTCTAGTTCAACACTTTTCGATTTGATCAACAGAAAGGCTTCGAAAAAATTCGTTTTTACCTGCTGGTATGTTTTGACAGATTTCTGCCATTATGTGCATTTGCTTCTTCTTGGTTCCTTTTTGAGTTCTTTTGGGGAATTGAGCTTTTTGAGGGAAATGCTAAAGTATCTTGTATTTTAATGGAAGTTTTATTGGTGTTGAAACTGAACCCAAAGACTTATTATCTTGAGTGCACTAATGTTGCTAATAAAGATTGTGTGAAGTTTTGTATGAAGAGAGAATTTTAGGTGTAATGGAAGAATGATGTAATGAGATGAAGAATGGACTAAAGCTCATGCTTGGGGATGCCACCCCGTGTCACCCCAAGAAATATTCAAGAAGTACAAGCGTCAAAGCTTGGGGATGTCCGAGGCATCCCCTTCTTCATCAATAAAACTCCTAGGTTTCTTCCAAACACTTCATTTTTATTGTTTCATGCACAGTTGTGCTGTTCTTGGAGCGTCTTCTTTTTCTTTTTCGTTTTGGTTTTTAGTTTGCTTTGTTTTCTTAGTTTGCTGAATAAATTGGTTGGATAGTGGAAAACTGGCCTCCAGTCCCGACCCGTAAGGGGCTTTAGTCCCGGTCCTGGTAACCGGGACTGGAGGGGTGGGACTAAAGGCCCACCCATTAGTCCCAGCCCTCTTACCAGCCGGGACTAATGGGCATCCACGTGGCTGTCTCTGCGGGTGCTGGGTGCCCCCCATTAGTCCCGATTCGTATTACGAACCGGGACAAATGGTTCTCTGCCGCGGCAGAATTTTAGGCACTTTTTATACTACGGCAGAGAATTGAATTTGTATCTTTTTTTCATTTCAAAATAGTTTTCTATGCTACCACATACCGTACATGTTCGGGCATACGTAAGATACTTAAGATCGAGCATACACATATATACATGATAGTTACACATGGAGATCACAATTATCGGGACTAGAGCCCGTCTATTCAATTACACGGTCGGGGATCATCGGCGCCTATTCACACTAAATTCTCCGGCGTCATGTATCATCTCGTTCATCAAGAATCCTGCCAGTTCTTCAGCAATTTCTACTACGCGTTGCTGTGGTAGGAGCTGATCCCCCATTTTCTCGAACTGTATAAGAAAAGGAGATCAATATGAATATCAATCATGATAACAAAAAGTGACGGTAATAAAAATAATGTTATGAATGTACTGCTTACATCGACTCTATAATCATTCAGCTCACTGGTAAACGTGCGAATGAACTTGCAAACGTAGAATCCACATAGATTCGTCCCCTGTGGCTGCCTCGTGCACTTTACGAGAATAGAATTCAATCAAAATAATAATCCAGCATCATAATTGTATTGAAACTAGAAGTAAAGAGATGAGCGTACTACTTACCGAGACCGGCTTAAACGTCAGCTTCTCACTAAAGTCACCCATAACCGCACTCTTGAACTAGTTCCAAACCCTACCTGGTAAAGAAAATGAATGAGTTATTTATTACGTGATATCTCAGGAAATCAACGAAAGAGACCGATTTAGCACGAAAATTACCTCTAGAGCATGTCCTGCATGTCCCTAAACTGTTCCAGTGGTCTCTTTAATGGGTCCATGACTTCAATTCTTCCCTTATCAAGTTGAATGTCCATGAGAACCTAGTGGAAACAGTACACGTTTATATATACATCAGTAACTCATCAATTACACTTAACAATGAGTAAGCAAAAGAGAATGTGTACAATAGAGTAAGACACTCACGCGAAATTGTAAGGAAACAGTATGTGGTCACAGAAATTTTGCTCCGTTAGAAACCTTAGAAGGTTTTCCTGTGTGTCCTCGGGTTTATCCTTTAGCGTCTGACAATGTATTTTATCTGGGTCAATGAACCCAACACTGAAGATTGACCTTGTTTTACATTCCATGATCTTCATTATGCATAATAATAGAGTACAAAAGGATATAATTAGGATATTTACAAGCAATGAACTGAACAACTGAAAAAAATGAACAACTTATATATAGACAATGAATTCAACAACTTACAGACAATAGCAACTCATGAGACTTTTGTCGAGAGCGTCGAAAGTGTATAACTAGAAGAGTTCTGGAAACTCAACATGGACCTCTTCTTCTCGGAAGTAGTAGTCATGTGGGACTTTCGCCACGATCATTATTCTCTCCTCCTTTATGTCTTTCAAGTACCATTTATGTAAACTCCGCATTTGTGTTGCCAGTTCTTGGAACTGCTCAAAGCTGACCAGAGGCTTCCCTAGGACATATGTAGGGACTACCTGAGCCTTAGGTAACTTGTCGTCCTGGGAACATAGCAATTCCTCAACAGTCACATTCATAGCGGCCGCAAGCTTCTTAGCTTCTTCCATATCCTGCTGGGGAGTGTCATAGGATACCACCTTGAGGGGTGGGGTCGATTTTTTGGCCTGTTCCCCGAGCTGGGGGACGTCCTTTATTTTCTCGGTTGCACTTTGACTTGATGATTTGCTCCAGCCTGCACTTCTACTTGATTTGCTCTTCTTCACTTCCTTCTGAAGTGTGCGTCGATAGTCATCTGGCTTATGGTGCAAGTCATATTGCGATTTTGTGTTCAGAAAAGAAAGTGCATACGCTTTTTGCTTCTCGGTGTATACCAGGGCGGGCTCGGGTTTCTTCTTTTGAAGCTGCGCAACACATTCGGCCTTTACGATCATGTCGGTTTCCTCGTCAGTATGATCGTAAGGTCTGATAGGAAGATTCTTATGAGGTACTCTTGGGAGGGGCGACATTTGTCGTTTTGGGCTCCTGCGTCGTTTAGTACTAATCGGAGGCTGCGGCGGAGATCGGTATGGACTCGGGCTGTGGTGGTCGTAGTCATGGGGTGGGCTTCTTGGAGGTTATGGAGGTGAAGGTGACATGCGACCACTCAGAGGCGGTGTTGTCTTTGGCGTCCAGCCTAGAAGCTTGATGTTGTTCTTGTCCCATAGAATGATACCACCCAGTACTTCTCCGAGTGTCCTCTCACCTTCAGGTCCAGGGATGTCAAGCTCCATTGAGTCCCACCCCATTGCGATTTCATCCACACCAACTTTAGCATAGCCAGCTGGAATCTCACGGCCATGCCAGCGTGCGCCAAGTGGACAAGGTAAAGCACATCCGACCTCCACCTTGATGGATATGTTCTTCACCTTCTAATGGAGCTCACAAGATGCCTGCTCCTTGATTCCATACATGGGGTAGCCGGGACCGCCATCTACCATACGTGCATCGTTAGAAGGGACCTCCGATTCAGCCACGCTGCTTTTCCGCTGAGATGGGACGGCGGTAATATTGAGTACAGGATCTTGCAGGCGCGCTGCTCCTCGAAGTTCGTCAATCTGTTGCTGATGCATTCGAAGTGTTCCTAGCAACTCGGTGAACCTGTCTCCCTCCTCCTCCTGTCGTCGCCTCTTTTCTCTCTCTCGGCTCCTATAAGTATCTCTGTCTTTGGGAAACCCCATCTCCCACGTATAACTAGGGCCAAGGCCTCGTACACGTCCTCCGCGTTCGTCATTCCCGAGGACCTTTGTCAGCAAGTCTTTCTCTCTATCGGGACGGAACTTTGTTGTCCCCGCTTTAATCTCCTTCACCACTTTCTGCCATGTATCCCGGGGTATCCTAATCCCGTCACTTCAAATAAGGTCCCCTGTACTTTCGTCATACTCACTCCCATGCCCAAGGAACCAATTCCTTGCCCTCAGATCCCATTCTTCACGTATTGGTTCTGGAGTGATCCCTTTAGCAAGCAGCTCATTCTCTTTAGCATCCCACTTTGGCATGGCAGCCGCGTAGCCCCTGGCCCCAGGTGATGGTGATATTTCTTCATCGCGGCATTTTTCTTGCTTTTTCTGACATTTGCATAGCAGGTTGTGACTCCTTGTACTTCAAAAATGCATCCCGGTTAGCCTGCTGCTTCGTTAGATAGCATTCAAATTTAGGAGTCTTCTTCGTCTTCTGATACTTTTGCCATAATGCTTTCTTCCAGTTCTTGAATAGTTCGGCCATCTTCGTAAGAGTCCACTGCTTGACTTTCTTCCTCAATGCAGCTGTGTCGACATCATCCTCACATTCTGGCAGGGTGAAATGGGTCATGAGATCATTCCAAAGACACTCTTTGCACCTGTCGGCGACATACTCACCCTCTTTCGCCCCTTTGGTCTTATTCCACTCTCGAACGGTGATCAGGATGCGATCCCTAACCATAACTCTGCATTGTTGTTTAAATACAGTTTTAGCCTTTTCGGGTTGCACCGGTTCACCCCGTGGTGATACCCGCGTAATTGTATAACGCGTAGATGCGTCCAACTTTTTGGCCGGGCCTCGTTTGGAATATTTTTGCTCGATGTGGAGGCCTAAGAGAAGAAACATTCGTCAATTTATATATATATACAACTCAGTTAATGCATCTACTGATCACCAGAATTCATATATATACCTCGCCGTCAGCTTCTCCACCATCGGAGCCGTTGGCTTCTCCTTGATCATTTCGGTCGACCTCCTCTCCCTCACTGGAGGGGTTTAGATAAATCGATGGAGATTAGGGTGGATCAACATGGGGGGTGTCGTTCATCATATCCTCGAGAATTTCTTCCTGTGCTAGGTCTCTCTAGATTGGATCCGTAGTTTTCTACAAAATGCACACAATAACATTTTTCATTCAATATTTCTGCATAAAATAATACTAAACAATAATATGAACACGCAATTTGCTACAATAATACTAAACAATAGCAAAATTCTAGTGATACCCTAACCCTAACCCTAAGTCCGGGGGCCCGCGAGCACTACCACCCTAACCCTAAGTCCGGTGGCCCGCGAGCACCACCACCATATCCCTAAGTCTGGCTGCCCGCGAGCACTACCACCCTAACGCTAAGTCCGGGGGCCCGTGAGCACTACCACCCTAACCCTAAGTCCGTGGGCCCGCGAGCACCACCACTCTAACCCTAAGTCCGGGGGCCCGTGAGCACCACCACCCTAACCCTATCTCTGGGGGCCCGCTAGCACCACCACCCTAACCCTATCTCCGGGGGCCCGCGAGCATCACCACCCTAACCCTAAGTCCGGCTGCCCGCGAGCACTACCACCCTAACCCTAAGTCCGGGGGCCCGCGAGCACTACCACCCTAACCCTAAGTCCAGGGGCCCGCGAGCACCACCACCCTAACCCTAAATGCGGGGCCCCGCGACCACTACCACCCCAACCCTAAGTGCGGGGGCCCGCAACCACTACAAAATACTACTATAATACAATATACTACAAAATAATATTACACACAAAATTAAATAATATTACACTACAAAATAAAATTAACTATATACTACAAAATACTATTACAAATAAATATTGCAGCTACTACAATTAACTACTACAAAATACTACTACAATTAACTACTGCAATTAACTATTACAATTACTACAAACAACTACTACAAAATACTACTACAAAATAGTACTACAATTAACTATTACAATTACTACAAACAACTACTACAATTAACTACTAAATATTACAAAATACTATTACAATTAACTACTACAAAATAAAAAAATGGAAAACAGAGAACTTTGGCCGGGGGCGCCGCCCCGGCCGCACCGCCGCCGGGGTGCATGGCTGTCGCCGGCCCGGCCTGCTCGCCCACAGTGGCCAGCAGCGCCGCGCCGCCGCGTAGCCGGCTAGACGGGGGAGCGAAGGGAGGCAGGCCGGTGTACCTCTGCTGGCTGGCGGCGCGCGCGAGGCGGCTACAGTGGCGGCGGCGGTGGCGGCTGGAGTGAGTGGCGGTGCCGGTGGTTGGGGTGGTGGCGGCCAGAGAGCAAGTCGGGCAGCCTGCCGGCGTCGATTCGTCGTCCTCGCGCGCGTGGGTGTTCTCTGCGTGGGGAGAAGAAGGGCGAGTGGGGAGAAGATATATAGGTGGGGGACCTTTAGTCCCGGTCCGTATAACGAACCGGTACTAAAGGGTCTTTAGTCCCGGGACTAAAGGTCCCTTTTTCAAAAATTTCACCTAGGGGCGCGCCTGTTTAAAAAAAATTCAATTAGCATATTTTTTAAACATTTGAATTTTACAGTTTTTGCATACTTATGAATTTGAGAAAAATTTCAACATGAAAAGTTCTTGAATTTGAATAACTAATCCAAATCTATTTTCTGTTTTATAAAATAATTATTCTAACTAGTGAAACTAATAACCATTTTGCCATTTTCAATTTAAAAATGCATTAACTATTATATTTTGCATATTTTTGAATAAGTGATTCAAATCAATTTTCTGTTTTATAAAATAATTATTCTAACTAGTCAAACTATTAACCATTTTGCCATTTTCATGTGATTCCGACGCCCCTTTAGGGTTTAGGGTTTTTGGTTTAGGGTTTTTGGTTTAGGGTTTAGGGTTTAGCGTTTTGGTTTAGGGTTTAGGGTTTTTGGTTTAGGGTTTTTGGTTTAGGGTTTAGGGTTTAGGGTTTAGGGTTCCCTCCTCTGACTTAGGGTTTAGGGTTTAGGGTTTAGACTCATATCTGCCGCCTCTATCCCATGGCCTCCACTCTATCCCATGGCTTCTACCATACCTCTGACCCTAGGGAGGCGGAGATGGAGTCTTTCACGGGCTAGCAGGAAAATATTTTCCGGGGCAGAACTTCCAAAGATGCCATAGGGCGTGTGCGCCAAGGGCATCTTCGAGAAGTTACGCCACGGTAGATTTGCCAACCCTTTCCTCCATCCATGGGGATGAAACTCTCCATCCATGTTGGCTTGGTCGTTGCCGTAACACATCTAGACTCATATCTGCCGCCTCTCTCCACTCTATCCCATGGCTTCCACCATACCTCTAACCCAGGGAGGCGGAGATGGAGTCTTTCACGGGCTAGGAGGAAAATATTTTCCGAGGCGGAACTTCCGAAGATGCCATAGGGCGTGTGCACCAAGGGCATCTTCGAGAAGTTCCGCCACGGGATATTTCCCAACCCTTTCCTCCATCCATGGGGATGAAACTCTCCATCCATGTTGGCTTGTTGAGTTGCTTGCCATGGCGTATCGATGCTCCTTTTATAGGCACGGCGCCGCTTCTACTTTGTCTTCTTCCTCCGACAGGGCGTCGTGCGCTACATGCTTTATCTCATCGAGCAGTGCGTCCACCCAAGCGTCCTTATCCTACAGACAACTTTAGTCCCGGTTTGAGCCCCCACCCTGTACTAAAGGTTACCCACACGTCCTTATCCCACCGACAGTTTTGTTAGATGACACAAAAACCACCTTTAGTCCCGGTTGTACCCACCATCCGGTACTAAAGGTTAGACACCCCCCAGATAAGGCCGTCCTAGATAAGCCTCCCCCAGATAAGGCCCCCCATCTTTTGTCCCGGTTTGAGCCCCCACCCGGGATGAAAGTTTCCCGCGCCACTGCGTTCCCGCGCTTTCCACCGGTTCCCACCTCTGTCTTCCCGCCATTTTTTCAGTATATATATGTACGCTTGGCCTCCATTTACATATCACATCTAGACTCATCATTCTCTTCCCATGGCTTCCATCGTATCTCTAACCACTCGGGAGGCAGAGGCGCTTTGCGCCTCGAACTACCCCTTCCCACCGGGCTACCGCGTCCCCACCAGCTGGATGCTGAGCGCCGGAGGCGTGTCGGTCCCTCCTGTACCTCTAGGTGTGGAGCGCCAGATGGCCATCACGAACCACTACTACCTCGAGCTCACGCCAGAGCAGCGGAGGAATCCCAACTGGCATCCCGACTATTTCCCGACTTGGGAAGCTTTCTTCATCAATCGGCGTGAGAGGGCGCTCGCCAGGCATGAGGAGGACGGCCCACCTCCTTCGAACCTCAATGAGGCCGGCCGTCGGCTGTGGTGGTGCGGCCGGACTCTCCAGAGTGTCATGGACTACAACACGACCGGCAATAACCCCCGCCTATGGTACGCTCAAATCCAGCCCACGTGTGCCCAACCTTCAAGGTTCGACTACGGCGACCCCGACGACGACAGCGACGACGGCGCCGGCGACTACGATGACTAAAGTGGCGCGTATTACAGGGCTAGGCAGGAGCATGACTGAATCACTCCAACCATTAGGTATGTTTCTTGATTTTTAGTTGTGCTATGTATCTTAATTTTCAGTTGTGCTATGTATCCTTAGTGTTTGTGGGTTCCTTCTCTTGTGATGGTTCCTTCTCTTTGTGTGATCACCTACCACGGCTCAGAACCCGGTCGTCAACGTCTAGTTTGATTGAGCAAAATGTATTACATGAAAGGGGACCTTTATGTCTCAAATAAAAGGTTTAATACATTACATAGATTTATGTCTCAAATAAAAGTTTTAATACATTATTACACATCACCAACATCTAGTGTTGTGGTTTTCTTCTGCACCGTAGCCATGGAGAATCTTCATCATTTAACAGGATGCTTGGGTCAGTTTTCACTTTGAAGGGCGCAATTTCATGAAACTTATTGTAATCTTCTGACATGTCTGTCTTGTCATCCACTCCCACGATGTTTCTTTTCCCTGAAAGAACTATGTGGCGCTTTGGCTCATTGTATTCTGTACTCTTTTGCTTATCTTTCCTTTTTCTCGGTTTGGTAGACATGTCCTTCACATAGAAAACCTGAGCCACGTCGTTGGCTAGGACGAATGGTTCATCCATGTACGCAAGATTGTTGAGATCCACTGTTGTCATGCCGTACTTTTCGTCTACATGTACCCCGCCTCCTGTCAGCTTGACCCATTTGCACCGAAACAAAGGGACCTTAAAAGTAGGTCCATAGTCAAGTTCCCATATCTCCTCTATGTACCCATTTTTTTAGGTGAAACAGTAGGGAACAATCCCCACTTCAATTTTTTTATTATATATGAGTATGTTACAATGAGAAATGATCTAAGGTAGATCATAAATAGTTACATCTAACTCGATCTATGTAGAGGAAAAAAATTGAGACAATCTATTCTATCCCTGGTCTAAATGCTGATTGAGCCAGGCTTTGAATTTCTCTTTGTATTTTCCTTTGATTCTGAATTGTATCCATCTCATTTCTTTGTAGAAAATTGCTTTCCATATATCAAAAGTGGGTCTTTAGTCATTAAAAATCTTCTCATTTCTGCATATCCAGATACCCCAGGAAGTCAGGATAATGATCTCCATTGCGAAAGGTAGATGTAACTTTTCTTTGATGTTTGAAATAGCTTCTACCTGTTAGATTTGCACTTCTGTTTCTGGAAATATGGTCCCAACAATTCTTTGCAAATGGACAATCCTAGAAAAGATGATTTGCTGATTCTTCTAAGATGCAGTTGGATGTAACGCAATTGTAATCTGGGATGTTGAAATTCTTTCTCATCAGTAGATTTCTTGTATTCAATCTGTCTAGTAGCAAAAGCCGTAAAAAGAACTTGTGTTTATTTTGACAGGAGGTTGCCCAAACCCAAGAAAAGTGTGGTGGTGATGGTGAGTATCCAATCATGGCTGAGTAGGCCTTTTTAACTTCGAATTTATCTGATCCCCAAATATAGTTCCAATTATCATGGGTGTCCTCCTGAGTGTCATTTCTGAATTCCTGGCATCTTTCTTCCATGACTAAAAACTCAGAGAAAGCTTGTTGAGAGAGAGGTAGGTGGAAGTTATCTTCAAGAAATTCAGCATGAAGGAAGTCATGAACACTGATGTTTGTGGACTTAGCATAGGACAGAAGGTGAGGGAATTTATTCATCAAGAACTCATCTTGCCAAAGGTCAGTCCAGAAATAAGCAGATCTGCCTGATTTTAGATTGCATTTAGCCATACCTTTAAAGTTATCAATTAGTTTGATATGTGACTTCCACCAGAAAGATCCCTCCATGCTTCTTCCAGGTAGTTTTCCATTTTTGTAATAAGTCTCCCATATGAGATGAACCCATGGTATGTCCTGGTGGTTTTAGAATTTTTCCAAATTTTTCAGTAGGAGTGCATTATTTTGAATCTGTAGGTTTAGTACCCCTAAACCCCCTTGATTTTTAGGACGGCAGATTTTGTCCAATGATACAAGTGCTTGTCCTCTTGCTTGCACATCTGCAGTCTTCTTTCTCCACAAACAATATCTCATATATTTAATAATTTGATCCTTGATGGCTATTGGCACCTCTAAACAGCTCATAAAAAATAGAGGAAGTGAGGAGAGAACAGATTTGACCAGCTGCAGTTTTCCTCCATAATTCATGAAATCAGCAATTCCACATAATCTTTTTCCACTCTCTGAACAATGGGAAGAAAGTGCTCCATAGATGGATTTGTAATGCTTAATGGGAGCCCAAGGTAAGTAAAAGGGAGGCATCCAGTTTGATAGTTGATTGTCATAGCAAAATGCATAAGTCTATCGTTACATGTGTTTATTGGCATCATGCTAGATTTCAAGTAGTTGACTTTGAGTCCAGTGGAAATTGCAAATGTTTGAAGGAGTGATTTCAAGCATAATAATTGAGATGCATCAGCTTTAAGTATCACCAATGTGTCATCAGCATATTGAATAATAGGGAAGTCACTGTTGGGTGGTCCCACAATAGGTGGAGTTAGAAGATTCATATGCATGGCCTTGTGTAGAACTGATTGAAGGAGGTCAGAAGTAAGGACAAATAGTAATGGTGAAAGTTGGTCTCCTTGCCTAAAACCTCTCCTGCAGTAGAACTTTTTACCAGGCACACCGTTAAGAAGAATTTCAGAAGTTCCAGATTCAAAGATCATTTCAATCCACCTAATCCATTTTCACCCAAATCCTCTAGCTTTAAGGATATTTATGATGACAGAGTGGTCTACTGTGTCAAATGCCTTCTCAAAATCAAGTTTGAGAATTAAAATTTCCTCCTTTGACTTGTGGCATTGGAATAAGTATTCAAAGGCCCAACCAATGCAATCTTGAATAGATCTGTTGTTGAGAAATCCATATTGGTTTTTATGTACCAATTTCAGAATAATAGATTGCAGTCTATTTGCAAGAAGTTTGGTAATTATTTTGAAAATACAGTTCAGTAAGGAGATTGGTCTGAAATCAGCCGATGTAGATGGGCAAGTGACTTTAGGTATGAGTGTAATGTAAGAAGAGTTGATGCTCTCAAGGGACACTTTCTCATTGAAGAACTCATGTATCAGTAATTTGATATCATATCCAATGATAGACCAGCAAATTTTGATAAATTCATTATTGAAACCATCTGGACCAGGTGACTTGTCATTTGGTAGATCAGTGATAACCTCCTCAATTTCCTTGTCAAGAAAAGGTTTTTCAAGTGAAATCTTCATCTCATCAGTTATTTCATTTCCATAGAAGTCTGCAAGGTTATAGTTAATCTCAGTTTTGACTGATGTACCCATTCTTGCCCTGAAGTCATTCCAAAGGATATCAGCCTTGTCATAGTGATTTATAAATTCCTGTCCAGATTCATTCTTGATCATAGATATATAGTTGTGTCTGTAACTGATGGTACCTTTGGAATGGAAAAACTTAGTGTTTTCATCCCCAAGTTTTACCCATTTAATTTTCCCTCTTTGTTTCCAATAGGTGTTTTGGTTCTGAAGAAGAGAGATAATATGGGATTTCATGATATCTCTGAGGTGCCATTCATTGATGGTTAATGTTCTAGATTCTTCAAGTAGGTCCAGGAGATCAATGGTGTCATTCACCTTAGCAATCTGGTTCTTTAAGCAAGGTAACTGTTTTGCCCAAATCTTGATGCCTCTCCTCACATTTTTCAACTTGGCACAAATTCTTTTTGCCAAGTCCTGATAGTTCACAGGTATATTCCAAGCATTTTGTACAATCATCTTAAAATCAGAATGATGAAGCCAGTAATTTTCAAATCTAAAGATTTGTGCCTTGGGGATGTTAGTTCCAATGGATATGACACAGGGAAGATGATCCGAAGTAGGTTTGGATAGTGGTGTAACCATAGTGTATGGGTATTTGGTTGTCCAAGAACTAGATGTCAAAAACCAGTCCAATCTTTCCAGGAGTGGATCTTTTTGCATGTTACTCCATGTGAATTTTCTACCCTTTAGTGGCAACTCAATAAGACCCAGGTTGCAGATAGCATCATTGAAGAGCATAGTTTCATTAACATCTCCCCCACTTTTAGTTCTATTAGTGAGACTTCTGATAAGGTTAAAATCACCTAACACTAGCCAATCCATACTATCAGGCATAGTGATGTTTGAAAACCAGCCTAAGAAATCCATCTTTCTATCATTTTGACATGGACCATAGATATTAGTAAAAGTCCAGGAATCATTTGATAATTGAGAGGTGAAGGTGACAGAAGTTGAGAAATCATTTTGGAAAGCCCTGGTACCATTAAATAATGTACTGTTCTAGATGGTAATAATTCCTCCAGATGCACCAATTGATGGTAAGAAATCAAAGCTGTCAAACTTGTTTGGACATAATTTTTTTAAATAATTGATATCAAAGTTATCTATCTTGGTTTCTTGGAGACAAATAATGTCACATTCGGATTCCATGATCTTGCTTTTTAGTGCCAACCATTTTTTCTCAGAGTTAATTCCCCTGAGGTTCCAGCTTAGAATCTTCTAGTTTCTGTTGTTACTCATTTAAAAACCAATTGGGTGAGCATTGGGGTGACACAAAATTTGTAGTCACACAAACAAGACTGAACATATCATAGGATACTGAATTCATAAACATGTCCAACAGCAAATAGGTCTGCAACAACTCATAACAGACATTAAAAGTAACTGGTCCAGTCACAAAAGGATAGATTTTTGTAAACATTAACCACATTATTTAGGTGCTTTCTTCTTAGACTGCTGTCCACAGGATTCAGCAGCACCTCCGTTCCTCTTGCTTGGAAGGTATGGTTCTGGACCAGTCTTCTTAGGTCCAGGCTTTCCAGGTGGCTTGATGATCAAATCATTGATTCTGCCCTTCTTCAGCAAAATTTTCTCAAGTTCTCCCTCCTTAACCTTGCAAAATGAATCAGCAAGATTCTTAACAACCTTATTACTGAGACAAGGTGGAGCAGCATTGCAAGAGAGACAATTATGATTAGAGCAATTCATATGGCTTTTAAAACCCCCATTAAGTTCCACAATTCTGGGGCTCCTTCTCACCTCAGATTCCACCAATGGTTCTTTACCCCTCCTCCTCTTTGGAGGAGCATTTGGCACCATCATGCTCCATGGGGAATCATTCAGGCAATGGGGAGGATTCTGTCCAACACATTCATCAAGTATAATGAAGGTGAAAGTAGTTTCTTTAGTAATTGGTTCCTTAATAATCTCCCAAAGTGGAGATGTGAGAAAATGTCTAGTCCAACTGAATTTCTCAGGAGTGATGAGCATTAGAGTGATAAAATTATACCAACTTACAGGAATGTCACATTGCAGATTGCCTTTGTCAGGTGAGGGATTCATGTGTGGAGCAAAGAATCTGTCCCATAGTTCAAGAGCTTGTTTTGAGAAAGAATTCCTAGCAGAAAGAATCTCAGATGTATTGACAAAAGGAATAATGGCTATTCCAACTTGAAGGTGTGCCTCATTTGGAGAGAGGAGATTAGTGTCCTCCATCATCCAGTCATCCTGCATGTTACCCTCGTCAGCTTGGATGGTGTCCTCTTCCTCATCTTGGTAATTTTGCACGATGTTAAGCAGTCTTTCTCCCATGCCCACATCCTGATTAGCATTATCAATATTTTGTTCCACTTCTATATCCTCAGCTCCATGGTCATATGCCTTGTCACTATTAGATGAAACATTTGCAACAGGGATAGATCCAGTAACAGCACTGTCAGCCTCCTAAGGAGGCAAATTCTGGTTGGCAATGGGCATGTCAACTCCTTCAGCAAAAATAGGTTCTTGGACCGCATTCCAGTTGCCCCAGCCAGAATTATGAGGGGCAGGTTCAATCCATTGATCCCATCCCCCAATGTCCCCTTCAGGTTGTGGAGGAGGAGGTGGAGAAGGGGGCCCAAAAATGGGTCCCACCACAGGTAGAGGGTGAGGGTCAGCACCATCATCAGGTAGTGGGTCCTCATCCGGTGCCCCCCCAAGAGATTGCTGTGCAAAATTTCCACAGAATAGGTCCATGATTCAGTGTCCACCAGGTCCCCAATGGTGAATCTAACACTGTTAGGAATATCTAAGAGGTTAGTGACTCTGAGCTTTGCAATGATCCTGCCCTTGTGCTCAGGGTCCCTCTCCCAGAGCAGAACTTTACCAATATCAGAGAATATAGCATTCAGGTCGTCATGATGCCAGTGATCAAGTGGAGGACCCAGGAGCATAACCCAACATTCATTGTTGAACTGAGTCCTGCGCCAGTTGATTCCTTCATTATGCCTATCAAAAGAAATAGCAACATCTTGGAAGGGAATATGATCCGCAGCAATTAACCGGTCATGGTCACTGACATTTGCAAATTGAACATATGCAGAACCAAGTGGACAATCTTGAATATCAGGAAATTCGACATGTGCATCATTGATAAAGAAATCTTGCAACACATCCCTGATATTACAAAAAGGGAGAGGACCAGGAGGAAGGGGATGGATGTGCGCAATGGCATACTGTTCATGTGCCCTTGGTCGGCAAGGAACCACCACCCTTTTGACCTGATTCCTGCCAGCCACCTGCATAATCTCGAAGCCATGGGGAAGAAATGGTTGAGGGTCAAGTGGAATGTTGGCCATTGCGTCGGTGGTTGTCGCCGGCGACGAGCAGAGCAAGGCAGTTGGGGTTTCTCCAGGCGAGGGAGTTGAGGAGACAGGGGTTTCGGCCGAATTAATTTTTTGGGCAAGAACAAAATCCTTAAGACAATCATACACCCTGGGCCGCGAAACTTGTGGCATGACATGGGCCTTGAACCAATGCAGGTAAGATTTGTCAGGCCAGGGACAAGAAGGGAAAGTAGGGAATTTCAAAAATGGTAGAAGACTAGGCAAAGTAATTGTCGAAGATTTGTTGACTACAGTTGATTTCGCCGCATTAATACCATTACCATTAATCACAATTTCCGCAAATGATGCACCCGGTACAACACGAGTAATGTCACCTTTACTTTGACCGTTATTGCATGGGACAGGTGACGTCAAAGAACCAATACGTTCAAAAACAGAGGATTTATTTTTTATTTTGTATGAAACAAATGTCCAATCCTTGTCCAATTCTTTGTAATATTCTTTCTCTTCGAATTTCCAATTTGGGCCTCCATCACCCCAAAGTTTGATCTTCAATATGAACGACTCATCAGAGAAAGAACCAGAATTATATATTTCAAATCCCATAGCTCTTGATGCAACCAAGAATCTAAAGGTTCTGTCCTGGAGTATTTTGACTTGAAATTTTGATGCATGACCCCCAAAACAAGCTTGAAGAACAATGCCAATAGTATGAATATCAATCTTAAAATTTGCACGACCAAATGAACCAACAAGGAAGAAAGGTCTTCTACGAAATCCTCCTGAGAAATTAATGTGGTGTCCAAATTTTTTGGACATATTATCCTCAAACTTCAGCCCTTTAGAGAAATCCACAGAAATGTCGTTGTGTTTGGTTGATGTAGTGGGCACATCGAAGATTTGTTCACCCACCACCACTCTTTTGACGACAAGATCCAAGATAACACCAGAGGAAACTTTCTCATTTTGAAGAAGGAATCTAGCATCAATAACCACCTTGTCACGATTTAGTAACACAACCCTCTTAGCAAGAGTATACAGGACCAGAAAACCAGGAGCATTGTCCAAAACATCAGAAGGCAAGGTAGAGCTAGTAACATGCCACATAAGTTTCAAATCATCACTCTTGCACTCATGAACATGAGAAGTCCCAAGAAAATCAGATGTTGGTGGCAAAATATCATTGATCCTTGCAAGGTGAGAGGGGAACCTCACCACAGAACCAATCATGAGAACCTCCCCATTTACCAAACTTCTACCTTCCAGTGGTGAACCATTTGCATTGAGAATGACCAGCCAGCGATTATCCGAGAGAATAAGTGATCCAACGAGGAACTTACCATCGGTGGAGCTTCTAGAATAGGTGATTTTCCATCCACCACCAGATGAATCCAGTGAATGAGAGCCCATGAGTATGTGTGCGACGGCGTCGGAGTGGCGCCGGCGAGTGCCGGTGGGATGGGCCTCTGAGAGGCATGCCTCGGAATCGTGCGAGTCGGTCTTAGGCTGATCGACTCTAGTAGCCTTCTATGTACCCATAATATGTGTCAATCTGCCCGTTGTCATCTGTTGCATCAAAGCGGACACCACTGTTTTGGTTGGTGCTCTTTTTATCTTGGGCGATCGTGTAAAATGTATTCCCATTTAGCTCGTACCCTTGGAAAGTACATATAGTCGAAGATGGTAACCTGGCCAACGAGTACAACTCATCTCCAACACTGGTGTTATTCATGAGATGTGTCTGCAACCAATTGCCAAAATTCTTCTCGTGTTCCCCTTTAATCAAGGTTTCAGGCTTCCCTGGGTTTTCGGAGTGTAGAATATTCTTGTGTTTCTTGATATACGGAGCCACCACGGTGGAATTGTGTAGAACTATGTAGTGTGCTTGAGTGAAAGAATGCCCATCCCTACATACCATTGATTTCCTTCCTAGTGTGCCTTTTCCAGTCATCCTCCCCTCATACCGAGATTCTGGAACACCAATCGGCTTAAGGTCAGGAAGAAAGTCAACACAAAACTCAATGAACTCCTCTGTTCCATAGCCCTTGGAGATGCTTCCTTCTGGTGTAGCACGGTTATGAACATATTTCTTTAAGACTCTCATGACCCTCTCGAAGGGGAACATATTGTGTAGAAACATAGGACCAAGAATTCTAATCTCTTCGACTAGGTGAACTAGGAGGGTGCGTCATAATATTGAAGAAGGATGGCGGGAACAACAACTCGAACCTGACCAGATATTGGACCACATCAATTTGTAACCCTGATAGACTTTCTCGATCGATTAGCATCTGAGAAATTGCATTGAGGAATGCACATACCTTCACAATGGCTAGTCGAACATTTTCTAGTAGAATTCCCATCAATGCAACCGGAAGCAATTGCGTCATAAGCACAAGGCAGTCATGAGACTTTATGTTTTGAAATTTTTTCTCTTTCATATTTACTATTCCCTTTATATTCGACGAGAAGCCAGACGGGACCTTGATACTGAAAAGGACTTCAAAAAAGATTTCCTTCTCTTCTTTGGTAAGAGCGTAGCTGGCAAGCCCTTGAAACTGCCCTGGATGCTTGCCGTCTTGTACTTTATGATGTTGCTGGTCCTCCCGTGCTGCCGAGGTATCTTTTGACTTCCCAAGCCTAGGAAGCCTAGAATATTCACGCAAAGATTCTTCGTCAGGTGCATCATGTCGATTGCAGAGCAGACCTCATGCACTTTCCAATAGGGTAGCTCCCAAAATATAGATTTCTTCTTCCACATGGGTGCGTGTCCGGTAATGGGGTCTTTTGGAACAGGTTGTCCTCCAGGACCCTTTCCAAAGATCACATCCAAATCCTTGACCATACCAAATACATCAGCACTACTACGGGGGATAGGCTTCGTCCGGGTTTCTGCCTTGCCATAGAAATGCTTGCCTTTCTTCTTTATGGGATGACTGGGCGGAAGAAAATGGCGATTGTACGGGTACACATTCTTTCTACATTTATCTAGATATATACTTTCAGTCTCATCTAAATAGTGCGTGCATGCATTGTATCCTTTGTTCATCTGTCCTGAAATGTTACTAAGAGCAGGCCAATCATTGATGGTTACGAACAACAACGCTTCTAGGTCAAATTCCTGCTATTTGTGCTCATCCCACACACGTACACCTAGTTTGGCCCACAACTATAGAAGTACATCAACTAATGGCCTTAGGTACACATCAATGTCGTTGCCGGGTTGTTCGGGCCTTGGATGAGCACTGGCATCATAATGAACTTCCGCTTCATGCACAACCAAGGAGGAAGGTTGTAGATACATAGAGTCACGGGCCAGGTGCTGTGGCTGCAGTTCTGCTCCCCAAAAGGATTCATGCCATCGGTACTTAGACCAAACCATAAGTTCCTTGCGTCACTAGCAAAGTCCGGGAAGTCTCTCTCGGTTTTCCTCCACTGCCGACCATCAGCAGGGTGCCTCAACATCCCGTCTTTCTTACGGTCTTCCATGTGCCATCGCAACAACTTGGCATGCTCTTTATTTCTAAACAAATGTTTCAACCGTGGTATTATAGGAGCATACCGCATCACCTTGGCAGGAACCCTCTTCCTGGGTTGTTCGCCCTCAACATCACCAGGGTCATCTTTTATGATCTTATACCGTAATGCAGTGCATACCAGGCATTTATCCATATTCTCGTACTTAGGATGCAGTCATTAGGGCATGCATGTATCTTCTGCATGTCTAATCCTAGAGGGCAGACAAGTTTCTTCGCTTTGTATGTACTGGAGGGCAATTGGTTATTTCTTGGAAGAAGCTTCTTCATTATTCCCAGCAACTTTTCAAATCCTGAGTCAGTCATACCGGTCTCCGCCTTCCACTTCAACAATTCCAGTGTGCTACCTAGCTTCTTCTAGCCATCTTCACAAGTTGGATACAGCAATGTGTTGTGGTCCTATAACATCGGCTCGAACTGCAACTTCTCCTTTTCTATGAGTCTCGCCTTGCATCACTAATGACCCGACCAAAATCATCAACGGGCTCATCTGGTTCCCGTTCTTCACCCCCTTCTTCTTCATTATCTTCAACTGCGGTATCATCGTATTCAGGGAACATAGATCGGTAGTTGTCATCATCGTTCTCTTCTTCATCGCCGTCTTCCATCATAACCCCTCTTTCTCCGTGCTTGATCCAAACATTATAGCCAGACATGAAACCGGACCGAAGCAGGTGGCTCTGAATGACTCTTGAGGATGTGTGATCCTGCTCATTCCGACATTCAACACATGGACAACACATAAAACCATCCCGCCGCTTGTTTGCCTCGGCCACAAGGCGAAAAGAACGCACGCCTTCTCTCTAAGCGTCAGAGCGTCGGTCACCGTACATCCATGGGTGGCTCATCTGCATCATACAACCATGCATATATATCAAACGCAATCACGATGCTTAAATTAGTACCGCGCAGTCAAAACGAGAAAATAGTTGCTAACCTTTTAGGAAACTTCAAAACAAAGAGGAGAAATCTTAAGTGTCGCTCTGGCACCTCATATCATATTTTGTCTTGTGTGAACTCAAGTGGCATCGCTCTAACAGGCATTTCCCCGAACACCTCTAGTGCATATGAAGAAAAAAAAGTTAGCACAAAGTTATACCCACCTCGCACATAGGAAAAAAACAGGAGAGAGTGGAGGGGTGGGTGCATATATATAGGGCCAGGCCATTAGTCCCGGTTTGAGATACAAAACGGGACTAAAGGTTCTGCCAGGAGCATGCGCGCTGGCCCAGACCCATTTGTCCCGGTTTGTATCTCAAACCGGGACTAATGGTTCCTTACGGACCGGGACAAAGTGCCTCGGCCTCCTCGGGCCATCTGGTTCGGAGCATTAGTCCCGGCCCCAGCCACGGCCGGGACGAATGGTCCGAACCAAAGGCCCATTTTCTACTAGTACCCCCCTCTTTCATGCATTGGTTTTCAAATAGTTTGGTTTGGATTTTAAAAGAGTAGGAAAAGTTCATGCTTAAGTGGTAAAGAGAGCCTGTTTTTGACTGTGGCCTATGCTTTGTCATGCCATGATTGATATTGTTTTGGCTTTATGCTTAGTGATCTTTGCTGTAGTATGACATGTTATAAACAATTGAGATTTCTTAATGTGCCTTGGAAGGATCATGCATTGCTTTAGCATATTAAAGCATAGTATTGTGGTATTCTCATTTGATGAATTATTTGGGTTGACTTGGCGCATGCTCACACCATGTTATGACTATCCCAAGTCACCATAGCATTTATGATCCTTTAGGTTTCGACTTGTAATATCACTTTATGCTTTTATTAATGATGTTTTGTCGCTCTTCATGATTATGGCCCTTATTGCTCTCTTAGTCGGTCACTCCTAGTCTTTTGCTAGCCTCCGTAACCAAGTATGAGTTCCACTCATGCATCCAACTCCTAAAACCAAGTTATCCAAAGAGTCCATCATACCTACCTATTAGCATTTAACCAAGTTATCCAAAGAGTCCATCATACCTACCTATTAGCATTTTCTATTCCAAGTATATTCATGTTTTTATCTACCTTCCGAATTAAACTTGTTATGTGAAATCTATTGATTAAAGCTCTCACGAACTTGATGCCACACTTTAATTTCTTGCAATTAATAAACTTGAACCATTGTGTCGTCTATGTTGTATATGCTTGCACTTATATGTTGGGGATTAGCAGAACCATGTTGTCATGGGGAACGCTTTCAACATTGCACTTGTACTTTGTACCTAGTTGATATCATGTTCTTTTGTCTATGGATGTCGTCGGTCTGAAATGAAAGGGGATCTTGTAAGTCCATGGAGTTATGTATGTGTGTTAGAGAAACGCCTGGGCCGCTAGTCTAATCAATGCTGTCATGGTGGAAACCTGCAGTGTAACCATAATGAGCTGTCTATGAAGCATTCTTCTTATAAAAAAAGAGTCAGATATTGAGCAAAAAGAGAAAAAAGAAAAAAAATATGAGAAGAGAGGAAAGAGAGAAAAAGGCACCATATTCCCATGGTAAATAAGAAGATTGCTGAGATGCTTGTTGTGTGCTTGCCTTGTCATTTTGATATGGGGATTCTTCCGTATCATCGGGCAAGGGGTACCCCGTTGGCGATTCTCTATGATACACATGTACTTACTATGACAAGAACTTACCGGTAACTAAACTTGAGTAGCATGAGGAGCGGCCCTCATATTCAAGGGACATGAGATTTCCATCTTATACTTTGTCAAGCATATACTCCATAGTTTGTTCACTTTAACCTTAATCACTTCAAGATGCTTATGATAGGGGAAATGAGAGCTGAAAGCTAAAAAGTACCATAATTTTTGGAGAATCTTTATGAGACTTGAATCCCTACTTCCTTCTACGAAGGCCTTTCTTTTACTTTTATGTTAAGTCTCCACCTTCTATCTTTATGCACCTATTGAGAGAGCATAGTGGCCATTCTTAGTTCTATGTGCATTGTCCCAAGACTTGCTTGTCTTAAACTATTTGTATCTAGTCACTCTTATGAACTTTGAAGGTGTTATGTGCTTTTATGTTTGCTACTCTATGAGGGACAAGCCGAATGCCACTATGCTATGTTTTCTTTATGTGAAACAAACAAACGTCTTGCAAAACATTGTTATTCATGATTCTTTTGTTTGTGCCTTTTCATGTTGCAACAAAGTTGCTATGTCTTATTGCTAGAACTTTATCTTTCATGCTATGTAGAAGTACTATGATCCCAGCTATCCATGTTTTACAAATACTTTGATCTAGTTTGTGACGGTGCATGTCACCTCAAAAATTATTCTTTATTTTTATCACTTACCTACTCGAGGACGAGCAGGAGTTAATCTTGGGTATGTTGATACGTTGCAAACGTATCTATAATTTTTGATGTTCCATCCTTGGTTTATATCTACTTTCTTATGTTTTGTCCACACTTTGGAGTATTTTTATACATTTTCTTGGACTAACCTATTAACAAGATGCCATAGTGCCAGTTGCGTGTTTTCTGCTGTTTTTGGTTCTAGGAAAGTCAGAAAATCAATATTCTCGGAATTGGACCGGACAAAAGCCAAAGTCGATATTTTACCGGAAGACTCACGGAGCCAGAAGACGAGACGGAGAGTGGCCACAGGGTGGCTAAACCACCCCTAGGCACGGGTCCCCCTGGCCGCGCCAGGGCATGGTCTGGGCCCCTTGGCCACCCACCGACCTTGCCTCTTCGCCTATAAGATGCCTCCCGATGCAAAAACCCTAAGTTGTCAAGCCTCCAGGCATGAAAAGTTCCGCATCGCTGCCGCCACCGAAGGGGAAATTTGGGGGACAGAAAGACTCTGTTCTGGCACCCTGCCAGAACAGGGAAGTGCCCCCGGATCCATCTCCATCGATCTCCACCACCATCTCCATCACCATTGCTGATTCCCATGACGATGAGGGAGTAGTTCTCTCTCGAGGCTAAGGGTTCTACCGATAGCTATGTGTTCATATCTCTCTCTATGCATGATCATATTGTGATCATGAGCTTTGTAATCAAGTAAATCTACCTTGCTACTCAAGTGCTTTAATATATCGGTGCTCTCCCCATGTGTGTGAAGTTGACAGTGTGCACACCATGATGGCACTTAGGCTAGAGATTACAAATACTTGTTATGAGTTATATTTGGAGTTGGATGTCTTTATGAAATTGTGGTGTTTGTTGGAACCATCTAGTGCTCAAGGTGACAGTGTGGGGTTATCTAGATGCGGAAAGCGAACTTTGAGGAGTGCTGTTATAGTCCTACCAATGATTAGAGTGTCCAATCGGAGAGTAGTTAAGAGTAGTATCATAAAGAGAAGATATTTATATGAGAGTGTTCACTAGTGAAAGTATGATCCCTATGCCTTGTTTCTAAGCATTGATACACCGTTTGCAATTAGATCTGTTACATGTTTGCTTGCTTCCATCTTTATTTCAGTTTGCCTTTAGTCTTTTCCCACGTCAACCACATGCCAGCAAGCTATTTTCTAGCACTGTTACCACTTATAATTATCCATACCACTTGTATTTCCCTACCTCTTCGCCGAACTAGTGCACCTCTACACCTGACAAGTGTATTGGGTGTGTTGGGGACACAAGAGACTTCTTGTATCTTGATTGCAGGATTGCTTGAGAGGTGATACCTTTGACCAATTCCTCCCTAAGTTCGATAAACCTTGGGTGATCCACTTAAGGGAAAACTTGCTGCTGTTCTACAAACCTCTGCACTTGGAGGTCCAACAATTGTCTACAAGAATAAAAGTGCGTAGACATCAACGAGCATTTTCTCTGTTATCGGAGGATATGGGGAGTCCTATTGTATGCCTCCCTCCGTCTTCGCTCTGTGGAGGCTGTGTGGGATCCCTTGTCATGGGGAGAGTTTGGCCTTCTGCGGTTGTTCAAGGTTGACTGGCAAAGCTCCAGATTGGACTCAAGCCTTTGTGAGGTAGCCTTTTCCTATTGCTTGCATTCCTTAGCAACAAGGTCATACACCTAAGAAACTGCTTCTGGTGACCTGTCCTATTCCAGGAGGGTTTTGGCAACGGCGATGTTGACGGCGGGAGTTGGCATGACTTGCCTCCCCTCTGAATCAATGTACGGGGTGGCTTTTGTCAGCTTAGACCCGTCATATCGCAACCTGCGGTGAATGCCTAGATCTTCGATGACGTGAGCTGGCACCTTCTTTTCCTTTTGCTTCAACAACAATTACTTGTACTCAACCTCCATAGCTCTTGCTGCCTTAATGAATTATTGCGCCTTGGCCATGTCTTCATCCAGCTTAGCGCCCACCTCCGCAATGCACTTAGCATCCACTAAGATTACCGCGTGATTCTCATCAAGCTCCGTAACGCTCCGGATATGGGCGACGGTGATAGGCTCAACGAGGAGTGCGCCGTAAATTGCCATGTCGGCGGGAGTAACCAATGGGTTGCCAGCTGCAGACATTGAGGGTGGCATTGGCGGCTAATTCGACTGTCTTGCATTACTGGGGGCTGTAGTGAGTTCCTGTACAGGTTGCGGGCGGATAACCGGATGAGGCAAGGCATTGGCCTGAGCCGGAGGCTCGGAGGCTTTCTTGGCTGTTGCTGCTATGTTAACCACTGGCGTGGGCGGAGCTCTCTCACGTTCCAGTTACTATCCGTCTTATTCCATCACACTCCCAATGGCGACCAACATCTGGTGGGAAGCATTGGTCTTCTCAGCACGCTCCTCGTTCTCGATCTCCTGCTCAATCTCCCTCATAGCAGCATCGTATTCCTCCGAGTTAGCGTCCAAGCCGCCATCCATATTAATGTCGGCATATAGCGCGTCAAGGTCGGAGTCGGAGTTGGCTTCGGTGTTGGAGATGGTGGTTGTAGAGGGTGATGGAGGTGGGTCGTTGTTGTTGTTTCCTTCTTCGACCACGACGGCGATCGCAGCCTCGGCCTCCTCATTGGTGTCCGCGTATTCATTGACGATGGCGACCATCTCACCGAGGGTGAGGGGTCATGCGTCCTGCCCCCTTCGGAGGGTATGCTGGAGGAGTGTTCTGGGTGTGAGCCCTTCCACTAAGTGGTACACGAGCTCGTCAGCACGGTCGCCCTCTACGGTTTCCCTCACCCTCATCCATCTGGCAAGGTATTCGCGAGGAGGTTCTCTGTCCCTTTGAACGCTCTAGCCAGATCGAAGATGGTGACTACGCCGACAGAGTGTGACCTGCGCATCTCTAATGCTCGGGGAAGCCAAACGGATTTGCGGGGTCCTTCCACCTTTATATCTTGCATAAGGGCGGTTTGGGTGGGCCTTGAATTTTCCTCATCTGAGCCGCCATATTCCAAGGAGAGATATGGCCTAGATCGTTCTGCAAACGTGTCCTGCTCATAGGCAGTCCATGCGGGGCTTGACGAGTTTCTGACTTCCCAGGAGCTAGGACTCGGTTTCGCTGATGAAGATGTGGATGTATCCAAAGGGGGTGACAGAGCAGCGCATAGGGTTCGTTTTAGCCAGCACCCAGAACACATCTGGAGGGACGATTGGGGTGTTGCCGGAGAAGAGAACGTGTCCGATGGCTACGGTGTCGCTGATTCCCGTGAAGAGATTGGACCTCACCTAGTGTAGAGCTCGAAGCGCCTCCTGCCCCACGGTGGGCGCCAACTATCGTGGTATTGGGCATGAGTATGCCATGAAGGGGTGATGGCTCTATAATGGCGCCCAGAAAAATGCTGGAGCAATCATGATGTAGAGCTCGTTGGGAACCCCAAGAGGAAGGTATGATGAGCACAACAACAAGTTTCCCTCAGTTATGAAACCAAGGTTTAATTGAACCAGTAGGAGCAAGGAAACACACCAAAGGTGTTACTAGCTGAGCTTTGGCATGGCGCACTACGGGTGCTAGTAGCAACATGGAGACCTGCACAACACAACCACAGAACTTTGTCCCCAACTTGCGATGAGGTTGTCAATCTCACCATGTTTTGCAGAAAACAAAGGATTAAACGTATCGAATGGAAAGAAGTAAAAGTTTGCAGAAAGTAAACACAAAGCAGTAACAGTTTATAGATTGTATGTAAAAGAAAAGGACCGGGATCCATAGTTCACTAGAGGTGGCTCTCCTTAGATAGATAACATGCTGGGTGAACAAATTACAGCGGGACAATTGACAAACATCGAGAAAGCAATACATGCATATACTAATCATCTTGACTCCTTTGAGATTCGATTGGGCATTACAACATTATACATAGACCGCCATCCAACTGCATCTATGACTAATAATCCACCTTCAGGTTATCATCCGAACCCCCTCCAGTATTAAGTTGCAAGAAACAGATTATTGTTTACGAACTACGTGTAAAGTAAACAATACGATTGGTCTATGAACAAAGGATTGTTGTTTTCTCCCTAGTAGCAACAACACATCTAGTACCTTAGAGATTTCGGTCACTTCCCCAGATTACCAGAGGCATGAACCCACTATCGAGCATAAATACTAACTCTTGGAGTTGCTAGCATCTACTTGGCCAAGATAGCTACTAACAACGGAAATCATGGAAGATCACAAATAACAAAGACATGATAGAATCAATAGTCAATCTGAAATAGCATCTCAATATCCATTGGATCCCCGCAAACACAACATGCAGAATTACAAATAGATGATCTTGATCATGAACGGATCTCACAAGATCTAAACATGAAAGCACAAAGGAGGAGAACCAGCCATCTAGCTACTACATGGATCCGTAGTCCAAGGACGAACTACTCACGCATCACACCGGAGGCTTGCATGGTGATGAAGATGGCCTCCAGGGTGAATTCCCCTCTCCGGCAGGGTGCCGGGAAGAGCTTCAGATCCCACCCGATCTTGGGATGGAGATGACGGTGGCTACAGACTCTTTTGTGGATTTTTGATCGGGTACTTAGGGTTTACGTCTCGAGGGCATCTTATAGTCGGAAGGAGAGACCGTGGGGGTGCCAGGCGCCACCACACCACCCCCTGGCGCGAGCCCAGCCTGGCCGCGCGGCCAGGTGGTGTGGCCGGCCTCTGGCCCTTCTCCGTCTCGTATTCTGGCACTTGATGACTTCCGGAAAAATAGGCACTTTGGCTTTTGTCCCGTCCAATTCCGAGAATATTCATTTTCTGACTTTCCTGGAACCAAAAACAGCAGAAAACAGGCAGCTGACACTGTGGCTCTTGTTAATAGGTTAGTCCAAGAAATCATATGAAAAGTACTCCAAAGATGGAACAAAACACAAGAAAGTGGATAAAACCAAGCATGGAACATAAAAAATTATAGATACATTTGCAATGTATCAACATCCCCAAGCTTAACTCCTGCTCGTCCTCGAGTAGGTAAGTGATAAAAAGAAAGAATAATTTTTGAGGTGACATGCACCATCAAAGATTTGATCAAAGTATTTGCAAAACATTCAAAGCTAGGATCATAGTACTTCAATCATAACATGAAAGACAAAGTTCTAGCAATAAGCAAAGAAACTATGATGAAGCATGAAAAGGCACAAACAAAAGATTCATGAATAACAATGCTTTGCAAGACATTTGTTTGTTTCACATAAAGAAAACATAGCATAATAGTATCCAGCTTGTCCCTCATAGAGTAGCAAATATAAATGCATAGGACACCTTCAAAGTTCATAAGAGTGACTAGATACAATAGTTTAAAACAAGCAATAACAAGTTATGCATCAATCAACTATTCTTGGGACAATGCACAGAGAACTAAGAATGGCCACTATGCTCTCAAAGTAGGTGCATAAATATTGAAGGTGGAGACTCAATATAATTGTGGAAGAAAGGCCTTTGTAAAAGGAAGTAGGGATTCAAGTCTCATAAAGAGCTTCTAAAAATTATGGGACTTATAGCTTTCAGCTCTCATTGCCCCTATCATAAGCATCTTTAAGGTGATTAAGGTTAAAGTGACACAACTAAGAGGATATGCTTGACAAGTTCTAAACTGAAATCTCATGCCCCTTACTTAAGAAGACCGAACCTCATGGTACTCAACTTTAGTCACAAGTAAGCTCTTGTCATTGTAAGTACATGTGTATCATTAAGAACCGCCAACGGGGTACCCCTTGCACAAGATACAGGAGCTTTCCCATAATCAAAATGACAAAGCACGCAGACAATGAGCATCTGAAAGATCTTTTTATTTGCTATTTGCATAGGTTTTTATTGAGGATGCTTCATAGAGTGCTCATTATGGTGATGCTGCAAGTTTCCACCACGATTAGGCATGGTTTAGGCTAGCGGCCCAGGCGTTTCTCTAACACATATACAAACTCCATGATCTTACAAGTTCCACTTTTATTTCACACCGCCGGGATCTGTAAGCAAAAGAACATGATATCAACGGGGTACAAAGTACAAGTGAAATGTTGAAAGCGTTCCCCATGAAACATGTATCTGCTAATTTCAACTTATAAAGAGCAAGCATATACAAAACAAAGAAGGAACCAATGGTTCAAGTTTATTAGATACAAAAAAGTAAAGTGTGCCATCAAGTTCGTGAGAGCTTTAATCACTAGTTTTCTCATAACAAGTTTAATTTGGAAGGTAAACAAAAACATGAATATACTTGGAATAGCATAAGCTAGTAGGTAGGTATGGTGGACTCTTTGGAATAACTTGGTTTAGGGAGTTGGATGCATGATTGGAACTCATACTTGGTGGTGGAGACTAGCAAAAGACTGGGAGTGACAAACTAAGAGAGCAATAATGGCCATAATCATGCAGAGCGACAAAACATTATTTATCAAAGCATAAAGTGATACTACGAGTTGAAAACTAAAGGATAATAAAGGCTATGGTGACTTGAGATAGTCATAACATGGTGTGAGCATGCGCCAAGTCAACCCAAATAAAGCATCAAAGGAGAATACCACTATACTATGCTTTAATATGCTCAAACAACGCATGATTCATCCAAGGCACATTAAGCAATCTCAATTGTTTATAAAAGGTCATGCTATAGCAAAGAATACTAAGCATAAAGCTAAAACAATATCAAGGATGGCACGACAAAGCATTGGCCACAGTCAAAAACAAGCTCTTTTTACCACATAAGCATGAACTTTCCTACTCTTTTCCAAACCAAACCAAACTATTTGCACACCAATGTATGAAAGAGGGGGTCCAACCAATTTATTCAGAAAACTAAGCAAACCAAAGAAAACGAAAAACCAATACAAAAACGAAAAAGAAGACGCTCCAAGAACAACACAACTGTGCATGAAACAATAAAAAAGAAGCGTTTGGAAGAAACCTGGGATTTTTATTGATGAAGAAGGGGATGCCTTGGGCATCCCCAAGCTTTGACGCTTGTCCTTCTTGGATATTTCTTGGGGTGACATGCCTGGAATCCCCGAGCTTGAGCTTTCGTCCATCCTTCATCTCATTACTCATTCCTTCCATACACCTGAAATTTTTCCTTCATACAAAACTTCACACAATCTTTATTAGCAACATTAGTGCACTCAAGATAAATAAGTCTTAAGGTTCAGTTCTAGCACCCAATAAACTTCCATTAGAACACTAGCTACTGTAGCACTTCCCTCAAAAAGCGTAATTCCCCAAAAGAACTAAAAAAGGAACCAACAAGAAGCAAATGCAGAAAATGGCAGAAATCTGTGAAAACAGACCAGCAGGTAAAGACGATTTTTTTTCGAAGACCTTCTGTAGCTCAAATCAAAAAAGTGTTGAACTAACGAAAGTTAGATAACAACCTGGGGCAGAAGCACAAAAATTCATGCCTCAAAAAGACGTTCAGAGATTTTACACGAATTTTTACGGTGAAGCACAAAAATCTGTTTCGGGATAACAACTTTCCCAATCATTCCTTCTCTCTCATTAGAGTTTACTCTTGGCAAAAAAAGCAAATAAAAAGGATAAGGAACAGTTATTACAGAGGTAATAACTTCCAAGACTCATCTAAAACTTTTGGGTTATCTCCTAATAAGTACTTTTCTTTAACGCCTTTAAGTTAGGCATAAGAAGCAAAGAAGGAATCAAGTGTTCTCAAATGAAGAAGCATTAAGACCAAATTTTGTTTTCATAGGAGAAGCAAAAGAAATCTTTTCTCTCTTTTTAGGGAAGTGTGCTATACCTTTCTTGAGTGGGAGTTGATATTTAATGGTGCCTTCTTTCATATCAATAATGGCACCAACATTTCTAAGAAAAGGTCTTCCCAAAGTAATAGGACAAGAAGCATTGTATTCAACATCCAAAACATAGAAATCAACGGGGACATAAGCATTATTAACCATAATAAGAACAGCATTAAGACTCCCCATGAGTTTCTTTTTAGCATTATCATCAAGTGGGACATTCAAATAACAATCTTCAAGTGGAGGCAAATCAAGCATATCATAAATCCTTCTAGGCATAATAGAAACACTACTATCAAGATCACATAAAGCTTTGAAATTAAAGTCATTCACTTTCATATTAATGATGGGTTCCCAACCATCTTCTTGTTTTATAGGGATAGAAGCTTTATGTTTCATCTTTTCTTCTTTAATCTTTATGAGAGCATCAGTAATTTGTTTTGTAAAAGCCATGTTCATAGCACTAGCATTAGTACTTTTAGCAAGCTTTTGTAGGAACTTAATAACTTCAGAGATATTGCAACCATCAAGATCAAAATCAAATTTATCATCTAAAGTAGTAGGACTATTACTAGCATCAACACTAGTGGTGGTAATAGTAGAAACACTAATGTTTCTAGCAATTTCATCTTCTCTTTTCCACTTAGCATGTAATTCAGCTAATAGTCTAACATTTTCATCAATTCTTACTTGTATAGAATTAGTAGCTGCAAAGGGATTATCATTAGTTTTAGGTTTAGTAGCCATTTTATTCGAAGAAGATAGAGCTTCAGCCAAAGATGCTATATTTCTTTCAGCATTAGAGAGTTTTTCCTCAATAGTTTTATTGAAAACAGTTTGTTTACTAATAAACTCTTTAAGCATAACTTCAAGTTCAGAGGGAGCACTCCTATTATTGTTGAAGAATTTCCATAAGCATTACCATTGTTGGGAGGATATGGCTTATAATTGTTGTTACCAAAATTGTTCCTATAAGCATTATTACCATAAGCATTATTGCCAAAATTATTATTTCTTAGGAAGTTCATATCAACTTGCTCTTCTTGAGCAACTAAAGAAGCTAAAGGAACATTATTTGAATCAATATGGGCTTTCCCATTAACAAGCATAGACATAATAATATCAATCTTATCACTCAAGGAGGAGGTTTCCTCAACAAAATTTACCTTCTTACCTTGTTTAGCTCTCTCAGTATGCCATTTAGAATAATTAACCATCATATTATCTAGAAGTTTTATTGCAACACCCAAAGTAATGGTCATAAAGGTACCTCCAGCAGCAGAGTCCAATAGGTTCCTTGAAAAATAGTTCAATCCTGCATAAAAAGTTAGGATGATCATCCAAGTAGTCAGTCCATGAGTGGGACAATTCTTAACCAAAGATTTCATTCTTTCCCAAGCTTTAGCAACATGTTCATTATCAAGTTGTTTAAACTTCATTATTTCACTTCTCATAGTTATAATCTTAGCAGGAGGATAGTATTTTCCAATGAAAGCATCTTTGCATTTAGTCCAAGAATCAATACTATTCCTAGTTAAGGAATTCAACCATTCTTTAGCTTTTCCTCTCAAAGAGAAAGGAAACAATTTCAGTTTAATAATATCACCATCTATATCCCTATGCTTTTGCATCTCACAAAGTTCAACAAAGTTATTTAGATGGGAAGCAGCATCTTCATTACCAATACCAGAAAATTGTTCTCTCATAACAAGATTGAGCAAAGCAGGTTTTATCACAAAGAAAGTATCTTCAGGCACAGGTGGAGCAATAGGTGTGCTCATAAAATCATTGTTGTTGGTACTAGTGAAGTCACACAACTTAGGGTTTTCAAGAGTAGTTAGTTTTTTGGGTTTTTAAATAAGAAAGCAAACTTGTAAAACTAATTTTTTTTGGGTTTTTTGAATAACAAAACAAGCAAATGAAGCAAAAAGAAAACTAAGCAAAACAAAAATAACAAAGTAAAGAGATTGGTTATGAGGAACTCCCCTTGTGAAGATGTCCTTGACTCCCTGGCAACGGCGCCAGAAAAATGCTTGATGGCTCTGTAATGGCGCCCAGAAAAATGCTGGAGCAATGATGATGTAGAACTCGTTGGGAACCCCAAGAGGATGGTATGATGAGCACAGCAGCAAGTTTCCCTCAGTTATAAAACCAAGGTTTAATCGAACCAGTAGGAGCAAGGAAACACGCCAAAGGTGTTACTAGCTGAGCTTTGGCAAGGTGCACTACCGGTTCTAGTAGCAACGTGGAGACCTGCAAACCACAACCACAAAACTTTGTCCCCAACCTGCGATGAGGTTATCAATCTTACCGTGTTTTGTGGAAAACAAAGGATTAAACGTATTGAATGGAAAGAAGTAAAAGTTTGCAGAAAGTAAACACAAAGCAATAATAGTTTATAGATTGTATGTAAAAGAAAAGGACCGGGATGCATAGTTCACTAGAGGTGTCTCTCCTTAGATAGATAACATGCTGGGTGAACAAATTACAGGGGGGGAAATTGACAAATATCGAGAAAGCAATACATGCATATACTAATCATCTTGACTCCTTTGAGACTTGATTGGGCATTACAACATTATACATAGACCGCCATCCAACTACATCTATGACTAATAATCCACCTTTAGGTTATCATCTGAACCCCCTCTAGTATTAAGTTGCAAGCAACAGATTATTGCTTTACGAACTGCATGTAAAGTAAACAATATGATTGTTCTATGAACAAAGGATTGTTGTTTTCTCCCTAGTAGCAAAAGCACATCTAGTACCTTAGAGATTTCTGTCACTTCCCCAGATTACTAGAGGCATGAACCCACTATCGAGCATAAATACTAACTCTTGGAGTTGCTAGCATCTACTTGGCCAAGATAGCTACTAATAACGGAAAGCATGCAAGATCACAAATAACAAAGACATGATAGAATCAATAATTGATCTGAAATAGCATCTCAATATCCGTCGTATCCCCGCAAACACAACATGCAGAATTACAAATAGATGATCTTGATCATGAATGGAGCTCACAAGATCTAAACATAAAAGCACAAAGGAGGAGAACCAACAATCTAGCTACTACATGGATCCGTAGTACAAGGATGAACTACTCACGCATCACACTGGAGGCTTGCATGGTGATGAAGAAGGCCTCTAGGGTGAATTCCCCTCTCCGGCAGGGTGCCGGGAAGAGTTTCAGATCCCTCCCGATCTAGGGATGGAGATGATAGCGGCTACAGACTCTTTCGTGGATTTTTGATCGGGTACTTAGGGTTTACGTCCCGAGGGCATCTTATAGTCGGAAGGGGAGACCGAGGGGGTGCCAGGGTCCACCACACCACCCCTGGCGCGGGCCCAGCCTGGCCGCGCGGCCAGGTGGTGTGGCCGGCCCTAACCCTTCTCCGTCTCGTATTCTGGAATCTGATGACTTCCAGAAAAATAGGAACTTTGGCTTTTGTCCCATCCAATTCCGAGAATATTCATTTTCTGACTATCCTGGAACCAAAAATAGCAAAAAACAGGCAGCTGGCACAGTGGCTCTTGTTAATAGGTTAGTCCAAGAAATCATATGAAAAGTACTCCAAAGTTGGAACAAAAATGAAGAAAGTGGATAAAACCAACCATGGAACATCACAAATTATAGATACATTTGCAATGTATCAAGGGGTCCTCACAGTGCATGTTTAGAGATGTGGGGTAAGGCGGGTAGTTGGCGGATACGAGGTAACACAACTTACCCAGATTCGAGTACCATAATGGTGGCGGAACTCTACTCCTACTATAAATCACTATAATGGCAATACGCCGAGTTATAGAGATAGGTTCTCTATGCGAGGTCTTGCATGTTGTACGTAGCAATCTAGGTTATCTTCTGTTGTTGCCCTAAAGGCTCCCACAGGTCCGGCTTATAAAGGTACCAGAACCTAGGGTTTATAGGGAAAGGTCCTTGCCGGACAAGGTAAGGAGTCCTACACTAATACGAAGTAGTCTTTCATGTCTTGCACTCCAAGGCTCCGAGTATGTCGGTGACTCTTGCGTAGCCTTCCTTTGTCCAGCATGGGCCTCCCTTCTGGATCCGTCTCACTGGGCTGCCCAGCAGGCCATAGGCCTTGCTACCAACTATGGGCCACCCGGGTTAGCCGAATTGGTGAGATGCTATGAGGATACCCATTTAGCTTATCTCCAACACCAAGAGCTATCTATCATGCTTACTTGTAGCTAAAGTTTGACCTAATTTCATTAAGTTGTTAATATGTAGAGTCATAGTAAGAAGTTGAACCTCTTGTCAAAATTTTAGGACCTTTACTATATATATGCACGCAAAACAAGTTATGTTTTCTCTCTCCTTCACACTGCCTCATCACCATCCACACACACCCTGATCAACTGACCTCTCAATTGTCCACAACGTGGTGCTTCCCACGTGCGTCGACCTGCCTTGTCATTCCATTTCACAACCTACGAAGAGAGGAATCACCAAGCAACCCCAGCATGCTCGTTCGAAAGTGTGAGGATCTTTTTTTGTGTGTGTGAAGCAAGTACACTAGTAAGAAGGGTATATGGCTAAGTTTCACTCTCGAGAAGGACCAGACTGCTGTTCCTTGCTTAACTTTAGGCCTTTTATACTAAATTTATGTATCTCTATGTAAAAAAAATTAGGTTTTCGATGCAAATCGTACTTTCTCCCACTGCCCATATCAAATTTTAACTACTAGTAAGCGTGATAGATAGATTCCTCTTAAAATGTCCGAACAAACTTTTGAACTTCTAACCAGGAATTCAGTACATCGAAAAACCACAAAAAAGATTTTTTTGTAAACTTCCAAAGCAATCTATAATTTACTTGTAGTTCAAATATGACCTAATTTCGATAAATTGGCATAGAGTCTCATTCAAGTCGGCACAGTTAGCTAGGAAGTTTTAAAATTCGCAAAACATGGGAAAATTGAGAATGTTCTTTCCTGATAGTTGGAAACTCACACCGAACATATAGTGTACTAAAACAAGATGCACCCATCTGCCTTTGAAAATACAATTAATCCAAGAGCTATCTATCACGCTTACTTCTATCTCAAGTTTGACCCAATTTTGTTAAGTTGTCAAGATGTAGAATCTTAGCAAGAAGTTGAACCTCTTGTCAAAATTTTGGGACCTTTACTATATACATGCTCGCAAAAAAATTGTGTTTTCTCTCTCCTTTCCTGCCTCATCACCATCCAGACACACCCTAGCCTGCTGATCTCTCCCTCGTCTACAACGTGGCGCTTCCATGTGCGTCTACATGCATTGTCGTTCCATTTCACTCCCTACGAAGAGGAAGCACCAAGCACACCCGCAACATGCTGGTTCGAAAGTGTGAGGAGCATTTTGTGTCTTTGTGTGAAGCAAGTATAGTAGTACGAAGGGTATGGCTCTGTTTCTCGCTCGAGAAGGAACCGATTGATTTTCCTTGCTTAACTTTAGGGCCCTTTGTGCTAAGTTTATGGACCTCTATGTAATTTTCTCTTTTTTTAGGTCTACGATGTATACCGTACTCCCACCGATCGTGTGAAATTTTAACTCCAAGTAAGAACGATAGATAGATTGCTCTTAAAATTTTCCAAAAAACTTTTTAAGCTAACCAGGAATCCAGTACATCAAAAACTATCAAAAAGCTTTTTCTTAAACCTTCCCAGCTTATAGACAAATTTTGCCACCATAGGTGATGCCCTAATACTAGTATGTAAATAGAAGCTGTAAATAGTATTCCGTTGACGTGATGAGAATGTACTGCGCTAGGAAGTGACATGTTTAATTTATTGCACAGGGGTGCTTTTTACGCGCATTCACGCTAGCCGGCGTCCTCGGTGCATCCGCTTCTTACACCAGAAGAAAAGAAAAAAACCTCTTTCAAAGAGCCATCATATCTTCCCCATCTCCGTTTAGTTTATCCCCACTAGCCGAGGCCGTCTGGCCGCATCTCTGGCGCGCGCCGCACACAGTTTACTCCCCATCTTGCATGCTGCATCACTCCTTCCAGACCACCAACCCTCTCCTCCAAAAACCACCAACAACTCTACATTGATCCACCCTCACCCCCAATCTGTTCGAACGGGATGGCAGATTCGAGGTGCAACCTGTGGCACTGCGGTTAGAGCAAAGTCGGCGAAGACGTCTTCAACAAAATCACTATGCGTTTGGAAACTATCAACACCGTTAGGCTGGCCGCATGCTTCAGGGAGTTGTACCGCCAGCTCACTGGCGGAAAAATAAGCAGGTGCCCCAACGACCGCTGTTGTTAATTGGTCTCCTACAATGACGTCTACGAGCACAAGATCCAGTGTTGTTACCCCCGTGCATAGCCTGCACGGAGCGAGGACGCGAGTTAGTCACCCGACCATTGACTGTGCATGAGCTCTTTGACCACTTGAAACTTGCCCACATGATGTACTATTTTCCCAAGGTGACCTACTCCAACAAGCACTGGTACCCGACTAACCGGATGCACGCACCAGAGATCATAGGCATCGGGAAAGAGGGGACGGAGTTTGCCGCCCTAATTGGAGGGTACACCACGGACATCTTCCTATCCGTCAGGTATGTCAGGTCGGCGGCATGCGAATCTCCACGGTACAAGGTGATGTCATGGCCGCTGCCGTCATGGAATAAGCTCCATTTGGTCAAAATGGCAGCAACATCTGAGCAGACGAGCAGGACTTCATTGGCTGAAGTCGCGCTGAAAGGGGTCATGTCCTACATGTAGAAACCGCAGCGTTACCTGCGAGCTTCTGAAGATGTTTTCGGAATTCCCCCTAGATTACAAGAATATCAACCAAGAGTGAGTTAACACATTAAATCTTCTTATGATGATCCTAATATGAATATGTGTAATGTCGTACTAATTAATTACTTTATGTTGGTCACAGACCTAATTGGTATGGGCTGTCTAGCAAAATATGTATTCATGTTCAATGCTCGCTGATGCAATTCAATGGAACTGCGTGGTGCCTGGTTGTGAGTTCGCCGCAATTCTATTTGTGCTCCACTCCCACCTTAGAGAAGCCCACGCCATGAGGTTGAACATTTTACACTATGGTAGGAATGGTAGGTACATTTCTAATCTGGTGCCGGGACTAGGCTCGCAAAATGTAGATATCGGGCTAACCGGGTTCGATGACATAGTGTTCTGCGTGCTATTTGATGGGCGCGATGATGTCATCTTGATATCCATCGTGTGCGTCAGGCCGACAGTGTTCATGTCGTCGCAGTTCATTGTCAAGTTGAGCTCTGCACATCCAAATGGCTTATGTGAGAAGGTATTCTATGCGAATTCTAAAGCCACTTGCTCTTTGTCAGTTTGTCAGTCTAATCTGGTCGCTCATCATCGGAATCGACCATCGGAGTTCACTGTGGAATACAAGCTTCGTATCGACAAGATTCTTAGCGATTAACACATCTTTATCTTCTTGTGATGATGCTAACTTGAACACATGTACTCCTCGACATGATTTTTCTTATCATTTTGGGACATGTGGTTCCTAGCTTAAGGTAGTTCTGAGTATTTTGTATGGAGTTCTGCTGCTGCTAATCTATTTTGTAGTAGGATTAATACATATGTACTGGTACTTGTTCATACTGATGGATCTAGTGCAGAATATGGTCTCTCTTTCCTTTTGAATCATGGCCTTGCTACATATACCGAATTTCAATGTATGCATTGCTGAATCTATCAATTCCTCTGGTCATTATTTGTACTACTAAATCGGTCACTTTGAAATGATGCTAAATTTGTCAAGTGGCACTTATTATGAACTGGGAATCTAATGATATTTTTCTGTATTATTCAGTACTGCTGAATCTTTCAAATGCCATTGAATCTGTCGAATTTTCTGTTGTTGCTATTACTAAAGTATTTTTTAGAACTAATAGTGATGTATTGGTACTTGTTTAGATCAAGACCAGTAGATGGTCTTGCTCTTCTTTTGAAACATGGCCAGAATATGTTATCTCTATCCTTTTGAATTATGGCCTTGCTACATGTACTGAATTTCAGTGTCTACATTGTTAAATCTATCAATTATTTTGGTCATTATCTGTATTGCTAAATCGGTCACGTTAAAATGTTGTTGAATCTGTCAAGTGCCGCTGATTATGTATTTGGAATCTATTGATATTTTCTGTTTTATTCAGTGCTACTGGATCTTTCAAATGGTAGTGAATCTATCAAATCTTCTGTCATTATTATTACGGTACTAAAGTATGTTGTAGAACTAATACTGATGTATTGGTACTTTTTTAGATCAAGGGCAGTAAATGGTCTTATTGTTCTTTTGAAACATGGCCTTGTCACAATCTAGATGAGGCTTGGGGCATTTTGGTTTGCATATGTGGGTCACACAATCATTGATGTGAGTAGAAGGTATGCACAAAAATCAGGCTTGATGGTCAGTTTTGCTTGCTTCGATGATTGAGTGTGTTCGGAGAAAAGCGACTAATCCAGCACCAAGGTTTTTAGTGCTGAAACAAGAATTGATTCTCGCCGTCCTGCTATTGAATTTCAGAGTCTGTATTGCTGAATCGGTCACTTTGAAATGCTGCTGAATATGAACTAGGAACCTATCGTTATTTCACCAAGCATGACGCAATTTAGGCAGTGGGTTCTTGCCTTTCTAGAAGTTTTAGCAATTTTAGCAGGCTTGGCAATCTTTGCAAATGGGTACCTTTCTAGAAAGTTCATATGAGGTTCAACATCTTGGTAGTTTGATACATACTATGAAGTACCAGAAACGTAAGTGACTCAACTTACAACTACTATGTCTAATTGATGTGAATCTAGCCAAAGTTGAGGCTAGTAGAATACGAACTAGGGGGAGTAGTATAAAAATGGAAGTAGTAAATAAATCATCTCGTAGTTCTCATAACTGAGATGTGTTGAGAGAACACTCCATGGCAGTGTGCTAGTCTAGAATACCTATAGTACTCCCTACACTATAACTCTAGTCAGCATGCTCGATGCAGTACACCTGATAGAAGACAGTCGAAGGAGCACGGAAAAACCCCCTCCTTAAAAGAGCCATTCCCAACTCCGAGAGGCCGCATTTGGACCTTCTTGAGCATGCACTTCACACATTTTTCTCGCCATCTCACCCGCAGCATCGATCCTTCCAGGCCGCCACCCCTCTCCTCCAAATAAGCCCAACAGTGATACATAGATCCGTCCTTGCCACCAATCATTCGGACGTGATGGCTATGGATTTGAGGCACAACCAGCTGAACAACGTCTGGATGAAGGTCGGCGACAAAGTCTTCAACGAAATAGCTAGGCGTCTAAACACTACTAGCGCCGTCCAGCTGGTCACATGCTCCATGGAGCTGTACTGCCAAGTCGCTGGCTGGAAAGGTAGTAGATGCCCCAACAACATCTGCTGGACTTTTGTCTCCTACAAGGACGTCTACGACCACAAGATCGCGTGCAACAACCGCCGGTGTGTATACATGGAGCAAGGATGCAAGTTCACCCACGTCAAGAAAGTGCTTGTTGAGCACCTCATATATGCCCACTCAATGATAGTGCCTAGATACAGCCCCAAAAAATGGGACCCGTCTATGCCGGTTCGTGCATCGGGCTCGCTTAGAGTTGAGGTCATCAGCATTGGGAAGGAGGGCAAGCTGTTCGTCGCCCAAATTGACGGGCATATCACGGACTTGCTCCTGTCCGTCAGGCCCGTCAGGTCGGCGGCGTGCGAATTGCCGCGGTACGAGGTGAGGTTTTGGTCATTGGTCTTATTCGCTAGTTTCAATCAGATTGTAGTAAAGAGGTCATCTGAGACAACGATTAGGCCGTCGCCGACCAACGCCGCAAAGGAAGTGCTCACGCCTTTTCTATCCAAGTCATGGCTTTACTGGCATACTACTGAACCTGTCGTCGGACAAGATTCACAGGTGAGATATCACATCTTAATCCTCTAGTGATGATTCTATTGTGAGTGTGTGTAATGTTGTACTAATTAGCTAGTTTATGTTGCTGGCAGATTCCCTTCGTAATTGGAATTGCCGAAATTAAGGATCCCGAATTTCCTAGTTTGTCGTATGAATTTTACATGTATGCTGGTGACCTAGAGGCCGACAGACGACAATGAAATGAGAGATGCATCCTAGGAAGGAAATAAAGGGTGCAGCCCGGCCAGCACATTGACACGCTAAAGCATTCTCGTTTCTTCGAGTACGTATGATGGGACATGTAGTGGTTCCTAGCTTAGTGTAAGCTTGTAGTTATACACTTCTACTAAGTATTTTCTATGGAGTTCATCTACAGCTAATCTATTTTGTAGTAATACCTATGTACTGGGACTTCTTCAGATCGAGTGGAGAAAATGCATGGTCACGCTTTCCTTTTGAAACTTGGCTTAGCCGCATTCTTGTACATCCATTGAATTTCAATGTCGGCATTATTGAATCTGTCAATTCTTTTGGTCATTTTCTGCCACCGTTGAATCGGTCACTTTAAATTGCTGCTGAATCTATCATGTGTTGCTGAATGGGAACTTGACACATGCTCGTCACCCTTGTACATGGCCGTGTCACAATCTAGATGAGACTTGGGCATTTTGGGTTACATACGGGGGTCACAAGCATTGATATCAGAAGAAGGTACTCAAAGCAGACTTGATCGTCAGTTTTGCTTGCTCCAATGGTCAAGTGTGTTTGGTGATAAGGACAACTAATCGCACAACAAGGTTTTTAGAGCTGAAACAAAAACTTGTTTTCTCTGTACTACTATTGTATTTCACTGTCTGTATTGTTGAATTGGTCACTTTTGAAATGCTACTAAATTGGTCACTTTTGAAATGCTACTAAATTGGTCAAATGCTCCTAAATATGAACTTTGAATCTATTGATAATTTTTCTACCTTATTCTATACTGCTGAATTTTGACATGAATAACTGCCAAAAAGAATTTTCGCTTTTCCACTCCCTCTCTGAGGTCTTTGTTTTGAATCCGGCTGAGCACATCACAATGCAATTTTTGTTAACCTGGAGAAGAAATCTAGTAGCTCATTCGGCCCCTCTTTAGCCCAGAACATTTTTATTCGGTCTTTTCGAGGTCAGGGGACTGCTGACTATAGCCTAGTGAAATGTGAGAAAGGAGCCCATGGAGCATAGCCGAGAATATATTAATTTGGCTTTTTAGGGGTCAGGGGACTGCTGAGCACAACCCACTAAAATTTGAGAATGAAGCCCATGGAGCATAGCATACGAAGTATAACCCACGTAGAGTAGCCTACGTAGAATAGCCAAACTTTTTTTAATTCGGCCTTTTGGGTATTGCGACCTACCTCTCAAAATAAAATAAAACTCTTCCCACCCATGTTTTTAAGAAAATACTCCATTATGTGGCATTTTAAAAATTGAGATGCTAGGAGCGCTACCCTTTTATATTTTAAAAGAGGTAAACGTAGACACGCAAAATATTTTTAAGAAGACTAATACATAAATTGTAGTACTAATAAAATTTTAATGATATAAATATCTTGGGTGTAGTGGCAACGCACTCAGTTTACGTTTATTTTATTTGAAGGTATTTTCTTCTATCAATATCGCATTATGGAGAAGCTGACACCAAAGATACACCAGCATGCAGCGTCCGTGGAGTTTGTTTTCAGGGTGGGTTCAAAAAAAAAGTTTAAATACTTGTATACAGAGGCTCGCTTCAAGGACCCACCAGATAGAACATACAAGGCTGCATCAGGGACCCACAAGCCAGAACATGCCAGAGAGGCAGACATAAGGGCCCCAACAGTAAGACCATACACGGCTACCACAGTGAAAATAGCGGACGTGGCAAAAAAAATTCCATCATACACACAATGCACTTATAGAGAAGCTGGCATGTCAGACAAAACATGCCCAAGCATGGCCCATGAAATTAGCCTCTCAACCCCAATACCTTTTAATTTGGCCTTTTCGTGGTCTTGTGGCCACCGACCATAGCCCATTCAATTAGGAGTGAGCCCATGGAATATAAGCCATGACAAATAGGGCATCCGCCTCGAGTTAGCCTAGAATCTTTTTAATTCGGCCTTTATGAGCATTTTTTGTACTCTGAGGCTGATATTTGGGACCCAAAAAAAAATCCAAAATACACACGATTCTTTCAAATAGAGGCTGTCAGCTGGGACCCAGCATAGACACGTTTCCTGCACAGAGGTGGTTGACATCTGGTACCCACCAAGTTGCCAAGGTCAAAACACCGGACATGGCTAAAATAGTCCATCATACGCACGTTTCATTTATAGAGAGGCTGATATGTGGGACCTAGCAGCGCGACCTTATACAAATGCTGCATTGAGCAATGTTGCCAGTTTGAAACAGGGAGGCGCGAGCAAGAAAAAAGTTCAGCATGCACACATTTCTTGTAATGAGAGGCTGAAATGGGGGACCCATGATTCTTCGAGCAAACGGCAGATTCGTCGAGCAAACGGCAGATTCGTCGAGCAATGCTATCTAGTTCGGATTAGGGTAGCACTAGAGAAGAAAGAGATTCCATCATACCCATGATTCTTCTAATGTGAGGCTGATATAAGGGACCCACCAGCGTGAATAAACGGCTGATGCAGCGAGCAACGCTATCAAGTTCGGAACACGAAGGCGCGACAGAGGGTAAAAATCCATCATACACACATTTCTTCTAATGAGAGGATGACATGTGGGGCCCAGCAGCGTAATTAAACGATAGATGCATCGAACAACGCTATCAAGTTAGGAACAGTGTAGCCCGAGCAAAGGAAAAAAATCCATCATACACATGTTTATTCTAATGAGAAGATGACATGTGGGGCTCAGGAGGTTGGTTAATAGGTAGATGCGTCGAGCAACACTATCAACTTCAGAATAAGGTAGCACCAATGAAGTAAAAATTCCATCATACACATGTTTCTTCTAATGAGAGGATGGCATGTGGGTCCTAGGAGGTTGATTGAACGGTAGATCCATCGAGCAATGCTATCAACTTCGGAACAGGGTAGCGCGAGTGAAGGAAACAAATTCCACGATACACACGATCCTTCTAATGAGAGACTGACATGTGGGACCTAGCAGCCTGACTAAACGACAGACGCATCGAGCAACGTTATCGAGTTCAAATCAGGGAGGCGTGACCGAAAAGTATGGTCCGCTAGAGACACTGACATCTGGGACCCACACGCCTCAAAAGACTTCAGCGAGTCAACATTGCGCAAGGAAACAAAAATCTTGCTTCTGCCACGTGCAAGTCGAGCTTCCTCCATGTTTTTAGCGGTTCCGTCGTACTAGAGGGCCGCGAAACCAGGAAAAAATGTTTTCCATCCGCCACGGCCGAGCCGAGAATTTCGTCACGAAAAATACGCCTTCTATGACGACTGTCGGGCCAAGTTGTTGTGGAAGGAAACTTTTCTTGGAGTGTACCGAGGTAAAAACAAAATTCAACCGCCCAAATTATCACACAAACTAGACCATGGTTTCTTATACATAATACCCATGTTTTTAGTACTAGGATTTTTCAAGCTTCCTAGCTAACTTTGCGCACTTTGGTGACTTCTTGTCAATTTAACGAAATCAAGTCAAACTTTAGCTACATGTAAGTGCGATAGATTGCTCTTGAATTAAATGTCTTTTCGAAGGTAGATGGGTGCATCTTCTTGTAGTAGTAAACAATGCCGTCGGTGTGTCCAACTATCAGGAAAGTAAATTCTTAGTTTTCTGAGTGATGATGAGATGATTCTTTTCCATAAAGAAAGTTCGAAGAATATGGATCTCAATGCCATAAAGCAACCTTCTAGACATATTAGTTAGGTGGACGAATGTGTTTTACTTACGATTCCCATGTTTTATGAGTTTTCAAGGTTCCTAGCTGACCCCGCCCACTTGTTGAATGACTTTATGTCAATGTATCTAAATAACTACAAGTATTAAATTATAGGTTGCTTTGAAAGTTTTATGAAAAAAATATTTTGGAGGTACCCATCGAGCAGTCAATTAATATATCAGAAACCACAAAGAGTTTTGATGACTAGTTCGACTTCTAGTTACTAAGATTTTGCATCTTGAAAATTTTGAATCACTTTCAAAAACGATCATATGAAATAAGGAGAGAGGGGAAATTCGATTCTCTATGGGCAACCCACAAGCTTGAGGTGCACCTTAGGCTTAAAGATAACTTTATTTTTTCCACTATGTTTAAGGTGAACCTTAGCGGATGCCACATAGTAGGCTTTATTAAGGTGTGATTTTTTACACAATGCGGGAGAAGTATATTTCTTTGCTTAGACATATGCTCACCTCTGTCCACGCGTTGTACATGCTGAATAAAACGTTGGAAGGGGAAGAGGGCAGCAGCAAAGAGGAGTTGAAGGCGGTTCAATGTCAGAGCAAAGTTATGATGGGTTTCTGACACGAGGTACTCACGCGGCCTTACATTGTACACTCTACTAGTAGTAAATTTCAGGACCTATGCATGCAAAAACCTCATGTGTTTTCTCTCTCCTTCGCTATCTTCCTTCTCTCCTCCCCTTTCCCCTCGTGCACCGGCCCAGCTGATCTCTCACTCTTCGACAGCATGGCATTGCGCACGTGTCCCTTGGTACGGAAACACTATGTCTCTGGCGTGTTCGGCAGCCGCACATTGATGTTTATTAGGTCCAAGGAGTACATAGGAAGTAAACCACTTTGGTCCTCGGCGGTACAAAAATGCAAACTTTTTCGATTTTCGAAATTTTCTCTTGCTTCCCAAACATCGGGAGGGAAGGTTAATCAAAAGATCGGCCATTCATAGTACTATACTTCTTATCTTATCTTTATCTTGTCTTATCTCTTGCAAGTCCACACCACTTCATATAGTGTACTGATTAACTTTGAACATTGGCAGTTAGATCAAGACTGCCAAATCCAAACATTGCTAAATGTTGGTTTTCTTTTCCATTCTCAGCACCTAGAAAGATTCTACTGATAGTCTTGAGCACAGTGAATGCTACTATACGCAAACCTCAAAACACATACTTAATTCATTGCTCAGTTTAAGGGTCCTTGTGCTAAATGCATGGACTTGGATGCAATTTACATTTTTATGAGGTAACTGATGTAACTTGTACTTCCACCGACCATGTTAACTCTCAAGCACCTCGCTCCTACGAGTCCTACCATTAGATCAGCCATTCACAGTACTTCCTATCTTATCTTTATCTTGTCTTATCTCCTACAATACCATACCACTGCATATATAGTGTATGGATTAACTTTGAACATTGATCATTGGATCAAGACTAGCAAATCCAAAGATTTCTAACCGTTGGATCTTCTTTTCCATTCTTAGCATCTAGAAAGATTCTAGTGATAGTCTTTAGCACGATGAATGCTAGTATGATCAAACCTCAAAACACACACTTGATTGCTCAGTTTCAGGGTCCTTGTGCTAAATGCATAGACTTGGATGCAATTTTAGTTTTTTATGAGGTCCTTGATGTAACTTGTAGTTCCACCGAACGTGTTAACTCTCAAATCACCTCGCTCCTATGAGACCTACGAAGGTAAAAATAAAATGAAACCGCCCAAATTATCACACAAACTAGACCACGGTTTTTTAGACGTAATACCTTAGTTTTTAGTACTTTTTTCAAAATTCCTAGCTAACATCATGCACTTTGTTGACTTATTGTCAATTTAACGAAATCTTGTCAAACTTTAGCTACAAGTAAGTGCGATAGATTGCTCTTGAATTAAATGTATTTTCGGAGGTAGATGGGTGCATTTTCTTGTAGTAGTAAACAATACCGTCAGTGTGAGTTTCCAACTATCAGGAAAGAAAATTATTAGTTTTCTGAGTGATGACGAGTTGATTCTTTTCTGTAAGGAAAGTCTGAAGAATATGGATCTCAATGCCATAAGCCACGCTTCTAGACATATTAGCTAGGTGGACGAATGTGTTTTACTTACGATTCCCATGTTTTTGAGTTTTCAAGGTTCCTAGTTGACCACCCCTGCTTGTTGAATGACTTTATGTCGATGTATATAAATCAGGTCAAATTTGAACTACAAGTAATAAATTGTAGGTTGCTTTGAAAGTTTTATTAAAAAAGGTTTGGAGGTACCCATCGAGCGGTCAATTAATATATCAGAAACAACAGAGAGTTTTGACGACTGATTTGACCTCTATCTACTAAGATTTTGCATCTTGAAAATTTTGAAGCCCTTTTGAAAACGATCACATGAAATAAGGAGAGAGAGGAAATGATTTTTTCTATTCTCTATGGGCCACCCACAAGCTTGAGGTGCACCTTAGGCTTAAAGATAACTTTATTTTCTCCACTATGTATAAGGTGAACCTTAGCGGATTCCACATAGTAAGCCTTATTAAGGTGTGATTTTTTACACAATGTGGGAGTAGTATATTTCATTGCTTAGACATATGCTAACCTCTGTCCACGTGCTATACATGCTGAGAGAATAAAATGTTGGTAGGGGAAGAGGGCAGCAGCGAAGAGGAGTTGAAGGTGGTTCCATGTCAGAGCAAAGTTATGATGGGTTCCTGACACGAGGTACTCATGTGTCCTTACATTCTACACTCTACTAGTAGTAAATTTCAGGACCTATGCACACAAAACAAATTGTGTGTTTCTCTCTCCTTCACTATCTTCCATCTCTCCTCTCTTTTTCCCTCACGCACTGGCCCAGGTAATCTCTCCGTCCACAACATGGCACTGCGCAAGTGTCCCTTGGTATAGAGGCTCTGTGTCTCTGACGTGTTTGGCAGCCGCACGTCGGTGTTGATTAGGGACGAGGAGTACATAGGAAGTAAACCACTTTGGTCCTTGGTGGCACAAAAATTCAAACTTTTCTAGTTTTCGAAATTTTCACTTGCTTCACAAACATCGGAGGTAAGGTTATTCAAAAGATCAGCCATTCGCAGTACTATACTTCTTATCTTATCTTTATCTTGACTTACCTCTTACAATACCACACCACTTCATATAGTGTACTGATTAGCTTTGAACATTGATAGTTGGATTAAGACTGTTAAATCCAAACATTACTAACTGTTGGATCTTCTTTTCCATTCTTATCATCTAGAAAGATTCTACTGATAGCCTTTCGCACGATGAACGCTACTATGTGCAAACCTCAAACACACACTTAATTCATTGCTTAGTTTCAGGGTCCTTGTGCTAAATGTATGGACTTGGATGCAATTTACATTTTTATGAGGTAATTTGATGTTTTACAAGTACTTTGATCAAGTCTTTGATGGTGCATGTCACCTCAAAAATTATTCTTTCTTTTTATCACTTACCTACTCGAGGACGAGCAGGAGTTAATCTTGGGGATGTTGCTACATTGCAAATGTATCTATAATTTTTGATGTTCCATGCTTGGTTTTATCCACTTTCTTGTGTTTTGTCCACACTTTGGAGTACTTTTCATATGATTTCTTGGACTAACCTATTAACAAGAGCCACAGTGCCAGGTGCCTGTTTTCTACTATTTTTGGTTCCAGGATAGTCAAAAAATGAATATTCTCAGAATTGGACGGGACAAAAGCCAAAGTGCCTATTTTTCCGGAAGTCATCAGATTCCAGAATACGAGACGGAGAAGGGTTGGCGGCTGGCCACACCACCTGGCCGCGTGGCCAGGCCTGGCCCACGCCAGTGGGTGGTCTGGCCGACCCCAGCACCCCCTCAGCCTCTCCTTCCGCCTATAAGATGCCCTTAGGACGAAAGCCCTAAGTACCCGATCAAAAATCCATGAAAGAGTCTGTAGCAGCCTTCATCTCCATCCCTAGATCGGGAGGGATCTGAAGCTCTTCCCGGCACCCTTCTAGAGAGGGGAATTCACCCTGGAGGCCTTCTTCATGATCATGCAAGCCTCTGGTGCGATGCGTGAGTAGTTCATCTTTGGACTACGGGTCCATGTAGTAGCTAGATGGCTGGTTCTCCTCCTTTGTGCTTTCATGTCTAGATCTTGTGAGCGCCATTCATGATCAAGGTCATCTTTTTGTAATTCTGCATGTTGTGTTTGCGGGGATCCGATGGATATTGAGATGCTATTTCAGATTGATTATTGATTGTATCATGTCTTTGTTATTTGTGATCTTGCATGCTTTCTGTTGTTAGTAGCTATATTGGCCAAGTAGATGGTAGCAACTCCAAGAGTTAGTATTTATGCGCGATAGTGGGTTCATGCCTCTGGTCATCTGGGGAGGTGACAGAAATCTCTAAGGTACTAGATGTGTTATTGCTACTAGGGAGAAAACAACAATCCTTTGTTCATAGAACAATCGTATTGTTTACATTACACACAATTCGTAAAGCAATAATCTATTGCTTGCCACTTAATACTGGAAGGGGTTCGGATGATAACCTGAAGGTGGATTATTAGTCATAGATGCAGTTGGATGGCGGTCTATGTATAATGTTGTAACGCCCAATCAAGTTCGAAAGGAGTCAAGATGATTAGTATATGCATGTATTGCTTTCTCGATATTTGTCAATTGCCCTGCTATAATTTGTTCACCCAGCATGTTATCTATCTTAAGGAGAGCCACCTCTAGTGAACTATGGATCCCGGTCCTTTTCTTTTACATACAATCTATAAAATGTTTACCGCTTTGTGTTTATTTTCTGCAAATTTTTACTTCCTTCCGTTTGATACGTTTAATCCTTTGTTTTCAGCAAAACCGGTGAGATTGACAACCTCATCACAAGTTGGGGACAGAGTTCTGTGGTTGTGTTGTGCAGGTCTCCATGTTGCTGCTGGCACCGGTAGTGCGCCCTGCCAACGTTCAGCTAGCTACACCTTTGGGGTGTTTCCTTGCTCCTACTGGATTGATAATCTTGGTTTCGCGTTGAGGGAAATCTTGCTGATGTGCTCATCATACATTCCTCTTGGGGTTCCCCAACGAGCTCGATATATTTTGGGCCATCAAGCATATTTTCTGGCGCCATTGCCGGGGAGTCGAGGACATCTTCCCAAGGGGAGTCCCTCATAACCAATCTATTTACTTTGTTATTTTTGTTTTTCTTAGTTTCTTTTTGCTTTGTTTGCTTCTTTTGTTTATCAAAAACACACAAAAAATTAGTTTTACTAGTTTGCTTTCTTTATTGAAAACACAAAAAAATTAGTTCCTATCTTAAGTTGCCACTATGTCTAGTCTTGCTCCAATCACTATGTTACCCGAGGAAATGATTTTCACTTTTAAACAAGGAATTGAGGAAAGTTTCAAGGAAGCTTGGTCTAGAATCTCTGATCTACATGAAAAACTAAGCCGAAAATGACTCAAAGCTTGTTCCTTAGCAGCTTTTACCTTGGAATTGCTCTTTGCTATAGATATGTTTTAGATGCTGCTGTGGAAGGAGATTTCCTCCAATGTAATGAGGATGATGCTATAAATTCTATAAAGAAATTGATCCTTACTTACAACTTGCTTAGCCAAACTGATATTTCTTTCGCAAAAATATTTGCTAGATTGAACACTCTTGAGACTGGCACTGCAAGCTTAAAAGATTGCTATAATACGCTTAGGGAGCACCAAAATTATGTTCCAATAAATTCTGAACCATCAAAGTGGCTCCCCACAGTAAAGATTGAGATAAACACTGAAACTTTCCAAGCCCGCTGCGATATCATGTCTGAATTTTGTCTTACGCCCAAAGATATTTATGAATCTTTGAATCTTTGGGGTCTTACTGAAGGAGGAAAAGAAATATCCCTTGCTAATAATGCTACCATATTACCTACTGGAATAGCTGAAGGAGTGTTTACAAATATCCTTGGGAAAATGATTTCTACTGATTATCTTGTCATTGAATGTGCAGGAAAAGGACAAATTATACTTGGAAGGTCCCTATTAGAACTCCTTGGAGAAATAATAGATGTGGGAAAGGGGACCATGTACCTTTATTATCCACCAAACAATCATATTTTCCCCAAGGTTAAGAATAAAAGTAAGAGAGGCAAGGGCAAGAAATTGGGTTTTAATGCTTCTTCATTTGAGAACACTTGATTCTTTCTTGCTTCTTATGCATAACTTAAAGGCGTTAAAGAAAAGTACTTATTGGAAGATAACCCAAAAGTTTTAGATGAGTCTTGGAAGTTATTACCTCTGTAATAACCGCTCCTTATCCTTTTTATTTGCTTTTTGTGCCAAGAGTAACTTCTAATAAGAGACAAGTAATGATTGGGAAAGTTGCTGTCCCAAAACAGATTTCTGTGCTTCACCGTAAAAATTCGTGTAAAATCTCTGGACGTATTTTTGAGGCGTGAATTTTGTTGCTTCTGCCCCAGGTTGTTATCTAACTTTCGTCAGTTCAACAATTTTTGATTTGAGCAACAGAAGGTCTTCGAAAACATTCGTCTTTACCTGTTGCTTTGTTTTGACAGATTTCTGCCATTTTCTGCATTTGCTTTTTGTTGGTTCCTTCTTGAGTTCTTTTGGGGAATTGAGATTTTTGAGGGAAGTACTACAGTAGCTAGTGTTCTAATGGAATTTTATTTGGTGTTAGAACTGAACCTTAAGACCTATTATCTTGAGTGCACTAATGTTGCTAATAAAGAATGTGTGAAGTTTTGTATAAAGGAAAAATTTCAGGTGTATGGAAGAAATGAGTAATGAGATGAAGGATGGACTAAAGCTCAAGCTTGGGGATGCCACGCGTGTCACCCCAAGAAATATCGAAGAAGTACTAGCGTCAAAGCATGGGGATGCCCAAGGCATCCCCTTCTTCATCAATAATATGTTGCTTGCAACTTAATACTGGAGGGGGTTCGGATGATAACCTGAAGGTGGATTATTAGTCATAGATGCAGTTGGATGGCGATCTATGTATAATGTTGTAATGCCCAATCAAGTTCCAAAGGAGTCAAGATGATTAGTATATGCATGTATTTCTTTCTCGATGTTTGTCAATTGCCCCGATCTAATTTGTTCACCCAGCATGTTATCTATCTTAAGGAGAGCCACCTCTAGTGAACTATGGATCCCGGTCCTTTTCTTTTACATACAATCTATAAACTGTTTACCACTTTGTGTTTACTTTCTACAAAATTTTACTTCCTTCCATTCGATACATTTAATCCTTTGTTTTCAGAAAAACCGGTGAGATTGACAACCTCATCGCAAGTTGGGGACAGAGTTCTGTGGTTGTGTTTTGCAGGTCTCCACGTTGCTTGTAACATCCCAAAACTTCAATCCAAGCTTATCAAGATCCAAATCATCAAAATTACGGTTAACAAAAACTTTTTCAAATTAAAAATGAAAGCATTCATGTGTATGATCATTTAAATTAGGAATTGATTTGAATTGCCATGGTTCTGTGATTCTTTGGTTGTAAAATGTTTCTTAGGTGATTTAAACATCATCTACATCATTCCCAAACTTTTCCCAAAGAAAATCAAATCAAATACAATTAAAAAGGAGGAATGGTCATTTTGGCCATTTTAATCCACTACACTACTTTGAGTGTTCCTCGCACTCATTTCTCAACAGATATAATTCTAGATCTTTACACCTTTGCTAGTACACATAATGAGGTACCAAGGCCTACCTTTTGATCTGCTAAAAACATTCAAACACTATATTTAAAAGGCATTGGAAAATTGAATCTATTTCATATGGGAAGATCCCACTTTTTCAAAAACCATCAATTTGAGCTCCACTTTCAAAACCCTTGCACCAACAGACTACCTAGTACAGTGCAGAACACTCAAAAATTTTGAACTCAAAATTCAAAAGATTTTCTCTTTCGGCTATTTTCTCAAACACCTTGTGGGGAAGATCAAAGTGGCCTAACTATTACGGTTTTGGGGTTGATCTTGTCTAGCCAATTGAAGTGCTTTGATCACCCTTGTCTCCCTCAAGCCTAACCAGACCAACACCAACACATCCCCTACCTCCTAGCTGCACTGCGTGGCCATGCCCAGAGAACCTTGCCGGCCAACTTGGCCCTCGCAGCAGTAGACCGCTTCCCCCTCTCTCGCCATGTCTACATGCTAGCCCGTGGTCCACCGCCACCGTCCAACCAGCCCCAGCCCAGAGACAGAGACCAGAACGGCCCGACGCTGGTCGACCACGCCAATGCCGCCCGCAGAGCTTGCCTTGTTCCCACGTACACAGACCGCCCCTCGGCCACAGCCCGCGCCCACCGCTTCGCCGTGACCTAGGGAACACCCTAGACACCCCGGTTGGCCGCCCAACGCGCCACAGCCACCGCTCACCGTCGAACCCGCAGCCTCTGCCGCCTAGAGAGCGTGACGCTCCCGACCAGCACAGAGCTCGCATTGCCACGCCTTTAAGCCTCAGAGCACCACCAGGAGATAGGCCATCGTCCCCTACCTCGAGCCACGCCGCTAGCCCCCTGTGCCGCCCTTGCTGGAGTCGCTTGCCCAAACCGCTCAGTGTCACCGTCGAGCTTATATAAAGCGTCCACCCTAGCACCATTTTTCCACACTCCCACACTTCCCACCTCTCACTAAACCTCACCCACCTCTCGCCGACACCGCTCGAGCTCTGCCTTGCCGGAATTGGAGCCAAAGCCGCTGCAGCAGGAGGAGAAGGGCGCCTGCGATTTAGGGCAGCCCAAGCTCCACCGCAACCATGCCTCGTCTCGCCGTCATCTTCCAGCCCATTTGCCCTCCTCACCGACCTTGCTGGAGCCCTGGTATGCCCCCAATCGACCCCCACCGCTGCGTCTAGGTCAGACTCTCGCCGGAGTAATCTGTCGACGATGATGAACTCCCACTGTTAGATACCCTTTTAATCGTGCGGCCTAGAATGCTAGATACCGTTTCGGTGTTTTTGTGCTGCTGACTGGTGGAGCCCGCTTGTTAGGCAGCCCATTGCGCTCACTGTGTGTAGCTGGGCCGGCCCAGTTAGTTCCCGCGCGAGTTAGAAATTCAAATCTAGTTTTTTTTGTTTTTAGAGTTAAGCTAGTTTCTGTCCACTAGTTCAAAATTCAATTCTGGGAGTTTTACAAATCCTTTTTGCATGAAATCAATTTTTCCTGAAAGGTATTGAAATGATCTATCCGAGCCCGTTGGATTTAATTCAATTAGAGTTATAGATCTCTCCTAGTAAAAATAACAAAACAGAAGCATTTGCACCTTGCAACATTTTTATAAAATCAACTAAGATAGGTTTTGAGTTGATAACAACTCTCAAAAATCACATTTCATCATATCTATCTGAATATGTAATAATATTAAGGTTTACATGCACTGACTTTGGACTAGTACCAAAATAATGCTATATAGGCATTTCTAGTCACTTTAAATCAATAAATAATGAACTTAAACCAAAGTAATTATGATCCAACCTTTAAATCTCATTCCCACATGTATTAATATGTGGTGGTGATATATGTCAACATGATCCCATATTTTAAGTGGTGAATATTAAATCTTAGTTAATTTTTCTATGAGTAGAAATTACTTTTCTAATTTAAAAAGAATGAAACTAGTGATTTAAAGTTGTGATGCTTGTGATGATAATAGATCATCAAATGTGTGTCTTAGAATGGTATTTAGCCTAGTTAAGTATTGTTTGGTGATTGTGTACTCCGTATGTATTTATAGACGATAGTACCGACCAAGCTTCCGAGGAGGAGGAGTTCTACCAAGAATAATAAGAAGAAGAAAACTTCAACCACTGCACCAACCAAGGAAAGCCACCATTAACAATGCAATCTAACCCTTGCTAGTTTCCTACTTAGCAAGCTAGGATCAAACTAGATGATTTAGGAAAGATGCTTTAGGCATGCTTTAATCACACTCCTTTGAGTATTAGTTACCCCAAGTCTTATTTGCAAGTTTTACCTCCCTTAGTTTACACAAAGTTCTTCACTTGTTTTGAAGGTAGCATAAAGAGTATAAAACTTGACCTATTTAGAACCCTTTAGATGTCATTCTATGGCATGAGATTGAACCCATCTTTTCCACCTTAGTGAACACTCTTTACTTAGTAGTTTAGAGTAGATCAAAAACTTGAGTCACTTTAGATGGGAACACTTGGTGAAAATGAATTATGAAAACCTTGGAATGATGAGTTATTCTATTGAGATGTTTTGACCCTTTTTTATAAAACTGATGGTTGGATTCGGATGCGATACCATTCCAAATTTACCGTACAACCACACTACCTGAATTGGGTAAGGCTTAGCTGGAAATTTATATGCATTAGTATTAGTTCCCAAATTATCACACAAACCGGACCACAGTTTCTTATACTTAATACCCAAGTTTTTAGTACTAGGATTTTTCATTCTTCCTAGCTAAAATCACGCACTTTGGTGACTTCTTGTAAATTTAACTAAATCAAGTCACACTTTAGCTACACGTAAGTGCGATAGATTTCTCTTGAATTAAATGTCTTCTCCGAGGTAAATGGGTGCATCTTCTTGTAGTAGTAAACAATGTCGTCAGTGTGAGTTTCAAACTATTAGGAAAGAAAATTCTTAGTTTTCTAAGTGATCACGAGTTGATTCTTTTCCGTAAAGAAAGTCTGAAGAATATGGATCTCAATGCCATAAGCCAAGCTTCTAGAAATATTAGCTAGGTGGACGAATGTGTTACTTACGATTCCCATGTTTTATGAGTTTTCAAGGTTCCTAGCTGACCCCGCCCACTTGTTGAATGACTTTATGTTGATGTATATAAATAAGGTCAAATTTGAACTACAAGTAATAAATTGTAGGTTTCTTTGAAAGTTTTATGAAAAAAGCTTTTGGAAGTACCCATCGAGTGGTCAATTAATATATCAGAAACCACAGAGAGTTTTGACGACTGGTTCGACTTCTAGCTACTAAGATTTTGCATCTTGAACATTTTGAATCCCATTTGAAAATGATCACATGAAACAAGGAGTGCAAATGATTTTTCTATTCTCTATGGGCAGCCCACAAGCTTGAGGTGCACCTTTAGGCTTAAAGATAACTTTATTTTTTCCACTGTGTATAAGCTGAACCTTAGCGGATGCCACATAGTAGGCCTTATTAAGTTGTCCTTTTTTACACAATGCGGGAGTAGTATATTTCTTTGCTTATACATATGCTCACCTCTTTCAACGCGTTGTACATGCTGAGAGAATAAAACGTCGACAGGGGAAGAGGGCAACAACGAAAAGGAGTTGAAGGCGGTTCCTTGTCAGAGCAAAGTTATGATGGGTTCCTAACATGAAGTACTCTTGCGGCCTTACATTGTACACTCTACTAGTAGTAAATTTCAGGACCTATGCACACAAAACAAATCGTGTGTTTCTCTCTCCTTCGCTATCTTCCATCTCTCCTCCCCTTTTCCCTCGCACACCGGCCCAGGTGATCTCTCACTCGTCCACAGCACGACACTGCACATGTGTCCCATGGTTTGGCGGCTCTGTGTCTCTGGCGTGTTTAGAAGCCGCATGTTGGTGTTGATTAGGGACGAGGAGTACATAGGAAGTAAACAACTTTGGTCCTTGGCATCATAAAAATTCAAACGTTTCTGGTTTTTTGAATTTTTCTCTTGCTTCCCAAACATCGGGAGGGAAGGTTATTCAAAAGATCGGCCATTCGTAGTACTATACTTCTTGTCTTATATTTATCTTGTCTTATCTCTTACAATACAACGCCACTTCATATAGTGTACTGATTAACTTTGAACATTGTCAGTTGGATCAACACTAGCAAATCCAAACATTGCTAACCGTGGGATCTTCTTTTCCATTCTTAGCATCTAGAAAGATTCTACTGATAGTCATGCGCATGATTAATGCTACTATGTGAAAACCTCAAACACACACTTAATTTACTGCTCAGTTTCAGGGTCCTTGTGCTAAATGCATGGACTTGGATGCAATTTACATTTTTATGAGGTAATTATTGCAACTTTTACTTCCACCGACCGTGTTAACTCTCAAGCACCTTGCTCCTATGAGACCTACCACTGGATCAGCCATTCGCAGTACTTCTTATCTTATCATTATCTTGTCTTATCTCCTACAATACCATACCACTTCATATAGTGTACATATTAACTTTGAACATTGACCATTGGATCAAGACTGGCAAATCCAAACATTTCTAACCCTTGGATCTTCTTTTCCATTCTTAGCATCTAGAAAGATTCTACTGAAAGTCTTTTGCAAGATGAACGCTACTATGAGCAAACCTCAAAAGACACAATTCATTGCTCAGTTTTAGGGTCCTTGTATTAAATGCATGGACTTGGATGCAATTTTCATTTTTATGAGGTCCTTGATGTAACTTGTACTTCCAGCAAACGTGTTAAATCTCAAGCACCTCGCTCCTAGGAGACCTACGAAGGTAAAAATAAAATTCAACCTCCCAAATTATCACACAAACTAGACCACGGTTTCTTGTACGTAATACCCAAGTTTTTAGTACAAGGATTTTTCAAGCTTCCTAGCTAACATCACACACTTCGGTGACTTCTTGTCAATTTAATGAAATCAAGTGAAACTTTAGCTACAAGAGTGCGATAGATTGCTCTTGAATTAAGTGTCTTTTCGGAGGTAGATGGGTGCATCTTCTTGTAGTAGTAAGCAATGTCTTCAGTGTGAGTTTCAAACTATCAGAAAAGAAAATTCTGAGTTTTCTGAGTGATGACGAGATGATTCTTTTTTGTAAAGAAAGTCCAAAGAATATGGATCTCAATGCCATAAGCCAAGCTTCTAGACATATTAGCTAGGTGGACGAATGTGTTTTACTTACGATTCCCATGTTTTATGAGATTTCAAGGTTCCTAGTTGACCCTGCCCACTTGTTGAGTGACTTTATGTCGATGTATCTAAATAAGGTAAAAATTGAACTACAAGTAATAAATTTTAGGTTGGTTTGAAAGTTTCATGAAAAAATCTTTTGGAGGTACCCACCGAGCGTTCAATTAATATATCAGAAACCATAGAGAGTTTCGACGACTGGTTCAACTTCTAGCTACTAAGATTTTGCATCTTGAAATTTTTGAAGCCCTTTTGAAAATGATCACATGAAATAAGGAGAGACGTGAAATGATTTTTCCATTCTCTATGGGAAACCCACAATCTTGAGGTGCACCTTAGGCTGAAAGATAACTTTATTTTTTCCACTATGTATAAGGTGAACTTTAGTGGATGCCACATAGTAGGCCTTATTAAGGTGTGCTTTTTTACACAATGTGGGGGTAGTATATTTCTTTGCTTAGACATATTCTCACCTCTGTCCATGCGCTGTACATGCTGAGAGAATAAAATGTTGATAGGAGAAGAGGGCGGCATGGAAGAGGATTTGAAGGTGGTTCCATGTCAGAGCAAAGTTATGATGGGTTCCTGACATGAGGTACTCATGCGGCCTTACATTGTACACTCTACTAGTAGTAAATTTCAGTACCTATGGACACAAAAGAAATCGTGTGTTTCTCTCTCCTTCGCTATCTTCCATTTCTCCTCCCATTTTCCCTCGCGCACCGGCCCAGGTGATCTCTCACTCGTCCACAGCATGGCATTGCGCACGTTTCCCTTGGTATGGCGGCTCTGTGTCTCTGGTGTGTTCGGCAGCCGCATGTTGGTGTTGATTAGGGATGAGGAGTACATAGGAAGTAAACCACTTTGGTCCTTCGCAGCACAAAAATTCAACCTTTTTGGCTTTTTGAAATTTTCACTTGCTTCCCAAACATCGGGAGGGAAGGTTATTCGAAAGATCGCCCATTCGTAGTACTATACTTCTTGTCTTATCTTTATCTTGTATTATCTCTTACAATACCACACCACTTTATATTGTGTACTGATTAACTTTGAACATTGTCAATTGGATCAACACTAGCAAATCCAAACATTGCTAACCGTTGGATCTTCTTTTCCGTTCTTAGCATCTAGAAAGATTCTACTGATATTCATGCGCATGATGAACGCTACTATGCGCAAACCTCAAACACACACTTAATTCACTACTCAGTTTCAGGGTCCTTGTGCTAAATGCATGGACTTGGATGCAATTTACATTTTTATGAGGTAATTGATGTAACTTGTACTTCCACCAACCGTGTTATCTCAAGCACCTCGCTCCTATGAGACCTACCATTGGATCGGCCATTCGTAGTACATCTTATCTTATCATTATCTTTTCTTATCTCCTACAATAGCATACCACTTCATATAGTGTACAAATTACCTTTGAACATTGACCATTGGATCAAGTCTAGCAAATCCAAACATTTCTATCCATTGGATCTTCTTTTCCATTCTTAGCATCTAGAAAGATTCTACTGAAAGTCTTTAGCACGATGAACTCTAGTATGAGCAAACCTCAAAAGACACACTTCATTGCTCAGTTTTAGGGTCCTTGTGCTAAATGCATGGACTTGGATGCAATTTTTGTTTTTTATGACGTCCTTGAAGTAACTTGTACTTCCACCGAACGTGTTAACTCTCAAGCACCTCGCTCCTACGAGACCTACCAAGGTAAAAAGAAAATGCAACCACCCAAATTAGCACACAAACTAGACCATGGTTTCTTATATGTAATACCCAAGTTTTTAGTACAAGGATTTTTCAAGCTTCCTAGCTCACATCACGCACTTCGGTGACTTCTTGTCAATTTAACGAAATCAAGTCAAACTTTAGCTACACGTAAGTGCGATAGATTGCTCTTGAATTAACTCTCTTTTCGGAGGTAGATGGGTGCATCTTCTTGTAGTAGTAAAAAATGTCGTCAGTGTGAGTTTCGAACTATCAGGAAAGAAAATTCTTAGTTTTCTAAGTGATGACGATATGATTCTTTTTCGTAAATAAAGTCCGAAGAATATGGATATCAATGCCATAAGCCAAGCTTCTAGACATATTAGCTAGATGGACGAATGCGTTTTACTTACGATTCCCATGTTTTATGAGTTTTCAAGGTTCCAAGCAGACCTTGCCCACTTGTTGAATGACTTTATGTCGATGTATATAAGTAAGGTCAAATTTAAACCACAAGTAACAAATTTTAGGTTGCTTTGAATGTTTTATGAAAAAAGCTTTTGGAGGTACCCATCGAGCGGTCAATTAATATATCAGAAACCACTGAGAGTTTTGACGTCTGGTTTGAGTTCTAGCTACTAAGATTTTGGATATTGAAAATTTTGAAGCCCTTTTGAAAACGATCACATGAAATAAGGAGAGAGGGGAAATGATTTTTCTATTCTCTATGGGCAAGCCACAAGCTTGAGGTGCACCTTGGGCTTACAGATAAATTTATTTTTTCCACTATATATAAGGTGAACCTTAGCGGATGCCACATAGTAGGCCTTATTAAAGTGTGTTTTTAACACAATGCGAGAGTAGTATATTTCTTTGCTTAGACATATGCTCACTTATGTCCACGCATTGTACATGCTGAGGGAATAAAATGTTGGCAGGGGAAGAGGGCATCAACGAAGAGGAGTTGAAGGCGGTTCCATGTCAAAGCAAAGTTATGATGGGTTCCTGACACGAGATACTCATACGGCCTTACATTGTACACTCTACTAGTAGTAAATTTCAGGACCTATACACGCAAAAAATTCGTGTGTTTTCTCTCTCCTTCGCTATCTTCCATCTCTCCTCCCCTTTCCCCTCGCGCACCGGCCCGGCTGATCTCTCACTCGTCCACAGCATGGCGATGCGCACATGTTCCTTGGTACGACCGCTCTTTGTCTCTAGCGTGTTCGGTAGCCACATGTTGTTGTTGATTAGGTATGAGGAGTACATTGGAAGTAAACCACTTTGGTCGTGGTGGGACAAAAATTCAATCTTTTCTGGTTTTCGAAATTTTCACTTGCTTGTCAAAAATCGGGAGGGAAGATTATTCAAAAGGTCGGCCATTCGCATTACTATACTTTATCTTATCTTTATCTTGTCTTATCTCTTACAATACCACACCACTTCATATAGTGTACTGATTAACTTTGAACATTTACAGTTGGATCAAGAATTTCAAATTCAAACATTGCTAACCGTTGGATCTTCTTTACATTCTTAGCATCTAGAAAGATTCTACTGATAGTCTTGAGCACGATGAACGCTAGTATGTGTAAACCTAAAAACACACACTTACTACATTTCTCTATTTCAGGGTCCTTGTGCTAAATGCATGGACTTGGATGCAATTTATATTTTTATGATGTCCTTGATGTAACTTGTACTTCCATCAACCATGTTAACTCTCAAGAAATTCGCTCCTACGAGACCTACCATTAGATCGTCCATTCGTAGTACTTCTTATCTTATATTTATCATGTCTTATCTCCTACAATACCATACCACTGCATATAGTGTACGAATTAACTTTGAACATTCACCATTGGATCAAGACTAGCAAATCCAAATATTTCTATCCTTTGGATCTTCTTTTCGATTCTTAGCATCTAGAAAGATTCTACTGATAATCTTTAGCACGATGAACGCTAGTATGAGAAAACCTCAAAAGACACACTTCATTGCTCAGTTTCAGGGTCCTTGTGCTAAATGCATGGACTTGGATGCAATTTTCGTTTTTTATGATGTCCTTGATGTATGTTGGACTTCCACCGACCGTGTTAACTCTCAACCACCTCGCTCCTACGATACCTACCATAAGATCGGCCATTCGCAGTACTTCTTATCTTATATTTATCTTTTCTTATCTCTTACAATACCATACCTATACTGTACGGATTCACTTTGAACATTGTCCGTTGGATCAAGACTAGCAAATCCAAACATTGCTAACCGTTGGATCTTCTTTTCCATTCTTAGCATCTAGAAAGATTCCACTAATATTCTTTAGCAAGATGAACGCTAGTATGCGCAAACCTCAAAAGAGACACTTCATTGCTCAGTTTCAGGGTCCTTGTGCTAAATGCATGGACTCATATGCAATTTTCATTTACTATGAGGTCCTTGAAGTAACTTGTACTTCCACCCACCGTGTTAATTCTCAAGCACCTCGCTCCTACGAGACCTACCATTATATCAGCCATTCTTAGTACTTATTATCTTATCTTTATCTTGTCTTATCTCTTACAATACCATACCACTGGATATAGTGTATGGATTAACTGTGAACATTGATCGTTGGATCAAGACTAGCAAATCTAAACATTTCTAACTGTTGGATCTTCTTTTCCATTCTTAGCATCTAGAAATATTATACTAATAGTATTTAGCATGATGAACACTAGTATGAGCAAACCTCAAACCAAACACTTAATTCATTCATCAGTTTCAGGGTCCTTGCGCTAAATGCATGGACTTGTACGCAATTTACATTTTTTACAAGGTCCTTGATGTAACTTGTACTTCCACTGACTATATTAATTCTCAAGCAGCTCGCTGCTATGAGACCTACCATTTGATCGGCCATCCGCACTACTTCTTATCTTATCTTTATCTTGTCTTATCTCTTAGAATATCATACAACTTCATAGTGAACGGATTAACTTTGAACATTGACTGTTGGATCAATACTGCAAATCCAAACAATTGCTAACTATTGGATCTTCTTTTCCATTCCTAGCATCTAGAAAGATTCTATTGATAGTCTTTAGCACGATGAACAATAGTACGCGCAAACCTCAAAACACAGACTTCATTGGTCAGTTTAAGGGTCCTTGTGCTAAATGATGGTTGGACTTGAATGCAATTTTCATTTTTATGAGGTCCTCGATGTAACTTGTACTTCCAACGACCATGTTAACTCTCAAGCACCTCACTCCTACGAGACCTACCATTAGATCGGCCATTCGCAGTACTTATTATATTATATTTATCTTGTCTTATGTCTTGCAATATGATACCACTGTATAGTGCATGGAACATTGACCCTTTGATCAAGACTGGCAATCCAAACATTGCTAACTAACCATTATATCTTCTTTTCCATTCTTAGCATCTAGAAAGATTCTACTGATAGTCTTTAGCACGATGAATGCTAGTATGAGCAAACCTAAAAATACACGCTTCATTGCACAGTTTCAGGGTACTTGTGCTAAATGCATGGACTTGGATGCAATTTTCGTTTTTTAGAATGTCCTCGATGTAAGTTGTACTTCCACCCATTGATACGTACAAAACATATCTACTTTCCCGAACACTTTTGCTATTGTTTTTCCTCTAAACTTGTGTGATTTGGATGCAACTAACACGGACTGACGCTGTTTTCAGCAGAATCGCCTTGGTGTCTACTTTTTGTGCAGAAAATCAACTATCAGGAATAATCCCGGAAAATATACCTAAAATCCTATTTCACCAGAAGCCTCCCGGAGTCAGAATACGAGACGGAGGGGGGCTGGGCCCAGGCCACACCACCTGGCCACGCGGGCTAGCCCAGGCCATGCTAGGGGGTGGTCTGGCTGCCCAGACTCCCGCTCGGTCTCCCTCTTCGCCTATAAGTTGCCTTGTGACCTGAAAAGAAAGTGGGGTTCGACGTTTTTCTAGAAGGAGTTCCGCTCCGCCGACACCACCAGATTCCACGAAACAGCACCAGAAACTCCGTTCTAGCACCCTGCCGGGACGGGGAATTGGAGGAGATCATCGCCATCATCATCACCATCGCTTCTCCATCGACCATCCATGTTTCCCTCATCTATGAGTGAGTAATCCCCCTCTGTATGCTATGGGGATGGTAGGGATTGGATGAGATCTTTCATGTAATGGCATCAGATTGTTAGGGCATGGTGCCTAGTATCTTCTATTAGTGCTTTATGACTTTGTTGCAACTTGTTATGCTTAATGCTTGTCACTAGGGCCTGAGTGGCATCATTTTAGATCTAAACATGTTATTGATTCATTATGATAGTATTGTTTTTGGTCTTACCTACAAGTTGTATACACACGTTGTTGTCCGGAACCAATGACCCCGAAGTGACAGAAATCGGGATAACCGGAGGGAATGGCTTTGATGTGAGGATCACATGTGTTCACGGAGTGTTAATGCGTTGCTCCGGTCCTCTATTAACAGGAGCACCTTAATTGCCAGTAGGTCCCTTGAGGCCCCGTTGCAAACGGGCTGGCAGGACAAAAGATGTTGTGCAAGTTCTCATTGCGAGCACGTATGACTATATATGGAACACATGCCTATGATTATCTAGTACTTGGATGCTTTATCTTATTTATCTGCAATTTCCCTATCTTCTGATTGCTATGTGAATTGTCTTGTCCATGCAACGCCCATCCATCCATCCCTATGCCTACCACACTCGAATCCTACTATTTATTGATGTTGTTACTGTTGTCTTTACTTTACTACTGCTTCTACATTACTATTGCTACTACAAAACTATTGCTACTGAGAAACTGCTGTGAGCAAGATTGTTTCCAGGTGCGGCTGAATTGACAACTCGGTTGTTCAGGCTGATAAATATTCTTTGTCTCCCCTTGTGTCGAATCAATAAATTGGGTTTCACTTCCCTCGACAATACTGCGATACACCCCCTATACTTGTGGGTCATCAAGACTATTTTCTGGCGTCGTTGCCGGGGAGCATAGCTTTATTTATTAAGTTCACTTGGATTCTCTATTGTTCGGTGCTATCCATCCATCATGGGTAAGTCTCGTGATGGCAAGGTTCCTATTTTACCATCCACTACAAGAAGAGGTACGGTTATGAACACCTCTGCTGCTCTTGATTCACCATCTGTTATGAGTAAGCTCATTACACCGCCACATACACATGCTACACACACTGCTACTACTACTGAGTCTGAAACTTCTGATACTTATGATGTTTCTTCAACTGTGCTTGATAAGAGTGGTTCATTAGGTCCTTTCCTAGATGCTACGATTGCTAGAACTATAGTTGGAAATACTGAAACTCCTAATGAAGACACTACTACACCTGTTAGTTCACCTGAGTCTAATGAGAGTTATGATATTGAAGATGGTTATGTTGAGATGACCGATGAATTTATTAAAGAATGCAAAAACACCCATGATAGGAGCGCTGCTAAGAGTCTCCTTGAGAGGCGTACTGTTAGACCCAAATTGTCTCCTATTGCTAAGTTTGCTTCTTATCCCATAAACATTAAAGATAAAGATTATGATTTTTCTCTTGATCTATCTTACATAGCTATTTTTGAGAAAGAACCTGTTTTTGGGACTAAGAATGAAAGTGCGGTAGCACATATGAATGAGCTTTCTACCATGATTGGCTTGTTTTCTGATGATATTAAGATGCATACTTACTTTGTTGCTAAGATTTTCCCCTTTTCACTGAAAGGAGAAGCTAAAACTTGGTTTAGTAATTTATCTCCTAGATCTACTGATAACCCTGATTGCTTGATTAGTACTTTCCTGCAGAAATATTTTCCTCCTAGTGCTAGACATGCTATTTTGCAGGAAATTTTTGATTTTAAACAGGGAGAAAAAGAGATATTACCTCAATCATGGGCAAGGTTTTGTGCTTTCATTCATGCACAGGCTAGAAGTCCATTACCTAAGAATGAGCTTCTTGATATATTTTATAATGGACTAACTGAAGAATCTAGGACATACCTAGATAGTTGTGCTGATTGTGTTTTCAGGAATAGGACCCCCAAGGAAGCTGAGGAATTAATGGCTAAAATGAGCAAGAACTATGAGGATTGGAATCCTCCTGAACCAGCTATACTTGAAGTAATTATACCTGAACCTACTATACCGGTGCCTATTCCAACATCAAAGAAGAGGGGAGTTATTGAATTAAATGATGAAGTGATGAAGGAAGCTAAGAAATATCTTAAGGAGAAGGGAATTAAAGCTGCAGATGTCAAGAATTTACCTCCTATAGAAGAATTATGTAAGCCTATTCCCTACTCATCCACTATTGATGTACACTCTCTCAATCACTTCGATGAAGGTCATATCCCTTACTCTAAACCTCCGAATCAATGCTTAGAAGAATTCGATATCTTTATTGTTAAGCATGATAATTTTAATAAAAGGGTGCAAAATCATCTAATGGAAAACACTAGAGCTATTGTTGAGTTGAAAGATATTGTGGAAAGAACCTCTAATGATGTTAAAATGATTTTTAAACACTTATGGTTCAAACTCAAATAGATCAAATCATTAAAGTACAAAAAGACTAGCTAATTAACGTTGCTAAAGAAAAACATGCTTATGAAATTAGAACTAGAAGTGGTGCTGCTACCCAGGATCCTCTATATCCTGAGGGGCACCCCAAAAGAATTGAGCAGGATTCTCAACAAGCTTAAAATAGTGGCTCTACTCGTAAGAAAATGAAAAATAAACATAAAACTATTGCATAACCCTCTGAACATGCTATAGATACTAATAGTATATCTATTTCTCATGCTGAAACTGAAAGTGGTAATGAAGAAAATGAAGCTCCAAATGAATAAAAAGTTGAAGAAGAACCTGAAAAGCACACTAAGAATACTAAATACACTAAAGAAGATTTTGTTGGCAAGAAACATGGTAGTGAAAGAGAGCCTTGGGTCCAAAAACCTATGCCTTTCCCTGAAAAGGAACACAAGTCAAAGGAAGATGAACACTATAATAAGTTTTGTGAGTGGATTAAACCTTTATTCCTGCAAATTCCTTTGAGTGATGCTATTAAATTGCCTCCTTACTCAAAGTATATGAAGGATATTGTCTCGAATAAAAGGAAGATCCCTAATGAAGAAATTTCTACTTTGCTTGCTATTTATTCCTTTAATGGTAAAGTTCCAAAGAAACTTGGAGACCCAGGGATTCCAACTATCCCTTGCTCTATTAAGAATAGTTATGTTAGAACTGCTTTGTGTGATTTGGGATCTAGAGTTAGTGTTATGCCTTTCTCTCTCTATAAGAGGCTTTAACTAGAAAAACTGATACCAACTGATATATCTTTGCAAATGGATTATACATCTACCAGTATTCCTGTTGGTATATGTGAGGATGTACCTGTTCAAGTGGCTCATAATTGCTTGATATTAACTGATTTTGTTGTGCTTGAAATGCCTCAAGATGATAATATGTCTATTATTCTTGGGAGACCTTTTCTTAATACTGCAGGAGCTGTTATTAATTGTAACCAAGGGAAGGTGACCTTTAATGTTAATGACAAGGAACATACTTTCTATTTCCCCAAGAAGATTGATAGGACTTATGGTTTAAATTCAATTGAACATGTTGAGGGCATTCAAGTTGGAGAAATATATTGTCCCATACCAAGAGAAAAATTTGAAACTATTATGATTGGGACCATTGCTATCAAGGTTGATGTAACATAATCATTAGTGGAATGCAAAGTTTTGTCTCATCTGAAATTGTTTTGGTAATAAGACCTGATTAACCTAGTTAACAAAAGGATTTCATTGAACAAAACAATGTTTTCACCGTGATTATCTCCGTTTACTTTTATTCTATCTATTTTAGTTTTTGCTTTCGTTTAGATTTCTTTGTTGTTAGTTGCTTGCATGATAGAGTGTTTTAGAACTCCTGTAGTTCTAGCCTTGTTTTGTCATTGCATCATTTCCAAAAAAAAGGTCTGTCTGTTAGAAAATCTTTCATATATGCCTGAAATTGCCCAAAAAAATGAAGTGTCTCGAAAAATTCCAGAAAATTCATATTAAATTTTTACGTGAAAAAAGGGGCACAGGAGTGCCTGGAAGGTACCAGGCGGACCTACCAGGCAGGCACACCACCTGGTGGCGCGGCCTACCTGGGGTGGTGCCATGCCATGGTGTGGGACACCCCTGGCCCTCCACTAACTCTCTCACCTGCCACTTTCTTCTCTCTCCCGAGTAAGCTCCGGTTCATTGCTCAAAATCATGTTCTTGCTGTGCTTGCTCACAATTTTTTTCGATCTCCTTGCTCAGCCCATCTTTGTTGCTGAAATTTGGAGCATTTGTTCCCTGGTATGTGACTCCTCTCCTTGTCCAAGTAGATTTGTGTTTAGTGGACTATACCTTGAGTATTTTGCTGCTGTAGGTGACAGGTTATGAGAGCTTGTAAGCTTCTTTGATACTTAGAGATATAGTTTTGATGCATGTTTAGGCCTCTTACAAGTCCCTATGAGTAGTACCCTTCATTATATTCACTTTGCAATCACTTGTTTAAATGGGTGTTTAAATTTCAGAATATCAAGCATGAACAACCATACCTTGGGAGAGATATTTGAGAGGGATGCACCTAGAAGGTCGAGGCCCTCAAGATCGGCCTCTCAATTTAGGCCATCATATAACGAAGATCTCATTGCAACTCGTATTGGTAATGAAGGGGATGATGGGGATGCTCACCCATCTACTTTTCCTTATGGGAACGACTAGCGATAGCGCGCTCTTCAGGAAGCGCGCGTTTCGGCAGCAGCGCGCACGTTTCCGGCTGCACGGCAGCCCGATATGTGGTGTGTAGAAGCTCACTCGTGCGTATTTCCGGCCGCTCGGCAGCGCGTGTATTTCCGGCCACATGGTAGCGCGTGTATTTCTAGCCACAAGGCAGCCCGACACGTGGCTAGTTGCTCATGTAGTGCACGTTACGAAAGGCAGCTCCACGCAGTGCAATAAGGCAATGCACGAGCGGTGCAACTCGTTTACTCTCGACCGAAAGTAGTGCCACACAGTACACTGTGCACTCCAAGAACATAGCACAGTGCATTGCGACCTTAGACAGTGCAACGCAGTACAACAAGGCAGTGCTTGGACGGTGCACTGCCTGGAGACCGCGTAGTGCACTACGACCGAAGGCAGTGCAAAACAGTACAACGAGGCAGTACACTGCCAGGACACCGTCACGGCAGCCCGATACGTGGTGTGTAGAAGCTCACTCGTGCGTATTTCCGGCCGCTCGGCAGCGCGTGTATTTCCGGCCACATGGTAGCGCGTGTATTTCCAGCCACAAGGCAGCCCGACACGTGGCTAGTTGCTCATGCAGTGCACGTTACGAAAGGCAGCTCCACGCAGTGCAATAAGGCAATGCACGAGCGGTGCAACTCGTTTACTGTCGACCGAATGTAGTGCCACACAGTACACTGTGCACTCCAAGAACATAGCACAGTGCATTGCGACCTTAGACAGTGCAACGCAGTACAACAAGGCAGTGCTTGGACGGTGCACTGCCTGGAGACCGCGTAGTGCACTACGACCGAAGGCAGTGCAAAACAGTACAACGAGGCAGTACACTGCCAGGACACCGTGCAATGCACTGCGAACTAAGATAGTGCAACCCGAAACAACAAGGCGGTGCATGGACGGTGCACTGCCTGGACAGTGCGTAGTACACTGTTTGGACACCGCGCAGTGCACTACGAACTAAGGCAGTGCAACATAGAACAACAAGGCAGTGCATGGATGGTGCACTGCCTAGATAGTGCGTAGTACACTACATGGACACCATGTAGTGCACTGCGAACTAAGGCAGTGCAACATAGAATAATAAGGCAGTGCATGGACGGTGCACTACCTGGACAGTGCGTAGTACACTGCCTGGACACCGCGCAGTGCACTGCGAACTAAGGCAGTGCAACACAGAACAACAAGGCAGTGCATGGACGGTGCACTACATGGACAATGTGTAGTACACTGCCTGGACAACGCGCCGTGCACTACGACCTAAGGCAGTGCAACATAGAACAACAAGGCAGTGCATGGACGGTGCACTGCATGGACAGTGCGTAGTACACTGCCTGGACACCGCACAGTGCACTGCGAACTAAGGCAGTGCAACACAGAACAATAAGGCAGTGCATGGACGGTGCACTGCCTGGACAGTGCGTAGTACACTGCCTGGATACTGCGAAGTGCACTGCGAACTAAGGGAGTGCAACAAAGGACAACAAGGCAGTGCATGGACGGTGCACTGCCTGGACAGTGCATAGTACACTGCCTGAACACTGCGCAGTGCACTGGGAACTAAGGCAGTGCAACACAACCAAAGGCAGTGCAATGTAGGGTCAAAGGGCAGTGCAAAACAATAAGTTCTTCAAAAACCTATCATATGGGACATAGTTTTGTAGATCTCGACGCGACTAACGCAATTGTGAAAACAGATCTCAGTTTGGATGATTCGTTTAAAAGATATCACATTTTTCGTGTTTGAATCTAAAAAGAAAGGGAAAAAGGACTGCCACCCCTCTCTCTGCAGGCACCATGTGTCGCGCGGGGAAGGCTAGGGAAAACGCACGAAGGACTCTCCGGACGCCACATGCAGCAACATCAGCGATTCCAGAGCGCGCTCGGGAACGCGCGCGCTTTTTCTAGCCTTTTCTTTTCCTTGTTTTACTTTCTTGCAAGCTGCAGGGATTCTTGATGATTTCTTGCTACTGATTGAGAGGTTTGGTTTGACCTCATATATGCAAGATGAGAGTGAGCAATACTCTATGCTCACCAAAACTTTTGTTGAGAGCTTCTCGTTTACTAACACACCCTATCAGTCAACTGTCTCTTTCAAAATTTATAACCTGCCCTTCACCATGCCATTGGAAAGATTTTGCAGTGTTGTAGGTGTAAGCATGACAGGGACCGTGAAGAAGATTCAAGGGCGACCCGCTAATTTGCTGGAGCTTTACTGAGAGGTGACCAATGATGATGACCGCGTGGCTCAGCGCGGAAAGATAAGAAACATCCAACTCCCCGCTCTTAGATACTTTGCATATTATCTTGCTACTAGCATTCTTGGTAGGGAGAATACGAGTAATATCTCCAACTATCATTTAGCCTTCCTTGCTACTACGCTTAACAATGATACTCGGTACAACCTTGGCTCGCTTATTGCTCGCCGCCTAGATGCTAGGGGTGATGGGTTCCTAGCATGGAAAACAAAAATTTTCTACCGCAAGAACGAACAAAACCCAGATCTAATCTAGATAAAAGCCAAGATCTAATCTATTAGACATGTGCAACGAGATAGATCTGTACTAACCCTTGTAGACCCGAAAGCGTTACGAGATTGGATCTCGTGGTTGATGTAGTCGATCACTTGCCGATCTCAAGATCGAGTGGACGATCCTTCCGGCGCCGCATTCCGGCAGCGCTTCCGCAGTCGGTCACACGTGCGGAGTCGAAGCAGACCTTCCTCTCCTCGTTCCAGCGAGCAGCGGAGGTAGTAGATCTTCTCCACGGAATCCCAGCAGCACGACGGCGTGGTGGTGGTGGTGGAGTAGAGAATTCTGCAGGGCTTCGCCTATGCCTGTGTAGAAGAAAGGAGGAGGAGAGAGGCGGCGGAGATTTGGAGTAGTAGAGGAGGGGCAAGGGGTGGCGCCTCCCCCTTCTATTTAAAGGAGGGAGGGCGCCTGGGGAAGGGGAGTCCTAGTAGGACTCCCCACCTCCTTGGGCCGGCGGATTGGGGAGGGGGGAGGAGTCCTCCTCCCCCACGAATCCTTGTCTTGACCCACCAGGACTCCTTGATCCCTTCCTTGGTTTTCAAGCAAACTCCAAGAAACCATCCAGAACCTTCCGGAACATTCCAAAACCTTCTAGAATCCTCATACAAATACTCCGGAACATTTCCTAACTCAGAAAATGATCCCCAATATATGAATCTTACTCTCCGGACAATTCCGGATCTCCTCGTGATGTCCCGGATCCATTCCGAGACTCTGAACAACATTCGGTCTCCAACGCACATTCCATATCTACTTAAAACAACTTCGAACCTTAATTGTGTCACCCTACGGTTCGTGAATATGTAGACATGACAGAGACACATCTCCTATCAATAACCATCAGCGGGACCTGGAGATCCATAATGGCTCCCACATACTCAACGATGACTTCGTGATCGATATAACCATTTACATACGAGACCAATTCCCTTTGTCACACGATACTTTACTTATCCGAGGTTTGATCGTCGGTATCTCTATACCTAGTTCTACCTCGTTACTGATAAGTACTCTTTACTCGTTCCGTGATATGTCATCCCTTGTGACCTAGTCACATGCTTGCAAGCTAACTAGATGACATTCCACCGAGAAGGCCCAGAGCATATCTATCCGTCATATGGATGGACAAATCCCAATCTTGATTCATGCGCTTCAACACATACTTTCAGAATACCCAATGACACCTTTATAACCACCCAGTTACGAAGCGGTGTTTGATGTCATCAAAGTATCCATCTGGTGATGGTGATTAACATAACCTCATGGTCGAAGGATTAGGTTACTATGCATTTGAAAGCTTATAGCAATACGAACTTAATGACTTGATCTTATGCTACGCTTACTATGGGTGTGTGTCCATCACATCATTCTCCTAATGATATAACCTTGTTATTAATCACATCCAATGTCCATGATCAGGAAACCATGATCATCAATTAATCAACAAGCTAGTTTAACAAGAGGCTTACTAGGGACTCTTTTATGTTTACAAAACACACAAGTATTAATGTTTCCGGTTAATACAATTATAGCATGGGATGTAAACATTTATCATAAACATAAAGATATAATAATAACCACTTTTATTATTGCCTCTTGGGCATATCTCCAACAGTCTCCCACTTGCACTAGAGTCAATAATCTAGTTAAAAACTTGTGCATTCAACACCTATGGCTTTCTGGTGTTGTATAGACACAATTGCTAGTGGTAAACATAATCTTCGGATCTGACACTTCCAGGTCCGTGTGTATTTGCATGTCCTTGCGTCTCTACGCTTTACTCATTCTCCAATGAGATGGCATTGTATAAATTTGGTCCTTTGGTGAGACCTTTAGTTCCTTCGGCTCAAAATATGTTGATATTATGGTCACACAATATATCTTCATAGTATTAGACCGCTAGGAACCACACCTAGTTTGATAACAAACTACTTGACGCAAATGCCCTCATTTACTGCTACAATAGTAGTCATATACTTAGCCTTTTGTTGTAGTATCTGTTACAATGTTTTAACTTTGGTACTCAACCAAATCCGTTATGGAACTTCCTTTCCATTACATTGTGCCACCCATAGTTTAAATTGAGATAAATTTAATTTGTTTCTTGTGACAAAATTAGTATCAATGTAACGCTTTACAATGAACTACCTTTAACTATTTGTCACTTATACATTTTATATTCTTCGTTCTTCCAAAGCTCATAAGAATATCTTTACTATTTTCCAATGATCATCTTATGAATCATTTTGGTATATGCTCATAACATTTAGAGCATAGGACATATCTGGATGTGTACATCTCAAAGAATGATTGATCAAAATATTCTTGTGATTTCACCAAGTGTCAAAACACTTGAATCTCGTGTCAACACACTCGAATCTTGATTCAGTCCTTTCCGTGCGTCAAGAACCTTTCTTGTTGTTTCCATATTGAACTCATTCAACGTTTTATCTATGTACATTTGGCAAAACCATATTAGCGCCTCAATCTATCCATATAGACATTGATGCCTAATTCTTGGGTTATGCCTAAGTCTTTCATCAAAATGAAATTCTTAACCTGTGTCAATACAAGATACATCATTTCCAATCAACAATATGTCCTCTACATAATGTATTAGAAATATGTCTCAACGCTCCCACTTAATTTCTTGCAAATGCAAGCATCTTCATCATCTCCGATGAATTTAAACTCTTTTAACAGTTTCATCATGGTGAAGATTCCAACTCCGCTATGCTTATTTCAACCATTGAAGTTTTGCATACTCTTTTAGCATCCTTTGAATTAACAAAACCCTTTGGATCGTCTCATTTACACGTCCTAGGTAACCATTCTATTAGAAGAACTTGTTTTGTTTGTTCAACTACCATATACCAAAATATATGTAGTGGTTGCTACATTAATCCGTCCAGACTAAATATCGCTATGAAAGATCAAATCTTATCATAGTAAATTCCTTGAACATTGTCGTAAACTCTTTCCGACATGTCGACTATTTCATAGATTTGAAACATCCATGTCTATTTCTTTATAGGTCCAAACACGACCGATAGGCTTCACGCCTTTCCAGAGGGTCTTCAAAGTTCAGAAACTTGATTTCTCGTGTATGGATGCTATCATGGATTCCATGACTTCTAGTCATTTTATGGAGTCAGGGCCCATCATCGCTTCTTTGCATGTAGTCGGTTCATCATTGTCAAAACAATAACGACTTGCTTATCAAATCTTACTATTTGATTCTTACCGACCCACATGGTTCTATAGGAACTCTAATCTCCGAGATCACACCTTTTGTAATCACGAGAGCCATGAGCATTGTGGCCGTCACCGGGACACTTTCCGGCGCTGTGCTACTTAGCACATATAGCTAAGGTTCAACAACCTTATCAAAGTTCTATTTTCCTCCCACTTAACTTTTCACGAAAAATTCCTTCTCAAGAAACTTGACGTTCCAAGTAACAAACTCTTTTGTCCTCGGTGTTATGGAGGAATTCCCAACAAATTCTTTGGGATAACCTACAAAGACGTGCTTATCCGACTTTGGTTGTAAACATTTTACTTATGGATAGCATACCAAAATTTAAGAAAAGACAATTCGGGTTTTATCCCAAACCATATCTCATATGGTGTCATTTCAACGGATCACGATGGTGCTCTTTTCCGTGTAAAAGCTGTAGTCTCTAAAGATTTAATCTTAAACATAATGGCAGTTTATAAATGGCACCTTTGATCTTACCATGTCAAACAAGGTTTGATTTGATCTCTCGAACATACCATACTCCTGCGGTTTATCGGGAAATGCAAATTCATGGAACGATTCCTAAAATCTTAGGTGTTTTGCTAAACCTATAACTCAAATATCTTTCTTTATGATCGAATCATAAACTCTTTTATTTTCTTGTCACAATGATTTTTCACTTCATCTTGAAAGTCTTTGAACAATTTTCAAATGTTTCATACTTCTTCCTTATTAAGTAAATATATAGATATATTCACTCAAATTTCTGGAGAAAGTTTATGAAGCAAAAAAGATCCATTGCATATGGCTACAGATAATGGACTATATACATCAACATGCATAATATCCAATAAGTTAGTCATCCGTTCCTCTTTTGCCTATGGACTGCGTTTCAATTAGCTCGAGGAAAGCTTCACAAGTGTCAATTGATCAAAATCAAAAGACTCCAAAAATCCATCAACATGGAGTTTCTTCATGTTTACTTTCCAATATAATTCAAACAGCGATGTCACTTCTTAAGTGATATTCCAATCATTTTTCTTACAACATTTTAGCAATAATGTTTATGGATGTGATTTCTCCAACTAGACTTGTAAAAGTTCATCCATGCTTTATGGAATATGTTAATTATTTGAACAACCATTGTTCTCGTAATACTGGAACAAAATAACAATTATTAAAACAAAATCTTGAAGGCTAGGTTTGACGACAAAAAAACGCAATAACACTTTATTTGTTTTCGATGAACATCATCACTTATTCTCTTGCCAGTTACTTAGGTTGTTGCAGTTCATGCATTATGTTGTTCTGTATGACACTTCACACCAACCAATTCGGTATCCAATACGGGTATCCAATACCTCAGAACCACATTGTTTAACAAGAAAGGAATACAGCCATAACATGTATATATTCTATATAACTAAGTTGGACATCTCCAACCTTTTCTTTTCTGCCAAATGTTTTATAGATTCCATTTCAACAATTCCTTTTCTTTTAAAAGAATCTATCAACATCAATAGTGGTGTCATTCACATGACACATAGTACAAATAGTATATAGTCAAATACTAATACCTTTGGACTTGCACTTTGAAGTGGATCACCATCATCAAATGTTTGGTGTTCTTTCAAAAATCCATTCTTTAGTAATCTATTAGTGTAGTAAACATTTTACTTACATCTTCTATTCATCCTCATCATGATAACTTTCATTATCAAGCTACTATAGCCTGTAAGGAAGAATCGCGAGTATAATGTTAGTTCCCAAAAACTTTTTGGGAGATCCGGATGCCTAGCATCTCCATCCTTCAAAAAATTCATACAATATGAGAACATGTATTTTGCTAAATTATACTCAATCGTAATGCAACCAAAAACATTGTTTCAGATATCACAATATCTTCCACACATGATGGTTCCTGAAACAATTTTTCAGCTCCTAGATAATCTTGATAATAAAACAACTTTTGAATATCAATAATCATGGAGGCAAACTTGACACTTTAGATACTAACATTGGAATTCTTACTCTTGATTTAATACTACTTATTAAACTTCATGGAGTAAATAGAGTTTTCTGAAAGTTTGCAATAAGACTTCTAAACTTTAAATTGACATTCAAAGCAATACGATACCAGTTCGTAAAGTAAATATCCAGAACTCTATAGTTCTATTATCTCAATTAAAACTAAGCATAAGGTAGTGAACAGATGCCAATGACTACAAAAAATTATGCAAATTCACTTTGATTTAGTTTATGACAAATTGAGTTCGACTAATCCAAATTAGAAATGAACTCCCACTCAAAAATGACATCCCTCGTGCTCTTTTGGTGATTACATGAACCAAATCCACTACACCAAGTCCGATCATCACGTCAGTTCGTGTAGCTTCAAAGGGGAGCATCAATATGGACATCACATCAACTATATGACTCATGCTTAACCTTTTGGTTCGTGTTCCGAGGCCATGTATGTAAATGCTAGGCTTGCCAAGTAAGAAACTTAGTAATCGCGTGTGTAAAACTGTCTTACACCTGTTGTATGAAAGCGTAGAGTCGAGTACACCCGATCATCACGTGATGTCTTGAAACACGATCCATAGAACGGTGCATACTTAAGGAAGAACACATTTTATCTTGATATTTAAATGAGGGATCATCTTATAATGCTACTAAAACGCCAAACTATCAATATAAGATGCAAACATCATATGTGTAAAGTGGAATGATATGGTCCATGCATTGATCACCATCATGTGCATCGTGGTATGATCTCTATCATTCCTTTGTGTGTAAGGAGAAGGTCTATGGAACTTACACGTTAGGTGTGTTGTAAGGGTATCTACCATACATCAACTTACAACATTACCATATCATGACACTAGCCCAACAACAATCTAAACTAGCCGCCTCTAATTTATCCATTGCAAGTTTTACGTGGCTTAGGACTTTCGAAGATAGAACTAGTCTTACCTACGAACATGGAACCACAATGATGATAACTAAGTTATTAGCAACTCGTTGTAAATCAGATATTGACTATAGTAGGAGAGATAGACACCCGCTAGCCACCAATATCTATCTGTCATGTGTAATGACATGTAAAGTTTGTCCGGGCCTCTTCATCCCACTATGCCACCAATATCCAAAATACATAGAAGATGAAATAAGATGATCATCATCGCCCACATATAAAAATATGTGTACTACCCGTGCAAAGCACCTACGCATAGATCAGGCTCTGATACCACTGTTGGGTTCGCTGCATAGAAAACAAAAAAATTCCTACGATGCGAACTATACGCCAAAATCTATCTACTAGATACAAGCAACGGGTGGATATACATCCATAGAGAACTTACCCTCGAAGAAAACAAAGCTTTGTTAACGAGTTGGAACTCGTGGATGATGTAGTCGTACACTTGCCGATCTCAAGATCGTGATGAAGTCCTTCAGATCCGGTAGTTCCAGCACCATCAGGTCCAGCACCATCATGTCCAGCACCTCAAAGTAGTAGTGCATCCGTGATCACACACACATTCGGTCCACCGAACAACCTCTGCCTCCTCGCTCCAGCGATGAAGCAGAAGCAACAACTCCTTTCCAGATAAAGCCACCGGGAACATGTATCTCGCTAATCTGAGACCATGGGGAATAACTAGAGGGAGAAGAGAACCTTCACGAGGAAGTGGTGCAAGAGGAGAGGAGCCATGGGGCTCCTCTTATAGGGGAGGGGCGCAGCTCCAAGGCCAGGGCTTGCCGGCCATGGTGGGTGCCCCCACCTCTCCCTCATTCATGTGGGTGGAGCTTCCACTAAGCCCACTCACATCAATTTCAACTGCACTCACTTTGCATTTAATGTCCACCAAATTAAATGCATTTTATGTTTAAATAAAACACTTTTATTTATTTTATTCAGAATTTTGTTAATTACTTTAATTAACAAACATTCATATAAAAAATCCCTGCAACATTTCAATATCACATGCGGAACCAGTTTCAGCAATCTCACCTGAAAATTTTCCGGTTTCTATCGAAATGATTCCAGCGCTTTCTTAATCTTTACCTGAAACATATTTGCTCCTAAATGGTGTCGGTATCCCTTAATTGTGTCACCCTACAATTCGCGAATAATGTAGACATGATCGAGACTCCTCTGCGATCAATAATCAGAAGTGGGACCTAGAGATCCGTACTGACTCCCACATATTCAACGATGACTCTTGTGATCGTGTGAACCTTTAACATCATAACTAAATCCCTTTGTCTCGCGATATATTACATGTCCGAGATTCGATCATCGGCATCTAAAAAGCTAGTTTGATCTCGTTACCGACATGCACTCTTTTCTCGTTCCCGTGATATAACATTCTAGTGATCACATCACTTGCTTGCAAGCTATCTTAATGTTATATCACTGAGAGGGCCCAGAGTATATCTATCTGTCATCAGGATTGACAAATTCCACTCTTGATCCATGAGCCTCAACATAAAACCTTTGGAGTATCTGAACCCACCTTTATAGTCACCCTTTTACGGTGTGACATTTTATGTTATCAAGTTACTCTTCCGATGTTAGCAATTGACATGATCTCATGGTCTAAGGACTAATATTACTTCGTATGATGTTATAGCAATATAAACATAGACTTTGATCGTAATGCTATACTTCGGATGAATGTTCATCACATCATTCCACCAATGTTGTGACCTTGTTATTAACAACATCCAATGTCCATGATCAGGAAACCTTGATCATCTTGTTAATCAATGAGCTAGTTTATATGAGAGGCATTACTAGGAACTTTGTATTTTGTTTATTAAACACACATGTATTAACCTTTCCAATTAATAAAATTATAGCATGCAAAATAAACATTTATTATAAACATGGAATAAGATAATAACCACTTTATTATTGCCTCTCGGGCATATTCCCTTCAGCTAGGTATTACCTTGTCTTTTACCTTTGTCACCGGTTCAGCATTCTTTTTATTTTTCCTTGCAACTAATTTTTGCTTATCGGCTGGTCTTCACGTGGTATGATAACTTGCTCTTCTTGTTCCTTTGTGAGATCAGTTTCTTCCCTTGAATCGATCGTCTCAGCATATGAATCAGATGATTTATGCTTATCCCCTGCTTCCTCTTCTCCTTGAGTTTTGGAAGCTTCATTTTCCCTTTTCTGGGCCTCATAATCATTTTCCTCCTGGGGATCGACTAGATCCTGTTCTTCTTGACTAATCTACCGAGTCTCTCTTGCTTTTCAAGCTTTCTCTTCTTGATACCAATGTCGCCCTTGTGGTTCCTGAGTTTCTGTACCACGCCTAGTAATAATGTTAGTAGAAATAGTATTGAAATTTCCTTGGTTCAAAATCAAATTTTGGGTTTCATTTATTTGCTCACACTGAGTTTAAACATACTTAGGTATCTATTTAGATGTTTTGTGGCTTGACCCAAGTCATCAAAGACTTTTGTTAGGTCTCTTATATTCTTTTCTTGTGTCATAAGATGTTTATAGTTTTTCTCACGGAATCGATTATGTTGATATTTAAACTTTTGCATTACAATACTTATATCATCTTCTATTACATAAGTTTGAATAATGTCAACTTTTTTCCTTTTACAAGTTCCAAACCTATACCTTTTTCTTCCATAGACTTTTTGACTTTGGATATAAGATCTAGTGGTATGTGAATCATACCTTTTTGTGGTTCAATATCCTCAACTAGATTGTATTGTTGGTCACTGAAGGATCTAACCTCGAAAAGCTTTACACATTCCGACAATGTCAAGTTGCATATTGCTCCTCCTCCAGATAGATCAATCATCTCTTTTGTCTCGTCATTAAGCCCATTGTAAAAATATTGGATAAAAAACTCCCTTGAAAACCATGATTTGGAACTATCATAATCATTCCATAAAATAAATTCCATGCTTGATAAAAGGTTTCTCCAATTGTTTGAAGAAAATTTGTTATACTTTGTTTGATCTACATGATTAGTAAATGAACAATATTTATGCATGAATTCTCGGATGCAATCCTCCCAACTTTTTATAGTATGATTAGGTAGTGATTGTAACCAAAGCAAAAGCATTATCTTTCAAAGACCAGCGAAAGAGTTTAAGAAGTACAAACTTTATTGGTAAACTTGCTGGTTTAAGAGTAGCACAAAGGTCATAGACCCTTGTCAAGTGGTCACTAGGGTCTTCCTATTCTTTTCCTGCAAAAGCAATTTCTTTCATCATATATATTAGCTCAGGATATATTTCAAATTCCTATCCCTCGAGTCCAGGACAAAGAATAGGCATTTTCCTCAAGTGGCTAGATGGATTCCCATATTCTCCGAAAGGTAGCTCAAGTTCGGCCCCTCAGGTGATGGCCAAATCTGCCATCAATGGAATCAAGTTGTTCACGTCTATAGTACGTGAATTAGTAAATCTTTCAATAAATTCTAGTCATCTCTCGATAGGAACACAATCAATATATGGAGGTAAATAAGTTTTTCCTGATCGAGTGGCACCTCTATCTTCAATGGAGATCATGAATGGTGTCAATAGTTGCTGTTGTCAAGAAACAACACTTAGCGCTTAGCTTCCCGACAACGGTGCAAGAAAATATCTTGATGGCCTGCAAGTGCACAGGTTTGTCAGAGAATGTTTTTGCGGAAGTATTAATTCCAGTTTTTATATCAATCCCAACAAGGAGCCTAGGAAAGTGTTTTTATGCGGTGTTTCTATCGCACCCAAGGTGTCATAGGTCTTGAGTGAATTGACTAGAAAAGTTGACGGTGGAAGTGGTGAGTAAAAGATAGAGGAACTTTCTTAGGAAATAAGTAAACAACATAAAAGTAAAGATGCGAAAGGTGTGTAAAGATCCTGGAGATGAGAAGTTAGGCACGGAGAGAAACTGTTCATGGTGATAGTGAAAGTGCCAAATGGAATAAGCGGAATAAGTGATAGTTATATTTCTTATTTATAATTGAGTAGGCAGGCAACCCATATACCGACTAGGAGTCCTCATGGCCCATTCTTCCCAATCCCAATGATCCATTTGCCTGTTACCATAGCCATGGTCAGCGCATTAATTAAGGTCTCACGACCGGATCAAGGCTTTAATGTTGATGGTTCCTTGTTGTCCTCGAGTAGTGGTACCTCTTATTTGATATCGGCTGTGTCAATTGGGGGTCGCCGAATTACTAGCGTACAAGTTCATACCTATGAGATCTTTGGATCATGTTACCTAGGCCCTTAAACTAGATAACAAGCATTAGGCAAACATAGATATTCATTCTCACTATTTAAATAAAGCATTACAACAATCACAAATGCATGGAATTAAAGGAGGAAAAACACATCTCACCAATCCCCTACATCTCCCATGCCTATGGGGTTTACTTAGACATGAGAGGAAGACAAATCGAACTCATAATTGTATTGCAAATAGAAATCATCTCAAAGTTATTATAGAAAACCACAATAGCGATTAAAGATCCAATCAAATACAATCCTGAGGTAGATCAAAGTATCAAACCCTAATCTTACAATTATCAATCCCTCTCTCTAAGTTATGATGGAATGATGGTGGAGTGTGTGGTTTAGAGGTTGGAGATTGTTGATGAACAAGGTGAAGTTCTTCTCCTCTTTTAGATCTGATATTCCCCTCCAGATGGCTTGCGACGACTGTAACTTTTGTTCTGTGGTTCTTCTCGTCTATCCCCTTTTGCAAAAGTTGCTTGTATTGATATAAGGAAGGCGTCGGTGGGTATTATGGGCGAGCGGGATGGGTGCTCCCCGGCCATACCAGCGGTCGTTAAGCATTCAGGACACCTCCAATGAATGTTGCTCCAATTGGGGATTTTCTTATTCTAGTGTAATTATCCCATAAATGTTATTAGATCTTCAATAAATGTTCATTGCCTGAAAACCATCACAAGAAACCAAGGATTTGCTAATTGCGACATTAACATTAGTTGAAGGGGCAATCTGAAGTGAAATCCGGCAATAAACAAGATGAAACCAATGGTAAAAGTGATGAAATTTGGAGCTATCAACCACTTACTTTTAGGTTAGAATTTTACACGGTCGGTGGGAGCACATTTTACATCGAGGACTTAAGAAATGTAAAATTACATCGAGGTCCATACATTCTGCACAAAGGACCTAAAAGTAAAACTTTCTGGTTCGATTCCTTCTCGAGAGATCACCTGATCCGAGACAAACTCTTCATACTACTTCCTCTTAGATTATTTTCAAAATATGTCCAAATATATCGTCATGCAAATTCTCTGACATCGGATCATCAGCATAATGTATGATGTTGATATGGCCTTAACCATGGCTGTTCGGCTTGAAATCCAAAAAAGTGCATACTCATTGATAAGAAAGCTTAAATAAATTTGAATTTCACCACTTACACTTTTTTGTTAGAATTTTACACGAATGGTGGGACTACATTTTACATCAAGGACCTTAAAAGGGGGAATTACATTGAGGTCCATACATTTAGCACAAAGGACCCGAACACTGAGCAAAGAAAATAGTCGGGTTCAGCTACTTCTCGAGACAACAGTTGATCGAGCCATATGTTTCATACTACTTCCTCTTCAATTGTTTTCAAAATATGGCCAAATCCACCGCCATGCAAATTCATGGATATGTGATCATCAACATATAGTATGATGTAGAGATATGACCTTGACCTTGTGATCGTTTGACTTGAAATCCAAGAATGTTCATACTCGTTGATAACTAACCTTAAATTCGTTTAAATTTCACCACTTACTTTTATGTTAGCATTTACACGGTCAGTGGGAGTACATTTTACATCAAGGACCTAAAAAGGGGGAAATTACATCGAGGTCCATACATTTAGCCAAAAGGACCCTAAAATTGAGCAAAAAAACAGTCGGGTTTGGCTCCTTCTCGAGAGAGTAGCTAATCGAGCTGTACTCTTCATACTACTTCCTCTTTGATTGTTTTTAAAATATGGCCAAATCTGTCACCATGCAAATTCTTGGATATGGGATCATCAGCATAAAGTATGATGTAGAGGCATGGCCGTGACATTGTGGACGTTCTGCTTGAAATCCAAGAATGTTCATACTCTTTGACAACTAAGCTTAAATTCATTTAAATTTCACCACTTACTTTTAGGTTAGAATTTTACATGGTCGGTCGGAGTATATTTTACATCAAGGACCTAAAAAGGGAAAATTACATCAATGTCAATACATTTAGCACAAAGGACCCTAAAAGGAATTTTTTTTTGGTTTGACTCCTTCTCGAGAGATCAGCTGATCTGAGCCAAACTCTTCATACTAATTCCTCTTCGATTGTTTCAAAATATGGCCAAATCTATTTCCACGCAAATTCTCTAATATGGGGTCATCAGCATAATGTATGATGCTGATATGGCCTTGACCTTGGCCGTTCGGCTTGAAATACAAGAATGTTCATACTCGTTCACATGTTAGCTTAAATTCGTTTAAATTCACCCCTTACAATTTTTTGGTTAGAATTTTACACGGATGGTGGGAGTACATTTTACATAAAGGACCTAAAAAAGGGGGAAATTACATCGAGGTCCATACATTTAGCACAAAGGACCCTAAAACCAAGCAAGGGAAATAGTCGGGTACGGCTCCTTCTTGAGAGAGCCGTTGATCCATCCATACTCTTACTACTTCCTCTTTCCCAAATTAGGACGCATATTAAGTTTGGTCAAAGTCAATCTTTATAAAGTTCGACAAACTATATGTAAAAAATACTGACTTTTCTAATGACAAATGCATATAATATGAAAATAGTTCATGATGATTCTAATAACATTGAGTTGATGTAGTATACTTACTCAAAGTTTATTAAATTTGACTTTGACCAGAATTAATACGCGTCCTAATTTGAGAAGGAGGGAGTACTACTTGCTTCACAGGAAAAATATAAAAAGGAGTGCTCCTCGCTTTTGAACCAGCTTGCTGCGGGTGTGCTTGGTGCTTCCTATTCCTAGGGTATGGGGGTGGACAAGTGCGGAGTAGGAAGGCTGGCTAGATCATAATGATGGGCATCCAATGCGATGGGACATTTTTTTGGCTAGCCAGATCAACCAATCCCTTGTCCAGCACTTAAGTAGTACTCGTACTTGTACTAGTAGTACTACGAATGGCAATCTTTTGAATATCCTTCCCCCTGGATGTTTGTGAAGGAAGTGAAAATTTCGAAACTAGAAAAGTTTGAATTGCTACTCTATTGTACTAGTAGTAATACTTTTTTTCCGCCAAGGACAAAAATGGTTCCAACAAACACAACTGATGAACACGCTAGACATAGACACGGAGCCGCCAACACAAGGCAGGTCGTTAGTCGATGCGCGTGTGCACTGCCACGTTGTGGACGAGGGAGAGATCAGCCGTCCGGGTGTGGGTGGTAATGAGGGACTGAAGGAGAGAGAAACACAATTTGTTTTACGTCCATATATATCGTAAATGTCTTCAAATTTACTCTACTCATCGTACCATGTACCTCGTGTTAAGAACCCATCCCAGTTTTGCTCTGACATAGCAGCTCCTTCAAATCCTCCTCTTCGTAGCTCTCTCGCTCTCTCCTCTATGCTCATAGTATCTTCTCGCTCTTTATTTTCTAACATAAAAAATAAAATAAATTCTTCTTACTTGCTTTTCAAAAAATAAATTACTGTCACTTGGAAAATTGAAATTGATTATTCTTAATATCTTCGATTGTTTTCAAAATATGGCCAAATCTGTAGCCATGCAAATTCTTGGATATGGGATCATCAGCATAAAGTATAATGTAGAGATATGGCCTTGACCTTGTGGTTGTTCATTTTGAAATCCAAGAATGTTCATACTCGTTGATAACTAAGTTTAAATTCGTTTCAATTTCATCACTTACTTTTAGGTTAGAATTTTACACGGGCGATGGGAGTACATTTTACATCAAGGGCCTAGAAAAAGGAAAATTACATTGAGGTCCATACATTTAGCACAAAGAACCCTAAAATTGAGCAAAGAAAATAGTCGGGTTTGGCTCCTTCTTGAGAGAGGAGTTGATCGAGTCATACGTCTCATACTACTTCCTCTTTGAATATTTTCAAAATATGGCCGAATCTGTCGCCATGTAAATTCTTGGATATGGGATCATCAACATAAAGTATGATGTAGAGATATCTCCTTGACTTTGTGGTCGTTTGGCTTGAAATACAAGATTTTTTCATACTCGTTGACAATTATGTTTAAATTTGTTTAAATTTCATCACTTACTTTTGGGTTAGCATTTCACATGGTTAGTGAGAGTACATTCTACATCGAGGAACTAAAAAGGGAAAATTACATTGAGGTCCATACATTTATCTCAAAGGACCCTAAAATTTAGCAAAGAAAACAGACGGGTTTAGCTCTTTCTCAAGAGAGCAGCTGATCAAGCCATACTCTTCATACTACTTCCTCTTTGATTGTTTTCAAATATGGCCAAATCTGTCGCAATGCAAATTCTTGGATACTCGATCATCAGAATGAAGTATGATATGTAGACATATGGCCTTGACCTTGTGGTTGTTCGTCTTGAAATCCAAAAAATTTCATACTCGTTTACAACTATAAGTTGAAATTTGTTTAAATTTCACCACTTACTTTTAGGTTATAATTTTACACGGTCGAAGGGAGTATATTTTATAATAAGGACCTAAAAAGGGGGAAATTACATCGAGGTCCATCCATTTAGCATAAAGGACCTACAATTAAGCAACGAAAACAATCAGGTTTGGGTCTTCTAGAGAGAGTAGCTGATCGAGCCATACTCTTCGTACTACTTCATCTTCGATTGTTTTCAAAATATGGCCAAATTTTTCGGAATGAAAAATTCTTGGATATGGGAGCATCAACATAAAGTATGATGTTGATATGGCCTTGACCTTGGTCATTCATCTTGAAATCCAAGAATGTTCATACTCGTTGACAACTATAAGCTTAAATTCATTTAAAGTTCACCACTTACTTTTAGGTTAGAATTTTACACGGTCGATCGGAGTACATTCTATATCAGGGACCTCAAAAAAGAAAAAATTAGATCGAAGTCCACAAATTTAGTATAAAGGACCCAAAAAGGAAAATTTTCTGGTTTGGCTCCTTCTCGAGATATTAGCTGATCTGAGCCAAACTGTTCATACTACTTCCTCTTTGATTGTTTTCAAACTATGGTTAAATCTGTCGCCATACTAATTCTCTCATATGGGATCATCAGAATAAAGTATAATGTTGATATGGCCTTCACCTTGGTCGTTCGGCTTGAAATCCAAGAATGTTCATACTCGTTGGCAAGAAAGCTTAAAATCGTCTAAATTTCACCACTTACACTTTTAGGTTAGAATTTTACACGGGCGGTGAAAGTACATTTAACATAAAGGACCTAAAAAAGGGAAAATTATATCGAGGTCCATACATTTAGAACAAACCCCCCTAAAATTAATCAAGGAAAACAGTCAAGTTCGGCTCCTTCTTGAGAGAGCAGCTAATCGAGCCATATGTGTCATACTACTTGCCCTTCGATTGTTTTCAAAATATGGCAAAATCTATAGCCATGCAAATTCTTGGATATGGAATCATCAACATAAAGTATGATGTAGAGATATGTCCTTGACCTTGTGGTCGTTCATCTTGAAATCCAAGAATGTTCATACTCGTTGATAACTAAGCTTAAATTCGTTTCAATTTCACCATTTAGTTTTAGGTTAGAATTTTACATGGGCGGTGGGAGTACATTTTACATCAAGGACCTAAAAAAGGGAACGTTACATTGAGGTCCATACATTTAGCACAAAGGACCCTAAAATTGAACAAAGAAATAGTTAGGTTCGGCTCCTTCTTGAGAGAGCAGCTGAACGAGCCACATGTGTCATGCTACTTCCTCTTCGATTGTTTTCAAAATATGGAAAAATCTGTCGCCATGCAAATTCTTGGATATGGGATCATCAACATAAAGTATGATGTAGAGATATGGCCTTGACTTTGTGGTCGTTCGGCTTGAAATACAAGATTTTTTCATACTCGTTGACAATTATGCTTAAATTCGTGTAAATTTCACCACTTATTTTGGGTTAGCATTTCACATGGTCGGTGGGAGTACATTCTACATAATGGACCTAAAAGGGAAAATTACATCAAGGTCCATACATTTAGCACAAAAGACCATAAAATTGAGCAAAGAAAACAGTCGGGTTTAGCTTCTTCTCGAGAGAGCAGCTGATCGAGCCATACTCTTCATACTACTCCTCTTTGATTCTTTTCAAATCTGGCCAAATATGTCGCAATGGAAATTCTTGGATACTCGATCATCAGAATGAAGTATGATATGTAGACATATGGCCTTGACCTTGTGGTTGTTCGGCTTGAAATCCAAGAATGTTCATACTCGTTGTAATAACCTGATGAGGATATATACAGGGATTATGATGTTTCTGACTGCCTGAACTGGAAGGAAATATTGAGTCAAATCAATAATGACTATCAGGTGAATTCATTCCTATTTGAACCTGATGTTTTACTTAATGAGAACTTTATACTACCTTAGTCTATGCATCTTTGTATGATCAGGTTTATTGATAACACAAGCGTTGCGCGAGGAGGAGGAGGAGGAGAGTTGTAGCAAGAAGGACAAGCGCTGATTTCCAATATCAACAAGTGCGCGAGGGAGGAGCGGGAGGCATGCGCACTAGGAGGCAATGAGGAAATCACGTATGAGCAAGAGAGAGAGAGAGATGGCACACCAAGAATTACATGTTTTAGGTGTTCCATGACGTTTGGACTGCGTGCCAATAACGCCGAACCCATATATGGGTCAGTATGTATCAGTTTGAGTCGAACCGAGCCAGTTTGGGCCAAATTATGGCTGCTTTTAGGCCCGTTTAGAGGGGAGGACGCCCCAGCCCTCATATAAACCTCCATGGCCGTCACAAGATAGGGTTTAGACCACGTTAAAATATTTTGGAGTTGTTTCTTTCATAGAACCTCTGGAATTACCCTCTGTTCGAATCTACCAACTATAATTGAGTGTGATCTGTTGATCCATTGGGAATTAGTAGATTGCATACTACCGTTCGTGGTCACGGCTGCGTGCGCAAGAGTGTGGTGTTGTGAATATCCTACAAGGTTCGAGATCTGTTGCGCTGGCATTAGGGATCGAGCGGGAGAGATCATAGCTACGCACTAGTTATCTATCATCCACCATCATCATCGCTATCCGCTTACTGAGAAGATCAGGCCACCCCATATCATCTTGGTATCAGGGCGTTGGGTTTACTCGGTGAGCAATATCATCTTGGTATCAGATTTCCAGTGTTGCCTCGGTAAGCATCCACAAATCCACCCATAGATTAGTTGTTTTTGTCCTATACAGAAAAAGCCACACAAAAATATTAGGGTTCATAGTCCTTTTGTGTAGCCTTTCTTCTAAATCTGAGTCGTAGTTTTTGTCTAGTTTTCGTTTGTTTTTGATCCGTTGTCGGAGTCCCTAGACTATTTCTAGACTGTTCGTCATGTTCTTGAGTCTTAGATCTAGTAGATCTGTTTTCTTTTAGTCTCAGGTTGTAGATCCGTTTGAAAGAAGGCGAAAAAAATAAACCGATCGGATCTAGACTTGTACTGAGTTTGCTTCACGTTGAAGTAAAAAAAATAAAAAATTCGCCTCGCTGCCTCACGCCTGACCGTAGACAGGTCTGTGCTCTAGCTTGAAAGCTAAAAAAAATCAGAAAAAAAACCCAAAAAAAATTCGGACCGTCGCCTTACCACAGACTAGTCTGTGCTAGTACGAGAAAAAAAAATTATGCCGCCATCCTGCCGCGGCAGGATTTTAGGCCGTTTTCCTGCTGTGGCAGAGACCAATTCTCAGGTTAAATTTTTTTCTTTTTTTGTTTATGTTTTTTACTGAGTCCACATAGCGTACCTATCCTTGTGAGCCTTAGTAAACCTTTCTTTGTGTCTAAAACTATCCTATGAGACTAGCGTGCTTAGTGCTCTGCGGGCTGCTCAGTTTAGCAATCGTGTGCCCATTTCGTTGAGACATTGCTAGCGTCTCTCCTTGTGTGTTGCAACACGAGCGTTCCTCCGACATACATCACTTTATTGAGCTCATTTTCATAGTTGCAATTGCCCCATTTATCTCCACCGTGTGTGTTTCCGTGGGTCTTTGTCATACGATCAGCATTAGGACTCGTTTGCGGTGTAGTTAGGATACCATACCTACAGCTCCACCATAAATAACTGGTGTGCCCTGTGATCGTTCTCTATACCTTTGGTATTCACTTCATCACATCAGTGCATCAGTCCTTGATTTTGAATTGGTAAGCATCACTATTCACTTTGGAACGGTAAGATCTGCTTTCTTGTCAATTTTTGAGTGAGTTGTGAGTGTGCCACCAAAACAGTTTTGTGTTTTTGCACTAATGTACTAATCATGACTTCTACTAGTGTTGATGTGAGGCAGAAATCAGATGATATTTACCATGACTATTTATATATTGTGGTTGGCATGGCATATGATCCAACTACAATCAAGTGGCGACTGGAAAGTTCTGCCACACCCGCAGAATATCAGATTTGGGAAATTGATATGGGATTTGGTTTTGCAAGATGTCGTACTTTCGATAGCAAGTTTAATGGCCATATAGAATACATTCTTGCACATCGACGTGTGGATGAAGAGGTAGCTCGTTGGTGGAAGGACGCAAGGATTGTGTATGGTGTCATGGGTAAAAAAATCCTTTGGGAAGATTTCAAGCAATTTCTACGTTCTATGTTTTTGAACAACTACAAATGGCATATTCCAGAAATTTTGAGAGTGGACACTAATGAGACATGTGAGTTGTCTACTAACGTAATCATGTCTACTCCTAGTGTTGTATCTTGGGATGTGCAGGTTGCTTTTGAAGAAAAGGAGCCGCCTATTTTACAACCTGCATCACACGATCTAATATTGTCACTTGAGGAGGATGTCGTAGTACCTACTACAGCTGAGAAGATTGTTAATGACATTGGTACTGATTTGGAGCTTCAGCCAACATGTGCAACATACTGTGAGTCTATTCCTTTACTTAAGCCTCCTTGTGATTTCCCTTGCACTACTATTTCAGCACCATGTGATAGTTTACCAAATTCAAATTTTGATCATGTGGTACTGATAACACATAAGGAAATACTTGCTCGAATACCATCTGCTGATATTGTGTATTCCATCATGCTAAATGAACCTATGAGTATGAGTTGTGCTATGGATAAGATTTCTGAAATTTCATTTCTGAATTCTAGCACATATTCTCCTTGCTTCACTTTGAATCTAATTGGTGAATATAGCATGCATGAAAATTCTCTTGTGGATCACATATGCATTAGTTGTGATCGAATCGCTGAACTAAAACATGCTGTTTTCAGCCATACATGTTGTGTGTCGACGACTTTGTGTTGTGGGATATATGCTAAAATTTGTGATAATATGAAACTAAAGTCGGATCAAGTTGATATAATGCAGCCAACACAAGTAATTTTACCTATGCTGGATCGTTGTAATCTTGCTAGAATAGAACCCAAGTTTTCATATTCGTTGTGTTTGTCTCGAAATTCATTGCCTAGTTGTGCTAATGCTTTATACTTCATTTATATTTGCAAATTGAGTTGCATTTTACATATTGGACAACATGATCATGTTCATAATAATCAGAGTAGCGCAGTTGAAGAATGGCATGATTCAATTTGGTTTTCAGACATATTGAATTGGTTTGATCTTGTTCACAAATGTGATCATAGATCTTCTTTGAGAAAACTCAATTTAATATTGAAGAACATGACTATCTATTTAGTTGTTTTTCAACACGATCATGATTCTTTGTACTTCACTTATACCTACAATTTATGTTGCTTGATGTATACTGGGCATACTTTTCCTGTGAACAACAATAATACAACATGTTATATATACATATACTTTGCGTACACGTTGTTCTTTTTGTTTCTCCCACTTTCAGCTTACCTAAAGCCAAGGACGGCTTTTCATGAAGAAAGGGAGGATGATGAGGATATATACAGGGATTATGATGATTCTGACTGCCTGAACTGGAAGGAAATATTGAGTCACATCAATAATGACTATCAGATGAATTCATTCCTAATTGAACCTGATGTTTTACTTAATGAGAAATTTATACTACCTTAGTCTATGCATCTTTGTATGATCAGGTTTATTGATAACACAAGCGTTGCGTGAGGAGGAGAAGAGTTGCAGCAAGAAGGACAAGCGCTGATTTCCAATATCAACAAGTGTGTGAGGGAGGAGCGGGAGGCATGCGCACTAGGAGGCAATGAGGAAATCACGTATGAGCAAGAGAGAGAGATGGCACACCAAGAATTACATGTTTGGGGTGTTCCACGACGTTTGGACTGCGTGCCAATAACGCCGAATCCATATATGGGTCGGTATGTATCAGTTTGAGTCGAACCGAGTCAGTTTAGGCCAAGTTATGGCTGTTTTTAGGCCCGTTTAGAGGGGAGGACGCCCCAGCCCTCATATGAACCTCCGTAGCCGTCACAAGTTAGGGTTTAGACCACGTTAAAATATTTTGGAGTTGTTTCTTTCATAGAACCTCTGGAATTACCCTGTGTTCGAATCTACCAACTATAATTGAGTGTGATCTGTTGTTCCATTGGGAATTAGTAGATTGCATACTACCGTTCGTGGTCACGGCTGCGTGTGCAAGAGTGTGGTGTTGTGAATATCCTACAAGGTATGAGATCTGTTGCGCTGGCATTAGGGACCGAGCGGGAGAGATCATAGCTACGCACTAGTTATCTATGATCCACCATCATCATCGCCATCCGCTTACTGAGAAGATCGGGCCACCCCATATCACACCCCATCCAAAGGCCTAGGGGGTGTCACTCCTGGCACCTTAATAGGATATGTAGACTGGCCCCACAGACCAACACTAGTCTTTTCTGTGCACTTTGTCCTCACCCGTGCACACCCGATACACACATCCCGGTCGGTCAGCCATCTTGGGATTTCTCTGGGCCAAGCACGCTTAACCTTAGAGTTCTTTTAGAATGAGGTTCCAGAAAATAAGTTGCAACTTGTTGGTATGAGTATTCTATCAATCCTATTAAGTCATGTGCTTGGTCTCACACTCATTGACAACTATAATCTAAAATTCATTTAAATTTCACCACTTACTTTTAGGTTAGAATTTTACACGGTCGATGGGAGTACATTTTACAATAAGGACCTAAAAAGGGGGAAATTACATCGAGGTCCATATTTTTAGCACAAAGGACCTAGAATTAAGCAAGGAAAACAATCTGGTTCAGCTCTTCTCGAGAGAGTAGCTAATCGAGCCATACTCTTCATACTACTTCATATTCGATTGTTTTCAAAATATGGTCAAATATTTCAGAATGGAAATTCTTGGATATGGGATCAGCAACATAAAGTATGGTCAAATACAAGAATGGTTCATACTCATTGACAACTAAGCTTACATTCGTTTAAATTTCACCACTTACTTTTCGGTTGGAATTTTACACGGTCGATTGGAGTACATTTTACATCAGGGACCTCAAAAAAAGCAAAAATTACATCGAGGTCCACACATTTAGCACAAAGGACCCTAAAAGGAAAACTTTCTTTTTTGGCTCCTTCTCGAGAGATCAGCTAATCTCAGCCAAACTCTTCATACTACTACTCTTCGATTGTTTACAAAATATGGTCTAATCTATCAGCATGCAAATTTTTTGACATGGGATCATCAACATAAAGTATGATGTTGAGATATGGCCTTGACCTGGTGGTTGTTCGGCTTGAAATCCAAGAAAGTTCATACTCATTGAAAACTAAGCTTAAATTTGTTTAAATTTCACCACTTACTTTTAGGTTACAATTTTACACGATCGGTCGGAATATATTTTACATCAAGGACCTACAAAGAGGGAAAATTACATCGAGGTCCATACATTTACCACAAAGGACCCTAAAAGGAAAACTTTCTGGTTCGGCTCCTTCTCGAGAGATCAGCTAATCTGAGCCAAACTCTTCATACTACTTCCTCTTTGATTGTTTTCAAAATATGTCCAAATCTATCGGCATCCAAATTCTTGGATATGGGATCATCACCATACAATATGATATTGATATGGCATTGACCTTGGTTGTTCGGCTTGAAATCCAAGAATGTTCATACTCATTGACAAGTAAGCTTAAAATCATCTAAATTTCACCACTTACACTTTTAGGTTAGAATTTTACACGGGCGGTGGAAGTATATTTTACATCAAGGACATAAAAAAGGGAAAATTACATCGATTTCTATACATTTAGCACAAACCCCCCTAAAATTAAGCAAGGAAAACAGTCAGTTTCGACTCCTTCTCGCGAGAGCATCTAATCGAGCCATACATTTCATACTACTTGCTCTTTGATTGTTTTTAAAATATGGCTAAATATGTAGCCATGCAAATTTTTGGATATGGGATCATCAGCATAAAGTATAATCTAGAGATATGGCCTTGACCTTGTGGTCGTTCATCTTGAAATCCATGAATGTCCATACTCGTTGATAACTAAGCTTAAATTCATTTAAATTTCACCACTTACTTTTAGGTGAGCATTTTACACGGTCGGTGGGAGTACATTTTACATCAAGGAGCTAAAAAATAGAAAATTACATCGAGGTCCATACATTTAGCATAAAGTACCCTAAAAGTAAAACTTTCTGGTTCATATCCTTCTTGAAAGATCAGCTGTTCTGAGACAAACTCTTCATACTACTTCCTCTTCGATTGTTTACAAAATATGGCAAAATCTATCAGCATGAAAATTCTTTGACATGGGATCATCAGCATAAAGTATGATGTTGAGATATGGCCTTGACCATGTGGTCGTTCAGCTTGAAATCCAAGAAAGTTCATACATGTTGACAACTAAGCTTAAATTCGTTTAAATTTCAGCACTTACTTTTAGGTTAGAATTTTACACGGTCGGTCAGAGTACATTTTACATCAAGTACCTACAAATAGGGAAAATTACATCGAGGTCCATACATTTAGCACAAAGGACCTAAAAGGAAATATTTCTGGTTCGTCTCCTTCTCGAGAGATCAGCTGATCTGAGCCAAACTCTTCATACTACGTCCTCTTTGATTGTTTTCAAAATATGTCCAAATCTATCGGTATGCAAATTCTTGGATATGGGATCATCACCATATAGTATGATATTGATATGGCATTGACCTTGGTCGTTCGGCTTGAAATCCAAGAATGTTCATACTCATTGACAACTAAGCTTAAATTCGTTTAAGTTTCACCACTTACACCTTTTGGTTGGAATTTTGCACGGATGGTGGGAGTACATTTAACATCAAGGACCTAAAAAAGGTAAAATTACACCGAGGTCCATACATTTTGCACAAAGGACCCTAAAAGGAAAACTTTCTGGTTCCGCTCCTTGAGATCAGCTAATCTGAGCCAAACTCTTCATACTACTTCCTCTTCGATTGTTTGCAAAATATGGCCAAATCTGTTGGCATGCAAATTCTCTGACATGGGATCATCCGCATAAAGTATGATGTTGAGATATGGCCTTGACCTTGTGGTCGTTCGGCTTGAAATCCAAGAAAGTTCATACTCGTTGACAACTAAGATTAAATTCGTTTAAATTTCACCACTAACTTATATGTTAGAATTTTACATGGTCGGTCGTAGTACATTTTACATCAAGGACCTAAAAAGAGGGAAAATTACATCGAGGTCCATACATTTAGCACAAAGGACCCTAAAAGGAAATCTTTCTGGTTCGGCTCCTTCTTGAGAGATCAGCTGATCTGAGCCAAACACTTCATACTACTTCCGCTTTGATTGTTTTCAAAATATGTCCAAATCTATCGTCATGCAAATTCTTAGATCTCGGATCATCACCATAAAGTATGATGTTGATATGGCCTTGACGTTGGTCGTTTGGCTTGAAATCCAAGAATGTTCATACTTGTTGAAAATTAAGCTTAAATTTGTTTAATTTTCACCACTTATAATTTTTGGTTGGAATTTTACACAGATGGTGGGAGTACATTTTACATCAAGGAACTAAAAAAGGTAAAATTACACCAGGTCCATACATTTAGCATAAAGGACCATAAAATTGAGCAAATAAAATTATCGGGTTCAGATCCTTCTCGAGAGAGAAGATGATATGGCCCTACTCTTCATACTACTTCCTCTTCGATTGCTTTCAAAATATGGCGAAATTTGTCGTCATGCCAATTCTTGGATACGGGATCATCAGCATAAAGTATGATGTAGATATGGCCTTGACCTTGGTCATTCAGCTTGATATCCAAGAATGTTCATACTCACGGTTATCTTTAAATAGTTTTCAAAACTCATGTTATCTTCACGGAAAGTAGTACATGCAGAAGAACGTCGTGTGAATTCTTTTGTTATTAGTACTCATTATTTTTTGTTTGATTGTTTTTAAAACAAGGACAATTTTTTTGGCAGCCTTTCATAAACCATGTTTCGCAATATGGCCTACTATATGTATTAACATTCATGTGTTTCAAACAATATGACCAAGGCCAAATTCCATATATATTTCGTTGTTTATGATAATGTGCCCATATTTTGTAAATGGGTTCATCATGGAATGGTAAAAAATGTTTCCAATGTATGGTTGGATCCTTTATATCAAAAAATAGCATATTAAATTCCCAGGTGCAAAAAAAGTGTTGTTTTGTGAAGTAAGTATTAGTACAAATAAAACACATCGGAATCACACCACATATTTTGTTTCGATCTGTCTATATGGAAATCTTTCTGATAAATTGGCATGGAGATCAATTTGATTAGAAATTACCCAAGAGTTTTTTTGTTGAAAAATAGTACCACAAAAGAGCTTGAGAATGGGAGAAATTATTATTACAAGTGGATCGCTACTCCTACAGCTACCCCTACATTCTACTCAGAAGTACTCCTTTTTCATTTTATAAGGAAGATTTATTATGGAGGGAACTGGAGCAGAGTAGTGCTATTCTGAAGGGAATTGGAGCAGAGGAACATGCGTCTGTTTTCATTTTATTTAACCTCGCCTATACGCTCTATCCCAGTTCCCCATTACACTACCTCTGCGCCAAGCGCCACCGTTCTTCTCCTCCACAATGTTGTTTTCCGATCCTGTTCACCGCACAGTATGAGAGTGTCTATTCTTCTCCGTATCCGCTCTTGCCTGCCGTCATCTATCTTCCCTCTTTTCCAGAAAACCAAATCAAGCCACCGTCCCAACTTCCATCAGCCCCCTTACAATGACAGGACCGAGCAAGGACAGTGATGATTATGAGCTGTTCCAGGAGGTTTATACTGAAGGCCAACTTGAAGAACTCATAACCAGATGTGACATCATCACCGCCATGAGCCTTGCCGGTTCGTCCAAACATATTCTTGATTCGACAAAATATAGTTTAACTTTACATGCTTCTTATCCGTTTAGCCTCCCATGTGTTCTTCATTCTCACCCAACTAAGAAACCATGGGAATGCAACGAGTACTTCGAGTGAAAGGGAACGACATGCAAGATGACGCCCCTGGACTGGTTCTCCTCTGATGCTGTGTTCCCGAATTGTATGGGTAAGCATTAGGTAGGTGCTAATGGAGATTGGATCGCAACTGTTGGGTTCGTGTGCAAGTGTGAGCTTGTCAATGTGTACACTCATCAACGTGTTCCTCTCCCACAAGTCAATTAGTTTGTACCCACCAATGATCCATTTACATTCATGCATAATGATCTCCTTATTCTCCTCCGAAAGATTGCTATTTCCAAAGCTCCCACAGTTTCAATGGATTGTTTAGATTTCTCTCTTGTCGTTATCTTCGACTACTCAATTGATACCCTTGATGGAGATGAGTATGCATGGACAGTTCTTGAGAACCAGTTCCAGTGCTATTTCAGATACACCGATGCACTTGTCAACAATGGTCTAGTGTTTGCATCCACTAAGAGTGGCAGTGTTTATGTCTGGAATCATCTGTATTTTGGTAAGTTTGATCTATTCATGTTCTAAACACTAGCTCCAGTTTTAATGGATGTAAACTAGTGTTGGCTGATTTGGCCGTCATTTCTTTTTCAAGTTCCTATTCTGCTCCCGTCACCACCTGGCGCGCATCTCGAGGAGGGCAACCTTGATGCCATAGATGATGATGAGCACGAATCTCATGTATGGTTCTTAGCAATATCTGTAGATGAATCTCGCTTTTTCTTATCCATACCAAGGGCGTTACTGATGAGGAGTTGTATGGCAGTAGTTAATATGGTCATGGCAATCGTATTGCTGATCATAGTGTTGATCGATGCGGTCGGACTTATGGCACCTATGCTACTGGGTTTGGCTGGAAGGTGTACTCAAAGGACACTGCTTACTTCTATCCACCTAAACCATGGATAGCGATTGCTGACCTGGGAGTATATTCTGTTTTCCTTGGATTGAACTATCCGATTAACATTGCAGTAGGCGGCGCAGATGTTGCCCCAGGATATCTGATGAGAAGAAACTATGTCTACACCTCCCACCATGTAATAGTACTTGGATATACGCCGTTTCTGAAATATGTTGCTTCACTCTAAATACCGAAGAAGCAGCTGTTGGTTCCTCAACCAACATTGCATGGAAATCTCCGGAGACTCCATTATGGTTCATCCCGAGCTTCGCCCATGCCCGCGATTGGAACCAAACTACCGTAGGTAATCGTAATACTATGTAATAGGATAGCTCAGTTTAGATCAAGGGCAGTAGATGGTCTTGTTTTTTTTGTAACTTGGCCTTGTCATAAACACATAATCTACACGAGGCTTTGGGCATTTTGAGTTGCCTATGGAGGTCACAAACAGACATTGATGTGAGAAGGAGGCATGCACACAAAATTAGACTTGATCCTTAGTTTTGTTTCTTCCAATGACGAGTGTTCTGAGAAAAGGGCAAACTGAATCTGTAACTTTGAAATGCTAATGAATATGTCCTAGTGTCGCTGAATGTGAACTAGGAATCTATGGATATTTTTCTTTCTTACTATGTACTGCTGACTCATTCAAATGCTACTGAACCTGTAAAAAATTTTGTTCGGTACTTGTTCAGATCGACCGACCGAGTGCAGAATATGGTCTCACTTTCCTTTTAAATCAAGCCTTGCTACATCTATTGAATTTCAATGTCCGCATTGCTGAATCTGCAATTCTTTTGGTCACTATCTATGTACTACCAACCGGTCACTTTGAATGTTGTGCCGACTCTATCAAGGTCTTATTATGTACTGCTGGATCTTTCAAATGCCACTTAATCTGTCAAATGCTCTATCGTTACTATTAGTACAATATTTTGTAGAACAAACTGTCAAATGCTCTATCGTTACTATTAGTACAAGTGCATCACATTGTCTTGCTTTTCTTTTGAAATTTAGCATTGTCAAAATTATCTAGATGAGTCTTGGGTAGTTTGGGTTGCATATGAGCAGTCACATAGGCATTGACGTAAGGAGGAGGTATTCACACAGAAGCAGACTTGATCGTTAGTTTTTCTTGCTCCGATGAACAGGCCAAACTGATCATGTGCCAAGGTTTTTTTAGATGGAACAAGAAATGATTCTCTATATACTGCTATTGAATTTCAAGTAGGAAAGCTACTGAATCTCTCAAATGTTCTGTCGTTGCTATTACTAAATAATTTTGTGGAACTAATACTGATGTAGTAGTACTTGTTTAAATCAAGGGCAGTAGATAGTCTTTATATTCTTTTGAAACATTGTCATGTCACAATCTAGATGAGACTTGGGCATTTTGAATTACATACAGGGGGTCACACAGGCATTCATGTGAGAAGAAGGTACTCAAAGCTGACTTGATCGTCAGTTTTGCTTGCTCTAATGTTCGAGTGTGTTTGGTGAAAAGGACAAACTGATTGCGCGATAAGGTTTTTAGAGATGAAATAAGAACTGGTTCTCTCTATACTACTATTATATTCCATTGTCTATATTGCTGAACTAGTCACTTTTGAAATGCTACTGAATTTGTCAAGTTCTCCTGAATTTTCACATGAATATCCGCCTAAAAGAATTATCGCTTTTCTCCCTCCCTCTCTGAAGTCGTTGTTTTGAATCTGGCTGAGCACATCACAATGCAATTTTTATTAACCAGGAGAAGAAATCTAGTAGGTCATTTGGCCCCTCTTTAGCCAGAACATTTATATTCGGTCTTTTTGGGGTCAGGGGACTACTGACCACAACCCAGTGAAATTTGAGAAAGGAGCCCATGGAGCATAGCCGAGGATATATTAATTCAACATTTTAGGGGTCAGGGGACTGTTGAGCACAACCCAGTGAAACATAAGAATGAAGCCCATGGAGCATAGCCTACGGAATATAACCCACGGAGAGCAGCCTATGTAGAATAGCCAACCTATTTTTAATACGTCATTTTGGGCATTGCCCCCCACCTCTCAAAATAAAAAAAACTATGCCTACTCATGTTTTTGAGAAAATACTCCATTATGTTAAATTTAACAAATTTAGATGCTTGGAGCGCTGCCCTTTTTTAATTTAAAAGAGTTAAACATGGACAAACAAAATATTTTTAAGAAGACTAATACATATTTTGTAGTACTAATAAAAGTTACTGATATTTTTTCTATAAATATCTTTGTTGTAGTGGCAACGCACTCAATTTACATTTATTTGATTTTAAGGTTTTTTGTTCGAATCGCCTGTGTTTTGGGTTTACATTTTTTTCTTCTTGCAATATCACATTACGGAGAGGCTGACATGACAGACCCACCAGCATGCAGCATCCCTCAAATTGTGTATGGGGTGGGTTCAGAAAAAGTTTAAATACTTGTACAGAGAGGCTGGCACCGAGGACCCAACAGACATAACATACAAGGCTGCATCGGGGCCTCAACAAACATAACATACAAGCTAGAACATAATAGAGAGGCTGACATAAGAGCCCTAGCAGTAAGATCATACATGGCTACCACGTAAAAACAGCGGACGCAACCCAAAAAAAATCCATCATACACACGTTGCACTTATAGAGAAGCTCACATGTCGGACCCAACAGGCCCAAGCATAGCCCATAAAATTAGACTATCAGCCCCAAGCATAACCCAAAACCTTCTAATTCGACCTTTTCATGATCTTGTGGCCACCGACCATACCCATTAAATTTAGGAGTGAGCCCATTGAATATAAGCCATGACGAATAGGGAATTCGCCCCGAGTTAGCTCAGAATCTTTTGAATTCGGCCTTAATGAGAATTTTTAGTACTTTGAGGCTGACATCTAGGACCCAAAAAATAGTCCAACATACACATGTTTCTTTCAAATATAGGCTATCGTCTAGGACCCAGCATAGACACGTTTCCTGCATATAAGAGGTTGACATCTGGGACACAGCAAGTTGGCAAGGTGGAAACAGCAAACACGGCCAAAAAAAGTCCAGCATACGTATGTTTCATATACAGAGATGCTGATGTGTGGAACCTAGCAGCACGACCTTATACAGATGCTACATCGAGCAATGTTACCAGTTCGAAACAGGGAGGTGCGAGCGAGAAAAAAGTTCAGCATGCACATGTTTCTTGTAATGAGAGGCTGAAATAGGGGACCCAGCAGCGCGAGGAAATGACATAGTTTGGAATAGGGTAGTGCTAGAGAAAAACAAATTCGAAACACGAATAAATGGCTGATGCAGCGAGCAACACTACCAAGTTCGAAACACAAATGCACGATCGAGGGGAAAAATCCATCATACACACATTTCTACTGATGAGAGGATGGCATGTGAGGCCCAGGAGGTTGATCAAATGGTAGATGCATCGAGCTACGTTATCAAGTTCGGAACAGAGTAGCGTGAGCAAAGAAAAAATTCCATCATACACACGTTTGTTCTAATGTGAGGATGACATGTGGGGCCTAGGAGGTTGATTAAACAATAGAAGTATTGAGCAACGCTATCAAGTTCTAAACACGAAGGCGCGACCGAGAGAAAAAATTCCATTATACACACGTTTCTTCTAATAAGAGGATGACATGTGGGTCCCAGCAGCCTGTTTAAACAATAGATGCACCGAGTAACGCTATCAACTTCGGAAAATGGTTGCACTAGCGAAGGAAAAAATTTCATCATACACATGATTCTTCTAATGAGAGGCTGACATGTGGTACCTAGCATCCTGACTAAATGGCAGACACATCGAGCAAATTTATTGAGTTCAAATCAGGGAGGCGAGAGTAAAAAGTATGGTCCGCTAGAGACACTGACGTCCGAGACCCACAGGCCTCAAAATATTTAGGCGAGTCAACATCGTGCGAGGAAACAGAAATATTGCTTCTGCCATGCGCTAGCCGAGCTTCCTCCATATTTTTAGAAGTTCCGTCGTAGTAGAGGGCCGCAAAACTAGAAAAAAAGGTTTCCATCGGCCACGGTGGAGCTAAGAAATTCGTCGCGGAAGACGCGCCTTCTACGACGACCGTCGGGCTAAATCGTTACAGAAGGAACCATTTCTTGTAGTAAGTAGATGCCCTTGGAGCATCGCACATGTAGGCCTACATGGGCCAGGCTCTGCACGTGAGCCAGCAATCGAGGTGTTATTGTGTTTTCTGTTTCCTGTGATTATCTATGTCATGTCGTGTTGTGTCGTGTCCCTAGACATATGTAACTGTGTTACTCATTTACATATTTTTATCTATGTCATTATGTGTGTTGAAAAATGTTCGTGCATAAATATCAAGATGTTGTTCTTATTTCCATGCATACATATCACGGGTCCATAGAATGTGCATAAACATGCACAAATTTAATTCCAGGAACTACACAAGTGGATAAGCAACTTATCGCAAATTTAGAAAAAAAATCCCTAGAATTAAAAAACATATACATAAGCAACATGGCGTAAAAAACATATGTGCACTACACAATAAACAGTGTGCCGCAAATAGCTCAAAACAAGTTCAGGTAAGTCAAAACCTAGAATTCTTTTATCAAATATATTTTGTACTTGTGACCTTATTTTGTGAGTTTTTCCACAATTATGAATATCTCAACTACATTTTAATAATACATTTGTACACTATTGTGCAACATGTAAAAACAAATTTAATAATACATTTGTACACTATTGTGCAACATGTAAAAACGAAGGGAAAAACTAAAAAGATGTCCGCCTACTAATAGGGGAATTCAAAATCCACGACATGTATACGACTAGAAGCCCAACATATGGGCCAGGATGCAGGCCCGTGGAGCAAGATTTTGCACCTCTAGTAGGCCCCATAGGGTAGAGAGTGAACATGTTATGGTTCCTGGTAGTCAGGTTGAGAGAGTCACATGCCAAGACTCTCGTGGCCACGTATATAAGATGGTCAGTGCGTCCTTCGGTTGGTGAGGTGGGACTAAACTCCCACCCATGTCAGTATTTCCTGTTGCGGTTCTGTGCTGGGCTAGAAAAGGCCCATTACGGCTTTGCGCCCCACTCCAGTCATGGTCCACCGTTGGGCGTGCCCGTGTAATTGGTCAAACCAGACTAACATGAGCGTGTGAATGACCTGGAGATCATCAGTGGCAAGACCACGGAGCGGATACGTCGCTCCAACGAGAACTCACCAGCGAGCGGAGGGAGATACAGGTGGACAATGCCAACGCCCTCGCCTTAGGTCATAAGGTCCTCCGACAGGAGTACACGAAGAAGGATAAATTCCTACAACATGACTATGAGAGGAAGGCTACTTCCTAGGAGCAGTTCTTGTAGGCGAATAAAATCAAGATGGCAATGGCCTTGGAGGAGGAAGAAAAATGGCCGACTCGAGCCGTCACTGACCTGGAGAAGATGAAGAAGGGTAAATCCCTTCAAGACCATGAGGATGCGGACAACAGGGTTCTTGAGAGGACGCGGTGTAAGTTGTACCGTGATCTCTCCATGCACACTGCTTCCACCCTTGGTGACCTCGGGGTGACCAATTTCTACACTAGGCCCTTGCGGGATGCTGGTGATAGTGGAACTTACTTGGAGATTTTCCGCTGGATCACCGCCGAGATGGAGGGGCAGGCTGCGCTCTACTGGGGCTTCCATCTTGGGGAAGGCTGCAAGATGACGCGGGTCTCTGCGACCGGTCTTCTTCAACCTTCACCGGCTCAATACAGACTTTCCTTGGGAGGATCTTCTTAAAGAGTTGAAGTACCCCAGAGGATTCCCACAGAGGACATCCTTCGCTCCTATGAGATCATAGAAGAGCGTGTGGTGGATTTTGTTCCGCTTTTTCTTCGGAGTGAAGAGGATGATGCTAGTCAGGAATTTGCGCGTCTGCTGGTGCTACAAGGGACCAAGAGAGCAAGGGCGGAGACGACGCCCTCTGGAGTTAGTCGGGCAGCGAGCCAGACTCCGAGGCATCTGCCGAGGATCGCTCTTCAACTCCGCAACCTTGATGGGGTTTCTATGGCATTAAGCTTCCGCCTCTTTTGTCGTAAACCGTGACTTATGGTGGCGAGGCCATTTTCTGGGTATTTGTGTGTGGTGCACTTGCCTTGCCTTACTAGAGTGGGCCTTTAATTTTTATACGCCACCGTCAAGCTTCGGCTAGCCCACTGTAGCTAAGTCTATTTGAAGCATGTTTAGGTCATTTGCATGCATTTCTTCTTGGGATGGTGCTTCCCAGCTGGCCTCTTTGGGAGGAAACCATAGTTTTAAGATGTACGAAGCCATTTGAGGAGGTAGACTCTCTTGTGGGTCACCCCACACTTCCCTCGCGAGGGAGAAGTGCGAGACTTGTGCCTTTCCTGTAGGTCTCTCGAGGAGATGACCGCATGTTTTGCACATTCTGCCCCGTAGATCCCTGAGAGGACCGTAGGACCCACACACATCCTGTTGGTTTCTCGGGGAAACAACCATAGGTGTAGCACGTATGCCACTCTCCTAGGCTACGGTGACCCTCGAGAGCTGATCATGTAAGTTCCTTGTGGAGGAAACCATAGGGATAATGTATTTCCTATTGGTCCCTCGGTGAATAGACCATAGTATTACACGAGTTGGGCAACTAGAGGGGGTTACCATCACGAATCTCCCCCTAAGTCCCACGTGAAGGAGACCGTAGGGCAAGTGCTTATCCTATTGGCCCCTCGAGGAGGAGACCATAGGTCCAGCATCAAAATTTGGCCGCTAGAGGAGAATATCCTCACAAGCTGCCCGTAAGTACATCGTGAAGGAGACAGTAGGGAAAATGCTTATCATGTTGGACCCTCGAGGAGGAGACAGAAGTCCTAGAATGACATTTTGGCCACTAGAGGAGAATAGCCTCACGAGCTCCCCCGTGGGGCCCGCGTCTATCCTGTTGGCTTCTCGAGGAGATAACCGTAGGTGTCACGCGATCTGTCCCCCCTGCCAAGCGGTGAGTGTGATCCAGAAGGTTGTGTCGCATGTGCTCATTGGTTCCGCTATGTATTATACGAGGATTTCAAGGAACATGAACCATTGGTGAGGCGACTTATTAACAGAGCTAGTACGCTTCAGAAGTCTATACTTTAGGACCTGGTGTTGATAGGAGTGGTTCAGTAGTAGGCACTCTCTCAGCCCTACCTCATATGATAAATGAACAAAAACATGGCAAGCACATGGGTGGAGAGAATTTCGTGAAACTAGGGGCATCTTGTGAAGAGGAAAAAATCAACAAATGTTTTTGATTTTTTTGACTTGGCACCGTCATGTCGACACAGGGTTCCAGAAAACCAGCTTTCGAAAGAAAGATAAAGGTCAAATGTCACCTTGGGTAGTTCGCTCGAAGCACTTGGTTCCGGACGCGTGGGACGGATGCCTCGCCAGTGCGAAGGATGCATCAGCCTGTCCACTTTCGTGTTGGAGAACGACCTGGGACTTCCGCATCTCGTGCTATGGCTCCCTGGATCCCCGTACACCTTCCTGGCTAGGGCGCCCTACTCTAATGATGGACGACTTTTTCATCGTTGCGCTCAGCGTCACACTTGTGCTTCCTCTGTTTGTCGTACTCCTTCCTGATCTCCTTGAGATCGAGGCATTCATCGGTGTCATGACCCCACCTCTGGTGGAATACGCAGTACAAGCGATGGTTGGCGAAGCTTCTTGCTTCTTTCCTTGAGAGGCGCTTCCACTTGCCTCCTCTCGCATGACCACAGAGGGTTTCACTCGCGACACTGTGTGAGGCTGGCATCAGCCTATCCTTGCCGGGAGGGGGGGGGGGAATTTCCCCCTTCTGCCCTCACACATAGGTAATCTATCGCGAAGAGCTCGGCTACTAGTGGATAGGTTCTCCCCCACGATAACCGATTGTGTTGAGCACCTAGCCACCAAAACGCCTTCGGTGAAAGCAAAGATGACCTCAGCATCAGTCACTCCGGGAACCCTAACGAGGTACTGGTCGAATTTTTGCAGGTACTTGTAGAGGGTCTCTCCAGGATCCTGACGTACTTGCTGAAGGTCTTCATACATGAGTGAGTGTCCATATGCTTCCCCAAACATGGAAATGAAGAGGCCACAGAGCATAGAACATGATTCTACAGACCCCTCAAGGAGGTTCAGTAGCTAGGAGCGCGTCGTGGCATCAAGCCCATGGGGAGCCAATTAGCTAGGACGTGGCCGTCTCCGCCCGCAGCCTCGATGCCTATGGTGTAGAGTTGCAAGAACTCCATCAGGCTGGTGGTGCCTTCATAGCACGGAGGCATCTCTGGCCTGAACTTGTTCGGCCACACCATGCTCCAGAGGTGCTCGGCCAGCGTGGGCAGCTAGTGCAGCGGGTCTCGGTCCCCCTAGCGAGGGTCGTGCGGTTTTGGCGATTGGCTGCTGTGACATCATGGGTGATGTGGGCCCCAGGACCATGACGTTGGGCTAGGGTCATGTAGGTGTCCTCGGGTAAATAGGGGATTCGTGTCATGCTGGGGGTTCGAGATGGCTGCGCCTCGTGCAAGGATCGCCTTCTTTTGGATCCCCCGAGCCATGTAGTGATGGCGGCGGAGGGGGCGCTCCATGGGCGACCTCTCTAGCCCCTGCTTCCGAAGTAATTGGGTTCGCGCCATCTAGTTGACGTCCACCAGCGCCGTGAGGCGTGCTTTCCACTCCTCTCGCCCAGCCTCGGCAGGGTCGTAGGAGATGACCTCCTTCACCATGCGTCACGCGGCCACCGGGGTAAGTGTGGTGGTGCGCCTTCGAGGCAGCGAAGTGGTTGAAGATGAGGCCTTCGTGCGCCGCCCGGGGGTTGGGCACGTGGGGAAGCCCGGTGGCCTTGGTCAGTTTCGAGGTCAAGGAAGTCGCGTCGCGAGATCCGGCCTTCCCTCAGTCCCCTCCGTCGGGGGCGGTCGTCCTGAGTGTCGATGCGTGCGTTCATGGCGCCTCGGCTATGGAAGTTCAAAGAAGCACACCTTAGCCCCCTACCTAGTGTGCCAAATGTTAGAGACTAGCTTCCTATGAAGGAACAAGGGTTCCGACTAGCCCTGAGTTCATGAGGAGGTTGACCACGTGTTCCAGACTTATCCGCGACGATGGAGACAGTGGAGCTTGCACACGACAGAGAGTGGACCCTCATGAGGAGGTAAAGTCCCTAATCCTACTTTGTTGTATTGCTCGCTATGCTTCACGAAGGTAAGTGAATATCTAGGGTTTAGATCGCAGGGACCGATCCCCTTCCAAGGTTGGCGTACCTCTTCTTTATTGGGGCGTTGGGCCTCTTCCCCCAAATATTGGGCGAGAAGGGTCACCACATTCCTGCCAAAGGAGCTCTGGTGCACACCCGCACTTCTCGTAGACTGTGTCTTGGTCCTCAGCTAGTCTTTGGTCCACCATAGCAGTCGCACATGATGCCCCTCAGTGGCGTGGCGTCAGGCTCATTCTTATTGCGCCAAAGTGGAAATGTCAGGGTCTACGGGGTTTAGCTGTCGTCACCCCGCCTTTGACACCGAAGTAGCAATGAAACATCTTTTAGCGAGGAGGGTTATCATCTAGTGGTGAAAGAAGGGTTATACCCATGTCTCTCCATAGTCCCTCGCCAAGGAGTTGACTGCTTGCCAGCGCTGATCCCGATGAATGTAATAGTGCGGAGGCTATACCTAGGCTCCAGAGGGACTCGCACCTCTCTAGGCCCGAAGGAGCGAGTGATGTGGGCCCACTAACTAGATAGGATGGGGTACCCCTATGCCGATAGTCCGACAAGGTGGTTTGAGGCGATTCTTACCACCGGCACATAACTATACTGGTGTGTTGGCGGTACGATGCACCTATGCTGCTGGAGCACCAATATAGTGGTGCGCCAGCAACACGTTATATATCGCAGGCGCACCACTATACTGGTGCGTCGACGGTAAGGGTGGGGCACGGGTATGGCAGAGCCGAGCCATACCGCTGATGCATAGAGATGACATGAACCATCTATATTTTTAAGAAAAAAACTCTGCATACCCATGTTTTTAAGAAAATGCCCCATTATGTGGCAATTTGTAAATTGAGATGCTAGGAGCGCTGCCCTATTATATTTTAAAAGAGATAAACATAGACACACAAAATATTTTAAGAAGACTAATACAGAAGTTGTAGTACTAATAAAAGTTTAATGTTATTTTTTCTATAAATATCTTTGTTGTATTTGGCTCTCAGTTTACGTTTATTTGATTTCAAGGTCTTTTGTTCGAATCGCCTTTGTGTGTGTGTGTATCTTGGGTTTACATTTTTTTATTCTAGCAATATCGCGTTACGGAGAGGATGATATCACGGAGCCACCAGCATGCAACGTCCTCAGAGTTTGTTTTGAGAGTGGGTTCGAAACAAAAGTTTAAATACTTGTACAGAGAGGCTCGCATCGGGGACCCACCAGACAGAACATACAAGGCTGCATCGGGGACCCTTAAGCCAGAACATGCCAGAGAGGCTGACATAAGGGCCCCAACAGTAAGACCATACATGGCTGCCACGGTGAAAATAGCGGACACGGCCGAAAAAAAGTCCATCACACAGACATTGCACTTACAGAGAAGCTGACATGTCGGACCCAACATGCCCAAGCATAGCCCATGAAATTAGCCTATCAGCCCAAAGCATAGTCCAATACCTTTTAATTCGGCCTTTTCGTGGTCTTGTGGCCACTGACCATAGCCCATTCAATTTAGGAGTGAGCCCATGGAATATAAGCATGATGAATAGGGCATTCGTCCCGAGTTAGCCCAGAATCTTTTTCATTCGGCCTTTCTGAGCATTTTTTGTACTCTGAGGCTAACATCTGGAACTCGAAAAAATAGTCCAATATACACACGTTTCTTTCAAATAGAGGCTGTCAGCTAGGACCCAGCATAGACACATTTCCTGTAGAGAGGTGGTTAACATCTGGGACCCAGCAAGTTTCCAAGGTTAAAACAGCGGACATGGCCAAAAAAAGTACATCATACGCACGTTTAATTTATAGAGAGTATGATATCTGGGACCCAGCAGCGCTACCTTCTAAAGATGTTGCATCGAGCAACATAGCCAGTTTGAAACAGGGAGGCGCGAGCGAGAAAAAAGTTCAGCATGTAAATAGGGGACCCAGCAGCGTGAGCAAATGGCAGATTCGTCGAGCAACGCTATCTAGTTCGGAATAGGGTAGCGCTAGAGAAGAAAAAATTCCATCATACCCACGATTCTTCTAATGTGAGGCTGACATAAGGGACCCACCAGCCTGAATAAACGGCTGATACAGCGAGCAAAGCTATCAAATTCAGAACACGAAGGTACGATAGAGGATAAAAAATCCATCATACATAGGTTTCTTGTAATGAGAGGATGACATGTGGGGTCAGGAGGTTGGTTAAACGGTATATACGTCAAGCAGCGCTATCAACTCGGAACGGGGTAGCCCAAGCCAAGGAAAAAATCCATCATACACATGTTTCTTCTAATGAGAGGATGACATGTGGGGCTCAGGAGGTTGGTTAAATGGTAGATGCGTCGAGTAGTGCTATCAACTCGGAACGGGGTAGCACTAGCGAAGGAAAATGTTCCAGCATACACACGTTTCTTCTAATGAGGGGATGACATGTGGGGCCTAACATCGTGATTAAACAGTAGATGCATCGAACAGCGCTATCAACTTCTGAACAGGGTAGCGCGAGCGAAGGAAAAAAATTCCATCATGCACACGATCCTTCTAATGAGAGGCTGACATGTGGGACCTAGCATCCTAACTAAAAGGTAGATGCATCGAGAAACATTTTCCAGTTCAAATCAGGGAGGCACGACCAAAAAGTATGGTCCACTAGAGACACTGACGTCCAGGACCCACACGCCTCAAAAGACTTCGGTGAGTCAACATCGCGCGAGGAAACGAAAATCTTGCTTCGGCCACGCGCCAGCCAAGCATCCTCCATGTTTTTAGCAGATCTGTCGTAGTAGAGGGCCGCGAAATCGGAAAAAAAAATTCCATCAGCCACGGCCGAGCTAAGAATTTCGTCGCGGAAGACGTGCCTTCTACGACGACCTTCGGGCCAATTCGTTGTGGAAGGAACTTTTCTTGTAGTGTCAGCAGAGTCTGAGAACTAGGGGCACACTCACCAAGTGTTTATGCAACTAAAGGAATTAACTGTCTTAACGCAATTGTAGTGAAATATAAAATATCTAAACAATTATATAGAGACACCCTACAACATCCGCCTAACCAGATATAGATGCATGATCGTTAATCTGAATCAATAGATATATATATATATATATATAACATAATGTAACATATCACATCCTCCTTCTCACTTACCGAACAAGAAGACGGAAGAATACCCAGCCCGTTGGTAATTTTATTAACCATTCCATGAGTATTGCACTATTTTCTTGTCATGTTTAGTCAAGTTAAACATGATACTTTAGTTTGAGTTGTCTATGATCGAGAAATTGCACTCCAAGCAGTCCATAACTATGAACATGAATTTTCGAAAAGATTTTTCCTATAGGGGTGCAAAAATAGCAACATATGCACACTCAACCTTGGGGAAAAATCAAATGAAAGAGAAGAGGTATCATGACAGAGCATTTACAAGATTCAAAAATGATTTTGGGGGAGGGGAACCCCACTAAGCGACCCATTACGAAGTTGTACAGGCTCTGAAAGGGACCTAGAGGTTTGGCCAATGACAGTAATAGACCGGGAATCCGAAAGTGTGAATAGTCTTGTCCATACCGTGAAAACACTCTTCTTTCCAAAATAGTATGGTAAACACTTCTCGAGAAATAGTATTAACTAAAGAAGTAACACATGGAATAAGTACATGATAGTAGTAAAGCCCTAAACTATTTTTGGCCCCAAGAAATAAGATGTAAATCAAGCTCATACCAAGGGGGAATCCCAGAAATTCTCCTATCTATGGATAGTGTGATAGTCAAGAAACATGCATCAAGGACTTGGGTCCGATGGGACACAAGTGAGCAGATAAAATCCAATTATGAGAGATTGCCCAGTGGTGCCTCTTTCTTTAGTTATTCCATTACTACACACTTTAGTTGTTTACGTACCTCGTTATCCACATCAAACTCGCACAAACCATACATATGTAGTTCTACGACTCGCATGGCTTGACAAATCATGTAGTAATATCCGATAGGATAAGGCAACAAGCTTTATAGTCGACTGAAAAGTAAAGATTGTGTAGTATTTGGGATTGTAATTTAATTCGGAGGCATGACACAATGATGCAAGAATAAAGATAGGGCATAGTTGCTATCAATGTTAATGCAAGCAAGTGTTGGGTTCGTAGCATAGAAAACAAAAAAATTTCCTACGGTGGGAACTATACGCCAAGATCTATCTACTAGATACAAGAAACGGGTGGATATATATCCATAGAGAACTTATCCTCGAAGACAACAAAGCTTTGTTAACGAGTTGGAACTCGTGGATGATGTAGTCGTACACTTGCCGATCTCAAGATCGTGATGAAGTCCAGCAGGTTCGGCTACAACACGTCCATCAGATCCAGCTCCAGCAAGTCCAGCACCACCATGTCTAACACCGCAAAGCAGCGGTGCATCCGTTATCGCGCACACGCCCGGTACCCCGACAACCTCCGTCCCTCGCTCCAGCAAAGCAACGGAAGTAGCAACTCCTTTCTAGATAAAGCCACCGAGAACATGTATCTCGCTATTCCGAGACCATGGGGGAAAATACTAGAGGGGGAGAGAGATCCTTCACGAGGAGGTGTGAGTGTGAAGGTGTGAGAGGGGGGCCTTTTATAGGAGGAGGGGGGTGCCCCTCCCCATGGCCGGCGCCCAAGGGGTGACCCCTCACCTCCTCATTCATGTGGTGGTAACTCCCTCCACATAAATTTGCCCCTTCACATTCTCTTTTAAAGTCTCCACTTTAAATACATTAAATTTATCCAAATTTAATGCTCTCTCTCATTGAATAAAATTATTTTATTAATTTTATTCAGAATTTTGTTAATTACTTTAATTAACAAACATTCACATAAAACCCCCTGCAACATTTCAATATTACATGCAGAACCATTTCTAGAAATTTCACCCGAAACAGTTTCGGTGTCTATTGAAATAATTCCAGCGCTTTCTTAAATCTTTATCTGAAATGCGTTTGCTAGTGGTTAACATAATCTCTGGATCTGGCACTTTCAGGTCCGTGTGTATTTGCATGTTTTTGCATCTCTACGCATCACTCATTCTCAAATGAGATGGCATTGTATAAATTTGGTCCTTTGGTGAGACCTTTAGTTCGTTCGGGTTAAAATATGTTGATATTATTGTCATACAATATATCTTCATAGTATTAGCCCACTTTGAACCACACCTAGTTTTGTAACAAACTTCTTAACACAAATGCCCTCCTTTGCTGCTACTATAGCAGTCATATACTTAGCCTTTTGTTGTAGTACCCGTCACAATGTTTCAACTTTGGAACTTTTCCAAATCCATCATGGAACATCCTTTCCATTACATTGTGCCACCCATAGTCTAAATTGAGATAAATTTAATTTGTATCTTGTGACAAAACTAGTATCAATGTAACACTTTACAATGAACTACCTTTAACTATTTGTCACTTATACATGATATATTCTTAGTTCTTCCAAATCTCATAAGAATATCTTTACTATTGTCCAATGATCATCGTATGAATCATTCTTGTATGTTCTCACAACATTTAGAGCATAGGACATTCTGGATATATACATATCACGGTATAATCGATCAAAATCTTCATGTGATTTTACTCACTAAGTGTTGAAACACTTAAATCTTGATACAACCATTTCCATGCAGCAAGAACTTTTCTTGTTGTTTCCATATTTGTAACATCCCAAAACTTCAATCCAAGCTTATCAAGATCTAAATCATCTAATTTGGGGTTAACAAAAACTTTTCCAAATTTAAAAATAAAAGCATTCATGTGTATGTGCATTTAAATTAGGAATTGATTTGAATTGCCATGGTTCTGTGATTCTTTGCTTGTAAAATGTTTCTTAGGTGATTTAAACATCATCTACATCATTCCCAAACTTTTCCTAAAGAAAATAAAATCAAAAACAATTAAAAGGGAGGAATGGTCATTTAGCCATTTTAATCCACTACACTACTTTGGGTGTTCCTAGCACTCATTTCTTAACAGAAACAGTTCTTGATCTTTCCACCCCTTGCTAGTAAACATAATGAGGTACCAAGGCCCACCTTTTGATCTGTTAAAAACATTCTTTTACTTATTTTAAATGGCATTTGAAAATTGAATCCAATGCATATGCATAGATCACCCCTATTTCAAAAACCAGCTATTTGAGTTCGACTTTCAAAACCCTTGTAACCAGAGACTACCTAGCACTAGTGGAGAACACCCAAAAATTTTGAAACCAAAATTCAAAAGTTTTTCTCTTTCGGTCATTTCATCAAACAACTTGTGTGCACAAATCTATCCAAAATCCAAACACTATTTGGAGCAATAATTTTGGTCACCAGTTGTGCCTAACCTTGTCCCCTTGTTCCCCCAGTACAAACCCTACCATTTTCTAGCCCGTCCAAGCCCTATGCACACGACCCAGTGGTCATGGCCATTAAGGTCGAGCACATGGAGCACCCCCACCGGCGACATCGCGCTACAATAGCCGCCAGCCTCTCTCACCTTGTCCAGCACATAGCCAGTGGTCCACCGCCACCGCCCAACCAGCCCCAGGCCAGAGACAGAGGGCAAAACGGCCAGAAACTGCCGCGCCCGGAGCTGGTCGACCATGCCGACGCCACCCGCAGAGCACGCTCTGTCCCCGCATTCACAGACCACCCCTTGGCCGCAGCCGCGCCCACCGCTCCGCCATGACCTAGGGAACACCTCAGACATCTCCGTTGGCCGCCCAATGCACCCCAGCCACCGCTTGCCATCGGACCCGCCGCTTCTGCTGCCCAGAGCACGTGACGCGACCGACCAACACATAGCCCGCCTTGCCTCGCCTTTGAGCCTCAGCACACCACCAGGAGGCAGGCCACCGCCCCTAACGTTGAGCCACGCCGCTAGCCCCCTGTGCCGCCCTCACTAGAGTCACCTACCCACACCGTTCGGTCTCACCGTCGGGCCTATATAAGCCAGCCTCCCCAGCCTCTTTTCTCCACACCAACTCACTCCCCACCTCTCACTGATCCTCTCCCCTCTCTCGCCGGAGCCAATCGAGCTCTGCCTCGCCGGAATTGGAGTCGGAGCCGCCGCAGCAGGAGGAGAAGAGCGCCTGCGATTTAGGGCACACCAAGCTCCGCCGCAACCGCGCCTTGCCTCGCCGTCGTCTTCCAGTTCGTTTGCCTGCCTCGCCGTTGTCGCTGGAGCCCTGGTACGTCCCCGGTAGACCCCCACCGAGCCGCTAGGGCAAACTCTCGCCGGCGACCTGTTCGTCGTGGATGACGACCCTCAGTCGTAGATCCCACTTCTAATCCTACGGCCCACAACGCGCGTACCGTTTCGCGTGTTAAGAGCCACTGACCAGCAGGACCCCCTGTCAGCTGTTCCCCACGCCGCGGAGCGCCACTGGGCCGGCCCATGTTCGTTCTCGTGCTAGCCCTGCCATTTGAAAATTAGATTTTCCTTTTAAGTTAATCTAGTTTCTCTCCACTGGTTTAAAATTCAATTCTGGAAGTTTTACAAATCCAAATTGCATGAAACCAATTTTGTCTGAAAGGTATTAAGATGATCTCTCCAAGCCCGTTGGATTTAATTCAATTAGAGTTATAGATCTCTCCTAATATAAATAACAAAACAGAAGCTTTTGCAACTTGCAACATATTTTTAAAATCAACTAAGTTAGCTTTTGAGTTGATTCCAACTCTCAAAAATCACATTTCATCATATCTATCTGAATATGTAATAATATCAAGGTTTACATGCAGGGACTTTGGACTAGTACCAAAATAATGCTATATAGGCATTTCTAGTCACTTTAAATCATTAAGTAATGAACTTAAACCAAAGTAATTATGATCCAACCTTTAAATCTCATTCCCACAGGTTAGAATATGTGGTGATGACATGTGTCAACATGATCCCATATTTCAAGTGGTGAATATTAAATATTAGCTAATTTTTCAATGAGTAGAAATTACTTTTCTAATTTAAAAAGAATGAAACTAGTGATTTAAACTTGTGATGCTTGTGATGATAATAGATCATCAAATGTGTGCCTTAGAATGCTATTTAGACTACTTAAGTATTGTTTGGTGATTGTGTACTCCGTATGTATTTAAAGACGATAGTACCGACCAAGCTTGAGGAGGAGTTCTACCAAGAAGAAGAAGAAGAAGAAGAAGAAAACTTCAACCACTACACTACCCAAGGCAAGCTACTATTGGCAAGCTAGCACTATCCAAGTTAACCCTTGAAAGTTTAGTTCTTAGCAAGCTAGGATCAAACTAGATGGTTTAGCAAAGATGCTTTAGGCATGCTTGATCACACTCCTTTGACTATTAGTACCCAAAGTTTCATTTACAAGTTTTACCTCCCTTAGTTTACACAAAGTTCTTTACTTGTTTTGAAGGTAGCATAAAAAGTATAAAACTTGACCTATTTACCTAAGCTTTAGATGTCATTCTATGGCATGAGATTGAACCCATCTTTTCCACCTTAGTGAACACTCTTAACTTAGTAGTTTAGAGTATATCAAAACTTGAGTCACTTTAGATGGGAACACTTGGTGAAAATGACTTATGAAAACCTTGGAATGATGAGTCATTCTATTGAGATGTTTTGACATGTGTTGAGAAACACAAATAGTTGATGATGATGAAAATGTTGAGGCATGAGCCTTATCCCTTTTATAAAAATGATGGTTGGATTCGGATGCGATACCATTCCAAATTTACCGTACAACCACACTACCTGAATTGGGTAAGGCTTAGCTGGAAATTTATATGCATTAGTATTAGTTTCCTCGCGGGAGAGGTTTGAGCTGAGGCTACCTCTCATGATGTCCACCTATGAGTGCCCAAGATGACTGATGGTCATGTTTAGGAGGCCATGCTCATAGGAGAGGTGCTTATACTAGGGTGTGTAAAGGGAAGGTTACGTTCGATTATCTGCATACTAAGTATGATGATTCAGGGTTATCCATTTCGCCTTATGGTCGTCGTAGAAGGATTCAAGGAACTCATGGGTAAGCTCGGCGTAGGTATCGTGGCTGGCGAAGCCAAGTACCGCCATCCCCGACCTATTGCACATGAGTTCGAAGTCCCCCTTCAACCCTGTTGCGGTGAGAAAGTTGTGGTTGGCCCAACGTGTGGGCAACACCCTCCTTGATGAGACAATGTCCAACTTGGAGTTGCGAGAGGCTCAGGACCCCGAGCTCGAGCCCTCACCACATTGGCACTTGCTCGAACGAAAGAGGTTACCGGTCATGTTCATGATGATGCACTGAAAAATTTCACCATAAAACCTTAGGATATATAGTTTCTACATGATATATGAATGACCCTACGTGGAAAAATTCAATCCTAACGTGAGAAATTAATAGGTAAAACAAAATAAGTTTGAGTTCATCCATTAGATCAATGTGAGAGTTTTAACCATGTAAATCTGAAAAAATAAAGCATGGATAGGGAGAGAAACATAACGATCTATTGATTGCCCCACTCAAAAGAACAAAATCCGTGAAGAATCAAGAGTTCTAGGTGGATTTGGAGAGGTTTGGAGAGGTTTGGACAGATAATATGAGAGAAATAATGAGGAGGGGAGGAAGACCTAGCCACCTCGGTGTGATTTTGTGGTCGCACCAAACTATAAGGCCGGAACTATCCGGGCGGGTGATGTTGCTCCGCCCATATAGTTGCAGCGGCGCCGCCAACTAGTGTTTTTTATGCAGAAAACAGCTATATAGACGCAACTATATGGCCGGATCGAAATGACCCTACCATATAGTTGGTCGTTAAACCATCTATCCCTCGAGATAAATTTCTAAGACTAGCATCGATATCTATACGACCGGAACTATACGGCCGGAATTTTTATTCCCGCCGTCTAGTTGGTCATTAAACTGCCAGTACCTTTCAAAGAATTTTGTACGAAGGCATTGATATCTATACGACCGGAGCTATACGGTCGGAATTTTTATTCCCGCCGTATAGTTGGTCGTTAAACTCTCTGTGCCTTCAAAGAAAATTTGCTGATGGTAAAGATATCTATACGACCAAAACTATATGACCGGAATTTTTATTCCCACCGTATAGTTCGTCGTTAAACCATCTGTAATCATCAAAAAAATTCTATTTTTTGAGAATACCTTCTTATCCAAAAACTTAGCGAAATAACTTATTTTGGATAGAAAATTAATAGTAGAAACTGTCGAGCAACATTGGCTTATTAAAAGCAAAAATTTAGCTTCTTTAGATGAAAAACTTGAACTTAAATTTATATTCTTATTCTAAACTCATTCAATCGATGTTTCTAGTATGTTTTGACATTTGCATCTTCACGGGCGTGCTTCCGCAAGAATGTCTGTGAAAAATTGGTAGGAATGCGATAAAACTTTTATTCTCTAATCTATTTTATTGACGAGATGGGTTGACTCCCATTAAGCTTTTATTAGGAATGGTTGAGTAACTCAACCTTTTTTCTATTCTCAAATTCTTACCTTGGGGTGCTCCTTATCAAAGGCACTTACCTCATGAACTCGTTTTGCTGGTGGAATATATCTTTCTCCCACTTCTAGCTTCTTTGGAAAATACCGGATGATTTCAGCATCATAAACATGGAAGATTATCTTTCCTTCAACAAATTCTATTGATGCCCCTGCAGTACTAAGGAAAGGTCTCCCAAGTATTATGGATAATCTTTCATCTTCTGGCACTTCAAGAACAATAATATTAGTGGGAATAACATGTTCATCTATTCTAAGTAAAACATCCTCAATCATACCAACGGGTTGTTTAGTGGACTTGTCAGCCATCTATAAAGTGATAGTAGTAGGAGAATACTGCCCTAATCCTAATCTTTTATAGAGGGAGTATGGCATTACACTAACTCCTACTCCTATATCACAGAAGGTATTGTGAATATCAGTTTTACTTATTGAGCATGAAATAGTTGGTATTCCAGGATCTCTAGAATTAGACAATAGCTTCCCGTTAGTAGGATAACTAGTTACCATGGCAACAATTTTAGTTATTTCTTTCTTTCTACTAAGAATATCACAGAGGAATTTGGTATAAGTAGGAACATTGATTGCATCCGCAAATGGAATTTCCAGGCGAAGGTCACTAAGTGCCTTTGTAAAAGAATTATAAATTACATGATCTGGTGCTTTATTTTTTCGATCTGGATAAAGAAGCTTTTGCTCACCTGACTTACTCTTGTCTTTTACCTTTTGTGGGGGGGGGGGGGGGGGTTAGGCTCTTTCGTTGCTTTCTTTTGTTGTTGCTTATTGCTTTTCTTATTTTCTACTACAACAACTTTATCTTCCTTGCTTATTTCTTTATCTTCCCTTAGATCAACCGTCTCTGCATCAGAGTCATAATGGTCATCACGTGAATCAGTTTGGTCCTCCTTGGTTTGATGTTTTGTTTCAGTCTCATCTTGAGGGTCCACCAATGTATCATCTTCCTGGCTTGCTTCGAGTAAGGCCTTTTCCTTTTGCTCCTTTTCAGCTTCATATTCCGGTGGTCCTAAGGATCATGTGACAACTACAGGCCTTCTTGTGACAACATTAGTAGAAAAAAGAATATATTTATCATCACGAAGAAAATTTTGATAGCCAGATGCTATTTGTTCACACTGGGTTTCAATCATACTAAGATACTTGTGAAATAGTTATATTTATTGGTCAATATCATCATAATTTTCAGTGAGTTCCGCCAAAATCTTTTTGTGTTTTTGGAAATGCTTATGCAAGTTTTTATGAGATTTCACTTGTCGATGTTTTAATTCTTGAAAAACTTTTCTAGTTTCATCTTCTTCATTTAAAACTTGTAACAAATCTACTTTGTTTTTCTTAGCAAGTTTAGAAGGTATACCTTTTTTTTCATTGTTTTGCGTACCTCGGGCATAAGATTAGGAGTTATCCGAAGTATCCCTCTTTCTAGCTTAGTGCCAAAATCAACATTATATAAAGAATCATTTTTAGCCCTAGTAGACATCAATTCCAAACATTCCTTAATAGTTAGAGTATTTATAGACCCTCCTGCTGAGAAATCAAGCACCTCTCTACATTTAGTATTAATAGCATGGTAAAATAAATGGCAAGTAGTTGATTCAGAATAGCCATGATTAGCACCTCTCTACATTTAGTATTAATAGCATGGTAAAATAAATGGCAAGTAGTTGATTTAGAATAGCCATGATTAGGAATACTATTGATCATTCCAAAGAATCTTTCCCAGGCTTGTGGGTAGTTTTCTCCCACATTCTGAGTAAAGTTTCCTATATTGTTTCTTAGTCCAGTTACCTTTTTAAAAGGATTAAATCTATTTATGAATTTAATAATGTAGTTTTCCCAACATTTAATATAATGGCGAGGGAGAGAATATAAACAGTCTAGAGATTTACCTTTAAGAGACCATCGAAATAATTTAAGACGAGAAAAGTCTCTGGGCAAACCTTTTGGTCCAAGCGATGTTATCACCTCGTCGAACTCTCTAATGTGTCTTCATGGGTCTTCATCTTCCCTTCAATTGAAAGCTTTTTCCTGCAAATTTTTTATAATTCCATCATCAAATCGATATTCTCTAACTCCATGATTAGGGAACTCTATTGGTTGTTTAACAAATTCATAACTTGGAGCATTGTATTCCTTGAGAGTTTTCTCAGGTTTCATAGGAGTTGTCCTGTAAATAGACATGATTTCCATAATATCACTCAGGTTTTCAACTTCAACTTTATTTGATCTTAAAACTTTTTCAATAATTTCTTCGTGCTTTTGAGCAGGCATGCGCTCAATATAATCCGGTAGATAGGTCCTACCAGAGCGTGTAGACCCTTTGTCTCCTAGGGAGAACATTTGGTAGTAGCAACACCTGAAATGTCAAAAGACAAACACTTAGCGCTTAGCTCCCCGGCAACAGCGCCAGAAAATAGCTTGATGTCTACAAGTGCACAGATTGTTTGTAGCTAGTTTTGAAGTATAGATATCGATCCCATAGGTAAGTGTTTATGGGTGAAGTCTCTGTCACACCCGAAGTTGTCACAGGTCTTCGAGTGAATTGACTGCAAGTTTAGTAATAAGAATGGGTTTTGATTAAATGAGATGTATTTAAATGGAACTAAAATGTGAACTTCATAAATATAAAGCATAAAAGTAAAGAATGACTTGGTTGTTTGGTGTTTCCTGCAGATGGCAAAAGAAGGCACAGTGAGATTCAGTTCATGGTGATAGTGACTATGCCAGGTGGATGAATGATAAATGTAACAATTATAATCTTATAAATATATGTGTAGGGGAGCAACCCATAATTAGCCGGAACTCCCCTTGGTAGATTTTATCCCAACATCAATAATCCTACTAGCCTGTTACCAAAACCATGGTCAGACACTAGACGATTAAGACCCTTGAGGTCACATAGCAATTAAGCTCCTTGGATCGTACTAATGCAATAAGCAGAGTGGTTCCTTGTTATCCTCGAGTCTACTAGTTTTATATTGATATCCACGTGTCACCTGGGGGTCGTCGGTCCACTAGCGAACAAGATCTTATATATGTATAACAAATCATCATGTTGTCTGGGCCCTTAATTGGACAACAAGCACTAGGCATCCCACAGATAGTCAAGCACACATAATATAGTAATTAGAATTAATCACAAACTAATGGAAAATATATGAAGGCATATCACTTCTCACCAATCCCCTACATCTCACATGCCCAAGGGAATTACTCACACATGAGAGATGAACGGATCATCAATATAATCAAATAAAGGGAAATATTCTTTGTATTACCATGGAGATCCACAATAAGAATAGAAAAATATCCAACACAATTCAAGATGGGAAGAAACAATCTCAAACCCTATTCTTGCAAGGTGGAGATCCCTCTCTCTCTCTCTCTCTCTCTCTCTCTCTCTCTCTCAAGTACAAGTAGTGGCTACGGAGGTGTATTGGATAGGAGGTTGAAGATCGTGGAGCAAGATGAAGAACGTCTTCTCCTCCTTATCCGGATCCCTTCTTGCTCCCTTCTGGATGGTGTGGTGGCTGATGTGTTGTGTTTTTGTCCTCGGCCCCTGATACGTCCATAACGTATCTATAATTTTTGATGGTTTTATGCTAATAATATGCTTTTAACACTCCTTATTGTATAGAGTTTATGATTTATTTGGACTAACCTACCAATAGTTGCAAAAGTGCACAATGTTCTTATTTTATATTTTGATGTGTAGGAATTACTAATAATACAAGTGGAAACCTTGTTAGAGTCAAATTGGGATTTTTCCATAAATCTGTCTCAGAACTCTTTTTGAAGATGGTCACGTTTCAGGTCGAAAACGGCGTGAAACGGAAAACTCTTCATCTACAAAGTTGTTGGAAATTTCGCGACAAACGTTCTAGATATAAAATTTAGCCTATTCCGAGTACGGACAGACGTTTTAGGCCCGATTTACTGCAGCCCAGGATGGGGTGGCGGGAATCCGAGAAGCTATATAAAGAGAGGAAACCTAATTCGCCTAGGGCATCTCCATCCACGAATTTACAGCCATCAAAGCCACGTTTTTGCCTCCCCCATGGATCCCATCTCCATGGGGGAGGTCTCCCAAGAAGCCATGAAGCAAGGGGGCTAAGCGGTAGTGCTCCCCCATGATACCGGTGGCGGGGAAGGAGTCCCCCACGCCGGCGCCGGCGCCGCCGCAGCCCTCTTCACCATCTTCACCGCCATCTCCATCACCTAATCCTCCTAGTATGCAGTGGTTCATCCTCCCACACACCTGTGTACCGTCCTATGTAAATATGGTGTTTGATGCTATAGGTTATAATCCTATGATCTATGTCATGTTTGCATAGTTTCTTTGTTCTTAGATTGAATGGTTGAATGTCTTTGGTTCATTAGAGTTGTATGTTGATATTGTACAGTCCTTTGGTGTCCATTATATTTGTGCGCCCATGGATTAAACATCATAGGGTTTGTAGTATGTGTAAGAGAAAGGGGGGAAGTTCTACCGGAGTGACAGAAACCCGAGGACGCGAACCGGAACGTTGCACGTATGGGAGTAAGAGGACCATTAAACTTAAGGCTATGGTTGGGGAAACCTTAATGCATTGATTAGTACTTACGGATGTTTGCTAACAATCCAATCATATAGTACATGTAATTCCAAGTAGTGAAGCGCATGTATATTTAGCCTCTCCCACATAGAAAACTGCATCGAAGACAATGAACCCGGTCTATTCGTTATTTAAACTTGGACAAAGCCACCACAATTACCACCACTATTCCACACTCATGGTTCTTTTAGTTTAGTGTATTTTATTGCTGCATCAACTAGCTTTACTTTCTTGTTATTTATTATCATGCAAAGCTATCTCTATTACTTGTATTGTTGCTCTAGTTTTATTTCCTAGATAATGCAAATGTTTAGTGTGCGTAGAGTTGTATCAGTGGTTGATAGAACTTGAGAGAATAGTTATCCACCGGAAAAATATTCCCACCGTATAGTTGCTCGTTAAAGCTTATGTGAGCACTCCTTGAGTGCTTCCAAAGAGAGACTTGCTTGTTTTCTCTAGAATAATGTATTTCTCTAGTTAAAACCTTCTATTCACATTCAGAACCTGAAACACACATTAAAAACCAAGGTTTCTTCGCTACCGAAGTATTAGTGTTAGGTAAGGCTAGAAAACAATAAAATTCGGGAGAAAACCATCCATAAAAGCCATCAAAAATGTGTCGAATCTCACAACTATCACACACCCATCAAGAACTTGCACGCGGCGCGAGCCACGACAGACGAGCTGCCCAACTTGGAGGGCGAGGAGCGAGACCGGCAACACACCATCCGGCAGATGCACGAGGACCCCAACAGCTCTAGGGGAAGCAAGCCTCCCGGCAATAGCAAGGACGCACCCCGCGAGACCCAGCAGGCATCCTCTCCTCTGGCGGGGAAATCCCACAGCAAGCATTGTGACTCGGGCCACAAGGGCCTGCCGCGTCAAGGGAAAACGGTGAACAACAACCCACCACCGTCCCCTCCACCGACCAGAGCGCCACGACCTACCAGCTCCCATCTCTTGGGCTGGGTAGGAGCACCCAATCTGGACCGTCCAGGCACCCGTGACCGCATCGAGCTCCTATCTCAAGCGTGCATCACGGAGGAGGAAGATTCTATCGGGACGGTTTGTTTCGGACCCTGCATCCCCCAAGAACGACAGCAGCATGAAGCCAGAAGACTGGCTGACTGACTATGCTATGGCAGTCGGTATCGCACATGGGAACAAGCGCATAGCGGTGCACTACGTCCCCCTCATGCTAATCGGGTCAGTGAGGACATGGCTAAACAGCCTCGCGCCCAACAGCATCAACGCCTAGCCGGACTTTGAGAAGGTATTCGTCCGCAACTTCAATGACACGTACAAGCGTCCAGGTCGCCCTCGCGATCTCGCATGTGCATCCAGGGAGACAGCGAGTCGGACCGCGAGTACCTCGCTAGATGGACCGAGCTGCACAACACTTGCAAGGGAATCCTGGAGAGCCATGTGATCGGGTTCTTCTTGGAAGGGTGTCAAGAAGGCACCATGCTCCGCCACCGGCTACTGTGTGATGAGCTAAAAACCATGGCAGAGCTCATGACGGTCACGGACCAGTGCGCCATGATTGACGCTGTGATGAAGAAGCCCCTCCGGGTGAATGTTGATGGCCGATCGACTCCCACCGAACCGGGTCACGACCGACCGAGTAACCCGGGCGGCAAAGCCAGATCCTCAAGGTGGCATGGCCACGACAAATATTTCTAGGGCGACCACCAAGCCATACAGCAGAAGCCCCGCTACCATTCGAGTCAAGTCAATGATGTGCAGGGCACACCTGATGCGTTGGCTGGAAACGCAAGGTGGAAGAAGTTGTGGTTCACCTTCGAAAAAATGTTCGAAGGCCCATGCAAGTGGCATAGCGGACCCTTCAAACTGGCTACTCATTCTACCTGGAACTACAACTGGACCCACTAGATGAAAGAGCAAGGTGGTGTACCCCATCCTCCATCGCCCCCTCCCGGCGGACCGCCACCACCGGCTAGGGGAGCTGGCAACAATGGAAACAACAACAACAACAACAGCTACCCTCTGTCGCACGCTGCCTACCACGGCTTCAAAACCGAGTTGGACAACAAGCACATCCGCAGGGACCGCTCCAAGGAAGTCAACACCATCATGTCCCCAGTCCCCCAGTACCTAAACTGGTCGGAGACCCCCATCACCTGGATCTGGGAGGACCAGCTGGATTGCCTACCGAATCCCGGGGGCTACACAATGGTGCTCGACCCCCTCATCGTCTCCAACGAGCGCACCTACCGCTTCTCTCACGTCCTCATCAACAGAGGCAGCAACCTCAACTTGCTCTATCGGTCCTCCCTGGAGAAGCTGGGCATCCGCGAGTGTGACCTTTGCCCGACTACCTCGGCCTTCCACGGTGTACTGCTAGGGACGGCTTGTGCTTCCCTTGGAAAAATCCTGCTGGACGTCATCTTTGGAACTGAGGAAAACTTCCGCCGTGAGCCGGTATGGTTCAAAGTGGTGAACCTGACAAGATCCTACCATGCTCTCCTCGGGTGCCCCGCCCTCGCCAAGTTCATGCCCGTCCCCCACTACGCATACCTCAAGACCAAGATGTTGGGGCCTAACGGCATGATCACCGTGGTCGGATGCTTCAGGCGGTCGATGGAGTGCGCGTCGGCAGGCTCAAAGCTGGCGGAAGCCCTCATCATTGCTGAGGAGAAGCACAAGATCATGCGCAACGTGGCATTGGCTCAGCCATAAATACCGACTAACAGGAAGCCGACTCGGGACGCGGCTTTCCAGTTAGCCAAGGAGACAAAGAAGATCCTGCTCGACCCCACCGACCTCACCAAGTTTGTCACCATTGGTGCTGGCTTGGACAGCAAATAGGAAGACGTGCTTGTCTACTTCCTCCATGAGAATTGGAACATCTTCGCATGGTCACCTAAGGACATTCTAGGTGTTCCAACGGAATTCGCCGAGAAATCACTCCATGTGCGGCCAGATGCCAAGTCGGTCAAGAAGCCCCTCCACCGGTTCATGGAAGAGAAAAGGAAGATCAACGGTGATGAGATCACTCGGCTCCTCGCAGCCGGATTCACATGGAAGTGTACCACCTAGACTGCCTAGCCAACCAAGTCCTGGTGTTCAAGAAAAACAAGACCTGGCGCATGCATATCGACTACACCAGCCTGAACAAGGCGTGCCCGAAAGACCCCTTCACTTTGCCCCGTATTGATCAAGTTATCGATTCCGGGGCTTGACTTGTTATCCTTCTTGGACTGTTATTTCGGTTACAATCAGATCCGGTTGAACCTGGCTGACCATATTAAGACGTCATTTATCATCCCATATGGGACTTTCTGTTACATAACCATGCCTTTCAGATTGAAAAATGTAGGCGCTACTTATCAGCGCTGCATGCAGAAATCAGTTGGGTCGTCAGCGTTGTCCTGTTGGTGGAGTGCCCCGAGGAAGGCAAGGCTCAGCCAGTATAGAGGCACATCTACTACCTCAGCGAGGTTCTCTCCCTCTCCAAGTCTAACTACCCCCACTACCGGAAGATGTGCTACGGCATGTACCTGGCGTGCAAGAATCTGAAGCACTACTTCCAGGAGCATCCGATTAAGGTGGTGTGCACCGCACCCTTTCGGAGATAATTGGCAACAAGGATGCCACCGACCGAGTCGCCAAGTGGGCAATCAAGGTCGCCTCCTACTCCATCCAGTATGAGACAAGTCTCACGATCATGTCACACGCTCTAGTGGACTTCCTGGTCGACTGGGCCAAAACCTAGTATCTGCCGCTGGTTCCCGACTCGGATCACTAGAAGATGCACTTCGACGGCACGAAGATGCTCGGAGGCTTGGGAGCCAGCATCGTCCTCACTTGCCCAAGGGAGACCGGCTGGAGTACGTTCTCCAGATCCACTTCAAGGCCTCCAACAACGGCATTGAGTACGAGGCACTAGTGCGTGGCCTCCGGCTAGCTAGGGAAATCGGCATCAACTGTATCCTTTGCTTCGACGATTCGGATTTGGTGGTGCAGCAAGTATCCGGAGAATGGGATGCACGTGAAGCGAACATGGCCCTCTATCACTTCCACATGCAGAAGCTCAGCGCCTGTTTCGACGGATGTGAGTTTCATCATGTCCCTCGCCTAAAAACGAGGCAACCGACTCGCTCGCCCTAATCGGGGCCACCAAGAAGGTGATCCCACCAGGCGTCTCCTTGGAGAACCTGCGCAAGCCCTCCATCACCCCATCTCCTGAGTTGGACTCCATCATCTAGGCCGGAAGCCCGGGGGCTGACGGCTCGGTAGCCCCAGAGCCTTCGAAGCCAGCAAAGAAGAAGGCCCGCACCGACTCTAGCGCATCCGCACCCTCCGTCTCGAAAGACCCGGGGGCTGCCAAATCATCAAGTGGCTCGGGGGCTGCCGTCCGGGGTACCTCATCCGGATGACCCCCTGACATTCCCAAGCCGGAGCACGGGAGCATCCTCGCCATCCGGGAGATACCATCCTGGGCACAACCCTTCATGAACTACATCGCCAATTGGGGAGCTTCCAGATGACGAGGTGGAGGCCAGGAAAACCCGGCGACGCGCGCACATGTACACCATCATCAGTAAAGAACTGTGCAAGCGTAGTGTATCCAACATATTCTAGCGGTGTGTCAATGTGGACACAGGTTACCGGCTACTAAAGGACATTCTCTAGGGTGAGTGCGGACACCACGCTTCATCTCGGGCAATAGTCACCAAGGCATTTCGCTAGGACTTCTATTGTCCCACCACCCTCGAGGATGCCGAGCAGCTGGTCCGTGCGTGCAACGGATGCTAGCACTTCGGACATCTGAGGCACATGCTCACTGCGGTGCTCAAGACAATCTCGATCATGTGGCCCTTCGCTGTCTGGGGCCTAGACATGGTCGGCCCCTTTAAGCGAGCGCGTGCGGGCATGACCAATCTGTTGGTGGCGGTGGACAAATTCACCAAGTGGATAGAGGCCAAGCCCATCTAGAAGCTGGACGGGGCAATAGTCGTCACCTTCTTCACGGACATCATCAATCGTTTCGGCTATCCCAACAGCATCATCACGGATAATGGCACAAACTTTGCCAAGGGGGCCTTCGCCCAGTTCTACAACAACAAGGGGATCCGGCTGGACCTAGCATCCGTCGCACACCCGCAATCCAATGGGAAAGTCGAAAGGTTAAACGGCCTAGTGCTAGCCGGCATCAAGCCATGACTCATGGAGCCTTTGGAGCGGTCTCCCGGATGCTGGATCGAGGAACTTCTAGCTGTGTTGTGGAGCCTCTGCACCACCCCGAACTGATCAACCGGTTTCACCCTGTTCTTCCTCGTCTATGGCTTGGAAGTCGTCCTCTCCATAGACATCGAGTTCGACTCACCCCACAAGCTCCTCTACGATGAGAAGGCCAACCAAGAGGGAAGGGAGAACAACGTGGACCTCCTCGAGGAGGCCCATGAGTTAGCGTTGTCCAGATCGGCGATGTACTAGCAGCGCCTACGTCACTACCATTCGAGAAGAATCCGTCCCGTCACGTTCCGCGAGGGCGATCTGGTTCTCTGACTGGTGCAGGACACGAAAGGGATGCACAGATTGTCGCTGCCTTGGGAGGGCCCCTTCATCATCGGCCGCGCACTGCACAACAGCTCCTACTACCTCACCGACATGCAGCAGCCGTGCAAGAACAAGATGGACAAGTTGGACAAGGATACCGAATGCCCCTAGAACTTGGCCCTGCTCCATTTGTTTTACACCTAGGCATCTAACAGTGTATGTATCCCGCGAACCCTATGAATGAAAAATGTGGAACCCCGAGATACACTTGGGGGCTCCTTGCCAAAAATTTGCATGTTTCTCTTTATTCAATTTAGTTTTTTCTGGCTCCGGCTACCCCTACCCGGGGGCTCGCTGGTTGGCTCGGCCTGCTAATTCTCTAAACCGGTTGAGTAGTGTGCGACGATGTCAGAGGCCCACTCTTCATCTCAGCTACAGACCGCAACTTGGCTGTATGGATAGAAAGAGCAAAAGCCCAAGGCATCCCACACGAAAAACGGCAAGAAGATGCAACATATCAAACAGTCCGGCGTTGTGCCTCGTTTGGGATTGTCCGTCTACTGAGCGTCCAATACTGTGCGCAATGTATTGTCACATCCCTTTGATTACAGCTGTAGACCGCAACCCGGCTGCCTGGCAAGGGTGCAGCGTAAACAGCAGAGGGCATGGGAAAACGACTAAGTATCCAGAGAAGCGCAAGCTAGTTTTTGAAACAAACCGATGTTCGTAAGGCGGATAAAAGGCACGTACTGACCGAGAGTCGTCTGTCAAGAACAAAGAAGATAAGATTTGAAGTCCTTGGCTTCATCAAACGCTCCGAATGTCGGGGGCTACACCCACTGGGTGCGCTCGCGCGCCCTAGTGGAATCCTGTAGTTCCGACCGGCTAAAGGAGTTTAGCCGGATATAGGGGCCCAGGTGAGGGCAAGGGCAAGAAAAGAAGAGAAGATTCGAAGCAATTGACTTTGCAAACTACTCTGAATCTTGGGGGTGACACCCAGTGGGTGCGCTAATGCGCCACCACTGTTGGTCGTGGTTGTCCGGTTGGTCAAGCAGAGCCATACTATCCGGGTAAAGCTTTTTAGCCGGAAGAAAACTACCAAGTCGAAGGAAAGAAAGGAGAGAAGATTCGAAGCCTTGTCTCTGTCAAGAAATCTCAATCTCGGGAGCTACACCCAGTGGGTGCGCTGGCACGCCCCTACTAGAATTAGTAGTTATCCGGCTAAAGGAGTTTAGCTGGACAAAGATAGTCGGGCTAGCCTAATCGGCAGAAGAGGAAAGAACCGTAAAGTGAAGAAAATCATAAGAGCAGAAGGAAAACACGTTCAAACAGATAAAGATAAGGGGAGTCGAAGCAACCACAAGTCCACCAACACACAGACACAAGTTTGACAAAAGAAAAAACTACTACAATTCCACCCGGCATCCTGGGGATCAGGTCTAGGCGGTGGGGCCATTGCCGTGCGGCTGGTCCTGGCTGGCCGTGGCTTCCGGTGGAGGAGGGGGCATACTGGATGATCCGGCTCTGACATTTCCACCCTCTGGCTGTGGCGTCGGTGCGGCCTCCGTCCCCGCTGTCCCGACGGACTCCGAGTCGGTGAGGACTTCGTCAACATCGGTGTATCCAACAATCTTGATGGCAGAGGCGTGAAGTTCCGGGTGAGCCTGGCGGATGGCGGAAAGGTCTGCGCCAGCGCGGAAGCCTCCGTCGATCTTCTCGACACGCGTGTCCTTGTGCCAAGAGAGCATCAGTGCCAGGGCCATCTCCGCTACGGCTCGCGCCGCTAGATCCGGTAGCCGGTCGATGGCAGCTGGCACCTCCGCAACCTTTGTGGCCAGCTGGGCCATGGTCTTTGGCGCGGCCGCATCTGGCCAGAGGAAGTCGAAGAAGGCGTGGGTAGCCTTCTGCAGCTCCACGGCCTCCTCGCCAAGGAGGGCGACGAGCTCCTGGGAGGTGGGCTTCTCGCCCGGCCAGTTCTCCTGGAGCCGGTTGTAGGCTAACATGTCTACGCCTAGATAAAAAGCTGTTAGAAAAGAAGGTCATGTCCGGCTACCAGATCCGGACAAGAATGGCGAGTCAACAAGAGAGTTTACCTTTGGCGGTGTGGCCGACCTGCATCAGCTCCTCCAGCAGGGCCTTCTCCCGCTCTCCCAACTGGGTGTCGAGAAGATCGAAGGCCTAGGCCCAGCTGGCAAGGGCAGAGTTGCGCTCCTTGATGACAGCCTCCATCTTGTCCGTCTTGGAGTGCCACTCCTTGTTCTGGAGGCGAAGGGAGGTGTTGGACTGGGTAAGGCGGTCGTTCTCCTTGGTCAGCTGGTCGATCTCCCGCTAGGCGCAGACCATAATGGCTACAGACACAACCAAATATGAATAAAAAAAGGAGCAAACCGGGTAGCAAGACTTAATCTAGGAGGTGCCGTTCGCCGCAGCAAGTTTCTACTCCAGCATCCGGTTGCTCCCGGCCGAGGCCTCGAGCAGTCGGATCTCCTTCACCGCCACCTCCAAGGTAGCAGCCAGATCTTCCAGGGACACGACGGAGAAGGAAGAGTCGTCGGTAGCGTTGAGGGTCAGGGACTCCTTCGCCTCGCGGAGCACCACCTGCCACTCCTCCCTCGGCTCGCCATCAGAGTTGTCATCGTGGACCACTATCAACTCCTTGCCGGATGTAGTCCCCCTTGCTCCCGCGGAGGAGCCATCCCTGCCCCTCCAATTCGGCGTGGCGGTGCCAGGCTGAGCCACCGTAGTCGGCGGGGCACCATCGGTCCCGGCTCCCATAGCCGGATCCGTGCAAGGCGGCGGCAGCGGAGCCCTGAACATTGGATTAGGGGGGCGGCGGCAGCACGAGCCAGATTGGTAGGCGGCGCACGAGGCAGCGAGCCAGTCGGTGCTCGCGTCGTGCTGGCAGCATCGAAGGAAACGAGCGTACAAAAAGGATAAGTGCAAAACCTGTAAGAAAAAGGAGGGAGGTGCAAGACAAAAAGATGATGGGAAAAGCCTTACCCCTACACCACCGGGGGTGGCGCCTTCTTGCGGACAAGCAAGCTCAAGGGTGGGGCGCCGATCCGACTCCTCTTCGAAGCCGGCTCCTCCACCGGGGGCCAGCTTGATCCGCTCCCTCCCGCGCTAGAGCGGCTGGAGTCATCGTCCATTGTCCGCGTCGGGCCGGTTCGGGAGCCGGGGCGGCCTCTTCTTCCTCGACAACCGGCGTATGGGGGTCATGCGCCGGCTCATCGTTCCGGTTGGGGAAGACGTCAGCGTCGTTGTCTAACTCTTCGCCAGTCCACCGCGAGCGTGGCTCTAGAATGTCGGCCGCGGAGTTCTGGAGGGGGGTCTGACCCTCTTCCCGGGGGATGCAGGGGATGTTTTGCCACAAAAAGAAGCATAGAGTGTTAGTCAGATGAAGCAAGCAAGACGGAAAATAGAAGATAAGGGTCGAAGCAGAAGACTTATCGGAGGAGCATGGTTCTCGCGCGTATACGGGGCTTGCCCGAACTTCCAGTTCTCCAACAGCTTCTCCTTCGTGATCGTCCACACCCACTCCTTGAGGTTGTGGTAGCGGGCATCATGGCGGGATAGCCGGGTGGGGTCCAGCTGGCTAGAGTAAAAGCACATCTTGTGGGCCCGTTGCTGCAGCGACATCATCAGCCGGGACATCCAGCTAAGCGTGATGTCTGTCGTCGGATTGATGACACGTACGCCATGAGGGGGTCCTCGAGGCGTGCGGAAGAGAGGGGTGTGAGACGTACGGTATTCCGGGATGGTGAGCACACAAGTTTACCCAGGTTTGAATCCGCCGGCTTTGGACGGATCCTACTCCTGCTAGGAATCCAGTAATACGACAGAGCCAGAATATGGGTTACAAGGGTTTCGCCTATGCGAGTTGAGATTGTAGACTATTGAGGTGTTCCCTTAAGGCTCTCCCTAGGACGGCTTATATAGATATCTGGCCTAGGGTTTACAGGAGAGATCTATCCGGCTACGACTAAGAGTTGGTTACAGAGTACATCTTGAACTACAAGTAACATTATGGGCCTAAGTCGGTAAGTCTTCTGGGCCTTCCCGTAGCTCTAACCTGTCTTTCTCCCTGACTGGGCCGCCCGTGAAGGAAAGCTCTAACCCGAAGTGGGCCACCCTGGTCAGTGAGGAACTGTGAGGATACCCAGAAAGTATATCCCCACAGCAGCCCCGGAGGCCTCCAAGATCCAAAGTCGGATTTATCATCGTCTAGCTTGATCTTCGGCTTGCAGAATCTTGAAGGGTTCCTGAAACTTCACAACAAAAAATACGATCCGGGTCTTAAAAATAAGTCGGACCTATCAACACAGGTTACTCAGATTTTCTAGCTTGATTTCAAACTAAGCCAGAACTTGGTTCCTAACGCCACCTGACACAAGTCATGGTCAAGTCACGTCATCTGACAGGCATTCCGTCAGCACGACCGTTGGTAGGTCCGCGGTTCGCGGAACCGAGGAGCCGTTTCAATGCGTGCGTGGAGATCGAGGCGACGTAATCATCGCGTGGGTCCTTCCCAGTTCCTTCCACGACGCGTGGCGGTTACACTGTAGCATTTGTGGATATAAGGGGTTAGGATTCTCTCCTTCTCCTTTCACCAGTCCTTTGCCTTTTCCTCTCCTCCCAATCTCCCTTCACGCACAGAGCTCCCCATTCCTCCCCCACAGAACTCCCAGCACCGCCCATTCTAGGTCAACTGCTCGCTGGAGAAATGGTTTCATCTTCCTCCTCTGGCTTGGCGGCGACGGCGGAAACAGTGGCGGAGAAAGAGAGCTTTCTCGGGATCTGGATTCCCTGCGCGCTCAACGACGAGGGTCTCAAGAACATGGAGAAGGAAGGGCTCCTTGCTGCTGGTGACTGGCGGAGCGGCTTCGAGGAAACCGTCCCCAAGCCGTGTGACGGCGAGCGGGTCCACTTCGGCACCCACCTCGATAGAGGTTTGTCGTTTCCTCCCTCGGAGTTCTTCTCCGAGGTGATTGATCATTACGGAGTTCAACTCCATCATCTTCCTCCCAACTCTCTCTTAGATATGAGCGCGTACGCTTCGTTGTGTGAGGGCTTTCTCGGCATTAGGCCAAGTTTGACTCTTTTCCTGTACTATTTTCATGTCCAGAGAAACTCCATTACCGCCGGTGTTCCTTACATCACCGGCAGTATTAGTTTTTCGCTTAGACACGAGCGCGCGTATCCCAAAATTCTAGCTAGTGACTCGGTCAAACAATGGCCAGCCACGTTTTTCTATCATAGGGATACTCCGGCTCCCGGTAAAGCAACTGCTTTGCCGGCTTTTGTTGACGGAGCTGCCACAGCCCAACCTTCTTGGGATGAGGCTGCTCCGGCTCTCACTGACGATCTGATCCTCGCTAAGAGGCGGATCGAATACTTGATCAAACACAAGGACTGATGGAAACGACGTAGTCCAATGCTGGGTCTCACGCCGGATCTAGCCCCTTCAGTACCACGGGGATCGACGGATGCACTCCATCACGTCGTCCCAGAATGACTCCCTCCGCATCAGCCCCGAATCCTACACCACTCAGGGCTACATAAGCCAGATCAAGTGGCTGATCAGGGAGCGGACCGAGAGGAGGATCCCGGAGGTTTCTCTAGATATGCATACGACGGAAAACCCCGTAGTGCTGGTAAGGTTCCATTAGTACACCTTTTACGTGTTTCAATCTTTGAGTTACACTGCAATACCGATATGTTTTCTTATTTTCAGCTTGCTGACCTCCCCGAGTCGGAACTTGCTCCACTCGAAGGATATCCTCCTGAGTTTTCTCAGGAGACAGAGGTGGTCCCATTGCCGGACCTTGCGCTCAAGAAGCGTAAAGCTCCGATAGTGACTATTGGCACAAAGGAGGTGCCCGTCGTGAAGAGGTAACTTCCAACCACAACTTCCGCCTTTGTACATTACTCGAATTTCCTGTCGAGATGTAATGTTTCCGACTTTACTACATTCTCAGAGCAAAACCGCTTCTCAAGGGCAAGGGGAAAGGGATTTCTTCGAAGCCCTTGCGGCAGACGAAGCTTACCATAGCTTCTCCTGCTGTGGCTCCTCCCACTCCTGCCCCTCAACCTTCCGCAACGCTAGTGACAATTCCTTCTCCGGCTGTCACAGAAGATCCGGCTCCTTCCAAGGAGCCTGCGATCCTTGAATCGCAAACTAACGTCACCATGGGTGAGTCAGATCTAGATAAGGGTGAACCCTCTTTGGGTAATGATCCCTCGGCAGAAACCTTTGCCGAAAACCTTATCAACAATTCGGAACTTGCCAAGTTTGGCCTGTCCCGGAAATCTGCAGAAGAAATCCAGCGGCTCGCCAGGTAATGCCTGGAGAAAAGTACTTTATCGGCCGAAGAAGAAGTAGAGGACGTCAAGCACTCCAATCTTCTTGAACAAGTTCTTCTTCGCAACGAAAGGATCATGTCCGGGGAGCTACCAGCTGCTCTTGTGACCCCTCTGAAGAATGTCTGTGATAAGCGGAGAGAGATCAAGGCTCTCCGTCTTAAAAATGCTGACCTTAAAGTTTCCAAGGATGAAGCCAAAGGTAAACATTCCGAGATTCAAACCTTTTCTTTGTTTTTTTTCAATGTCGAATTTTTCTGAACTATTGTTCTTTTTGACTTACAGCGCTGGTGAAATAATCATGCGCCATCATCGAAGAGGCCGAGAACCTCAAGACCTTGGTGGTGGAGAACAAGGAGCTTCGCCAAGAGCTGGATAAGCTCAAGGTGGATCATGAAAAGAGCATAGCTCAAGTCCTTGAATCCTCCTCCATGGCTACTGAAGAGTGTGATCGCAAGATCGCTATTCAAGATAAAACAATCTCGGACCTCAAGAATGAGCTTAGCAGAGAGAGGGACCTTTCCCAAGCGCTCCGTGCTAAACTCCAGAGTCTCCGGGAGGAGAGGACCAAAATTGACGACGTCATTTTCGGTACGTTCCATCTGTTTGACTTGTCTTTTTCTTCGACTTCTATCAATGTCAGAGTTTTCTTAACTTGTTTTGTGTATAGGTCCTCTGAACTTTACGGACTCTTCTTCCACCGAGCCCCACACCCACCAGCTTACCCAAGTCAGTGACCTACTCCATGACTTCCGCCAATCCCTTGAGGACATCGGCGAAGCTCTCAAGATTCCGGACATGCACATCATGTCGGATTTTTAGGTGTGGGACAAGGCAAAGGAGATGCCGCAACTTGTTCGGGACTGGAACATGTCCTATGCGTGGACTGCGGCGCAGAACGCTCTCACAATGGTCATGAGTGACCATGGAAACATGGAAATATGGCAAGTGACCAGAGGGTACTGCAAAGTAGATGAAGACGGCCAGGAGCAAGACCTTCAAGCCATCATGCACTCCTCCGCTGGATATGGGTGTCACGTGGCTGACCTGACCAGCTACAAGACCCCTTTCTTCACCCGCGTGGATACTCCGCCTCCTCCTCCAAAAGAATCAGCAGAAGTTTCCGACGATGAACTCACCAACTCGGATGAGGACATCTCGGAACGATACCAAGGCGGCGTCTCCAGCAAGCCGGAAGCTCGTTCATCTCCTCCTGCATCATAGATTACCAGAAATATTTTGTATTATCTGAAAAAACATGATGCATTTGTAAATATGAAGTACTATTATTTTGCTAGTGCTAAGATTTTGATCTATCAGCACTTTTGGCTTTTAAACTTTTTGCGTGCCTGAAATGTTTACATAAGCACTTGTATTTTTTCGTCCATACTTATCGTTTATCTGGCTTTCCGCCTCGTTCCTTTCGTGAGCTGGCTAAACCTTCCGCCGGAAACTTTGCCGAGCAATGGAGCTCAATTGCTAAACCAGTTTAAACTCGGAAACAAAGCCGGCTTCCAGTACTAACAATTCACTACTCGGAAAATGCCCGCATCTAGCAATCAGACAAATAACCAAAGTAAGGACTAGAAACTTTAGAGTTATACCCAAAGAAGCAATTTTAAAATCAGAAATCTAGACCAGAACGAACATGAGCATACAGTACTTTCAAGCATTCTGGGATTTTCGACTATGACATGATCATTCGGAAATAAGATGGTAAAAACTTCTCAGAAAAACTTGAGGCAACCAAAACTTTATTTCTCACAGAACATGTACATATATATGATTACAAAGAAGGATGAACTAAGAATAAAAGGGACATAGCTGAGCAATATTCCACGGTCTATCTAACTCATCCGGATTTGTACTGCCTCCAGCTCTCTTTCTCTTCTTAGTAGTAGGTATTTCTTTGACTGGCCTCATGTCAGTTAAGTAGTACGATCCATTGTGCAATACTCGACTAACTAAAAAGGGCCCTTCCCATACTGGGGAATGTTTGTGCTTTCTTTGTTGAACAAGCCGGAGAACCAAATCACCCTTATTGAAAGATCTATTTCTGACTCTCTGGCTATGATACTTGCGTAACTTCTGCTGATAGGCTGTAGATCTCATTTCAGCAACGACGCGAACTTCTTGGACTAAGTCGAGATCATTTTGTCGAGAAATTTTGGCATCCTCTTCGATATACGCGGCCACTGTAGGAGAAGTATGAATCAAATCACTAGGAATAACTACTTCTGCGCCATAGACCAAGAAGAAAGGTGTGTATCCTGTTGACCTGTTTGGAGTTGTTCGTAAACTCCAAATTATAGAGGGTAGTTCCTCTGCCCAAGCCCCCGCAGCACGTCGTAGTGGTGCTTAGAGTCTCGGTTTTAGCCCTTGTAGGATTAAACCATTTTCTCTTTTGACTTGTCCGTTAGCCTGTGGATGTGCGACTGACGCAATGTCAAGCCGGATATTTTGCTTGTTGCAGAATTCAGCCAATTCTCCCATAGAGAAGTTACTCCCGTTGTTCGTGATAATTCTATGTGGATAACCATACCGGATTATAACATCCTCGACAAATCTTTTGGCTATTGCTCCATCACATCTAGTGACAGGTTTAGCCTCAATCCATTTTGTGAATTTATCCACCATCACTAAGAGGTCAGTAAATCCACTTGGAGCTCGTTTAAATGGTCCTACCATATCAAGCCCCCAGATCGCAAAGGGCCATGTTATAGGTATTGTTCACAGCTGATCAGCCGGAACAGGAGCTTGCTTGGCGTACTTTTGGCAGCCTTTGCACGTCTTGACTAATCGTTCGGCATCTGCCTGAGCTGTAAGCCAGAAAATCCGTGTCTAAAAGCTTTTTCCACTAAAGATTTGGCTGCAGCGTGGTGACCACACTCGCCTTCGTGGAGTTCCCTTAAGATTTCCACTCCTTCCTCCAGAGATACACAGCGCTGAAAAACCCCAGAAATACTCCGTTTATGGAGCTCACCTTTAACAATAGTATAGGCTTTTGCTCGTCGGATAATCTGCCGGCTCAGAACCTCGTCTTCGGGTAATTTGCATCTACCAGATAATCTAGGTAGGATTGAGTCCATCTTGGAATTACAGCCAGAAATGCTATCAAATGTGAGTCGGATTTGGTCAGATATTCCTCATGTACTCCCTTTATTGAGGGAACTTTGAGGTGCTCTAGAAAAGCGCCATCCGGGACCTCTTTCTACGTAGAACCTATCCGAGATAGTGCGTCTGCTTCCTCATTTTCTGCTCGAGGGATGTGTTGAACTTCAAATCCTTCGAACAATTTAGATAGATCATCCACGACAGCTTTATATGTTGCCATGTGTTTATTTGCATTACAAATATCCGACACTTGTTGAGCAACAAGATCCGAATCTCCGTAACACATCAAACGTCGGATGCCAATATCCTTAGCAATCTGGATTCCATGTAGCAGTGCTTCATACTCGGCATTGTTGTTTGTCGATGTGAAGTGGATCTGCAACACGTATAGGAGTTTATCTCCTTGGGGTGATTTGAGCACCACGCCAGCCCCCGAGCCCCCTCGAGTCTTAGACCCATCAAAGTAGAGGGTCCAATATTCCAACTCAGGAAGGATCATGTTCTCCTTTGTCTCTGTCCAATCAGCGACAAAGTCAGCAAGGCTCTGGGATTTGATTGCTGTCTGGGGTTTATACTCAATATCAAAAGCAGAAAGCTCTATGCCCCATTTGGCGACGCATCCTGTGGCATCACTGTTGTTGATTATATCTCTCATGGGAGCTGTGCTCACCACGGTAATTGGATGCTCCTGAAAGTAGTGTCGTAACTTACGGGATGCTAGAAAAACACCGTAAGCCAACTTTTGATAGTGCAGATACCGTTGTTTTGATTCTGTCAGGACCTCGCTGACAAAGTAAGTCGGACGCTGCACTAGGTGTTCCTGATTTTCATCTGGTCTCTCCACCACCATAACTATACTAACGACCTTATTTGTCGCAGCAAGATAGAGCAACATCCATTCCTTACGTTCTGATGCTGCAAGGATAGGAGCAGATGAGAGTACTTTCTTCAGGTCTTGTAGTGCAGCTTCAACCTCGTAAGTCCAAAAAAAATCCTTGGTCTTTTTCAGGAGTTTGTATAATGGTGCGGTTCTTTCACCAAGCTGGCTTACAAATCGACTGACCGCAGCGATGAAACTAGTTAGTCTTTCTACGTCCTTCAGGCGAGTTGGCCTGGAAATATTGAGTATAGCCTTGATTTTGTCTCAGTTCACCTCTATGCCTCTTTGAGACACGATGAAACCTAACAATTTTCCGGCTGGTATTCCAAATAGGCATTTCTTCGGGTTAAGCATGATGTTGTATTTTCGTAGATTGGCAAATGTTTCCCCCAAGTGGGAAATCAGTGCATCCTTCTTTTTGGACATTACCGCGATATCATCCACGTATGCATGTACATTGCGTCCGAGTTGATCATGGAGGAAATGCTGCATCGTGCGCTGGTACGTAGCTCCTGCGTTCTTCAGCCCAAAGGGCATCGTAACAAAACAGAAGGTTCCGAAGGGGGTTACGAATGAAGTTTTGACATTGTCAGATTCCTTCATCTAGATTTGGCGATAGCCGGAATATGCGTCGAGAAAACAGAGGAGTTCCGAGCCTACCGTAGAATCGATAGCTTGATCAATTATAGGCAAAGCGAACGGATCTTTTGGACAAGCCTTGTTCAAGGCAGTATAATCAACACACATCCTTAAATCAGTGGTGTCCTTTTTAGGGACAATTACAGGATTGGCCGACCACTCAGTGTGGATGACCTCTTCTATGAATCCGGCTAACTCGATCCGTGCTAGTTCCTTAGCTATTGCCTTACGCTTTTCGTGGCAAAACCGTCGTAGGGACTGTTTGACGGGTTTAGCATTCGGGTTTACATTTAGAGAGTGCTCGGCAAGTTCCCTAGGTACTCCGGTCATGTCAGATGGCTGCCATGCAAAGATATCCTGATTTGCTTGGAGGAACTTGATGAGTGTGCTTTCCTATGCGCTACCTAGGCCTACGCCTATCTAGGTCACCTTGGAGGGGTCACCATCCTTCAACGGTGCTTTCTTCATCTCTGCTGATGCCTTGAACTCCGGATTTGGCTTTTTCACATCCTTCTTCGTTGTCGGCATCTCGGACGAATCGATGCTCTTCTTAATCTCCTGGAACTCCTGGGCGTGCAGCACGGCTTCAGCAAAGGCGGCATTTCCATCCTCGCATTCTCGTGCTTTCTTCGGGTCTCCCCTGATAGTGATCACACCGTTGGGACGTAGAATTTTCATCATATTGTAAATGTAACACGGACGAGTCATAAAAGCCCAGTAAGCCGGACGTCCGAATATAGCGTGGTATGCGCTCTTGAACAGGACCACTCCGAAGGAAAGTGCCTCCGTCCGATAATTCTTTGGAGTTCCAAAGGTAACATCCAAAGTAATCTCTCCCAAGGAATTAGCTTGTCTTCCTAGGACAACTCCGTGAAAGATCACAGAGCTATGGTTCAGCTGGGTTTCCGAGATCTTCATCCGGCGTAGCGTTTCGACATAGAGAATGTTGATGCTGCTACCACCGTCCATGAGGGTCTTGGAGAAACCATAACAGTCAATAAGTGGGTTGACGATTAAGACATATTTTCCTCGCTTGTGGAACCTAGGCGGATGATCAGCGTGGTCAAATGTGATTGCCACTTCCGACCAGTCCAGATATTGAGGGACAGCCGGAACTGTTGTGTTGAGCTCGTGTAGAACTCTTTCTTGACCTTTGCTGGTTGAGATCTGAGGAAGGTGACGTAAGTGTCCTTCTTGGTGGGAAAAGTCTTCTTCCCTTCCGGCTTGGGATTTGAAGCATCAGTTTCCTCCATGTCGGAATCTTCCTTGGTCTCTTTGTCTTTTTCGGGATTTTTCTTTCACTTCTTCCGCTTAGCTTTGTAGCCCGCGGTGTCATCTCTTTTGATGTCGTCATTGAAACGACATTCGGCGTTGGTCTGGGACGAGCCCCCATTGGCGTCTAGGTGATGCACACATGGATTATTGGAAATGTTGGCCCAAGCATAGGTCTTGCTTGGTTGTTGTTCTCCTCTACCTTGGACCCTTGAAGTCCCACGGCCATGCCCGCGGCATCCACCACGCCCTCCTCGTCCTCCAGACCCGGAGACAGTAGTAACCACCGATGTTTCCACGTTGGGTTTTTCTTCCGAGGTATTTTTGCGCTTCTGAGCTTGTTGCTTTGGTTGTCTTGCCGACTGAGGCACGGCCAGGACGTTGAGTAATCGCTCTGCATCATCGTCAGCATCTGCATACTTGCTCGATGTTTCTATCATCTCTCCCAAATCAGTGACCTTGTCACACTTCAAGCAGTGACGTAGTAGACCAATTGGGAGTCCTGCGATGAAAGCTTCAATCGCGGTTTGATCGTTTACTCTTTCACAAGAGTTCTTGGTGTCGATCCATCATCCGAGGTAATCCCGGCAAGTTTCTCCGGCTTTCTAAGTGCAACGTTGTAGGTCTCCGATCGAACAGGGCCTCCGATATGTGCCTTCGAAATTCCGAAAGAACACACTTTGTATGTCATACCAGTTATGGATGGTGTTCTCCGGAAGTTCATTGAGCCATGATCACGCCGTCTTCCGCAACATAAGTGGGAGATATCAGGTTGCAACCAGGTTGTTTCCGCCTTTGGTGATGCAGCAAGCTTGGGAAAAATCTTGTAGCCAAGATCTGACCGAGCAATGCCGTGAGGAATCAGACCTAGCGTGGCGGTGGCGGTCTGGCTAGGCTCACCTGGGATCTAGCTAGGGTCGACGATGGGGGCGATCGACGTGGTAGATGACGGCAGTTCCAGTGGTGGTCGCGATAGGGCTTGGGGTGGTCAAAATCGACAGCGCCCTTCTCCTCCAGTAGCGGCGGGCTCCGGTGCAATACCAGCGTGGTGGTGCTCACCTTGCTCCCGGAAGAAGTGAGGGAGTGGCTGTGAGGAGTGGGGAGTGGAGTTGTGTGGAGAATGGAGGCGGGGGTGGCCTCCTTTTATACTACGGCGAGGGGACCGAACGGTGTGGGCGCGAGCTCGACGGTGGCGTCGCTACAGGTGGCTATTGGCGTGGCTAAGGTAGGTGGATGGTGTGTGGTTCCCTGGCGGTTCTCACGGGCGTAATGGCGAGGCGAGGGGCGGCGTGGTTCGGTCGGGAGCGTGTGGCGCTCCGCGCGGGTGCAGAAGTGTTTGGGGTGGCGTGCGACAGCTGTGGGTCGCGCAGTAGCGAACGGGGATGTCTGATGGGTTGATGTGGTCATGGCGAGTGAGTGCGTGCACGGCGAGGGCAAGGCACGGTCTATGCGAGCTGGTCGGTCGCGGCGAGCTGGCGTGCTCTGGACATGGTGCAGAGGCACGGTATGCGGCGTAGCTAGGGTGGTCCAAGGATCGGCGGAGGTCGAGGCTGGGACAAGGGGTGGCGGTGGACCGAGGCGTGCTTCCTGGACATTATGGCTGGCTGCAGGGGTGTCTGTTGTGAGGTGGCCGCAGTCGGCCGGTGATGACCACAATCGGGCGGCGCTTCACTATGCAAACAGTGAAGAGGGGATGCTATCCACTGCTTCGTTAGATGCTGGGGAGGCCAGAGAGTGAAGAGGGGACAGAGGGGTGGATGATAACTGCTCCAAAACAGTGGAGTTAGGCAGTGCTTTGTTATTGTAAGCAAGTTGTTTGATGATATGGCCGCAAGAACTAAAGTTTGGAATGTTTAATCAAAAACTTTGAGTGATCTTAAGTTAAGCTTGAGAGTCTATGTTTGCTTGGAGAGGTAAAGGGGAATTGATTTGATAGGTTTTTGAAAAAGTGGGGTCTTAACACATACACTTGATTCAATTTTCAAATCTCCTTTAAACATATATGGAGAATGTTTTTATAAGTTTGTAATGTGGGCCTTGATACACTTTTACTTGGTCTAGCAAGGCGTGAAAAGAAGTAGAAATGTTTCTGTTAGAAATTATCTTCTAGAAACACACGAAGTGGCCTAGTGGTTTACTTTTGTCAAAATAACCATTTGGTTATTTAATTCATATTTGATTTCTTTTGATTTTGTTTGTAAATGGTCTATATGATGTAGTATTCATCTTTAAACCATTTCACATCATTTGTAGCAATCAAGCATGGCATTTTAAATTAATTCTACACTAATGCAATTTACACACGGACTCATATAGATTTTTGGATAAAAGTTTTTGTTAACCCTAAACATGGGTGATTTGAACTTGATAAGCTTGATTACAAGTTTTGGGGTGTTACAAAAGGATAGCAGGGTAGAAAACGAAGCGGTAATCGGCAGTTCCCCATGTGACATGCGCGACGTGTGATGGGACACAGTGCTGCACGCAGCAGTGCATTGATGGTGTGTGCGCGCGTTGCCGGCGTCAGCACTAACGTCATGGGTAGCACAGCCATCAGCCTGCAGCCGGATACAAAATTCAAACGCAAGAGGGAGCGCGCGTACATTTCACCTAAGGGCGAAAACCACACGTGCTCGGGGGCTAGTGTCGGGGGGTGACCCTCGGGTACCCTGACCGGACAAGAACAAGGGCAGACGGCTCATGTCCGGCTAGCAGATCGTAGCCGGACACAGGTGCCTTGTCCCGGTTACAAGCCGGTAGCTGGAACAAGGAAGGGCGGCAAGACACAAATCCGGCCACATGGGCGTAGCCGGACGCAATCAAGACAGAGGCTGAGCGACGTGCTGCACAGTGCACGGTACACCCTGGTACCGCGACAAGAATAACACTACGAGACCATCCTGAAGATTTTGTGGGTGACACAAGCACAGTGGCAGGTTGCTGACGACAGGCTCGCCCGGCGTACGTTGTACCCACGGCGACCCGCACGGCGTGTACCTTCGACATGAGAGATACTACTGGATACTGTAGATGACCGCCGACTAGGGTCCGCCTGTGGGACCCGCTAGCCGGCCTGGCCCATGAGACCGCTACCCCTATGCCTATATAAGAGGGGCAAGGTTCTCGTAGCAAGGGTTGAGCATTTAAGAGGTAGCTAGTACATACAGCTCGAAGAGCAAGTGTACTCTGTATTCTACCCATAGTTAGATCGGCATGAGTAGGAGTTTTACCTCACCACGAGGGCTCTGGACCTGGGTACTTCCTGTTTCTTGCTACACTCGCTCCTACCCAATCCCGCCTACGGATGCCGTTGAGAGCTTTCCTGTTAGTCCCCACACCTCTATCTAGCCTTCTTAGACACTATCGTTCCCAATACAATGACACCCGGTTGTTTATATATCACACGTGTATTGACATTTCCTTTCAATATAGTTATAGCATGATATAAACCTTAATCATAAACTTTATGAAATATGATAATAATCCATATTATTATTTGTCTCTAGGGCATATTTCCAACAGTCTCCCACTTGCACTAGAGTACAAATAAACTAGCTATATTTGTTTACTAATCATCGACGCCATATAACCTGGCACTTCTGATCATGCTTTCTCATGGAAGAGATTGATTCTAGGGTCTAGCCTTTACAACCCCCATATCCTTTGCAACTTACTAATGTCACCTTATTTGACATTAATACTTTATCAACTTATGATAACGTTTTGTGTATGTATAGTAGTTATGGCAATAGGGTGAGGTTGGTTTCTAGGAGCTAGCGGTGACTTTAGATCATTCAATGCAAACTTTCTCATGGGCACTATGCCCTTGGACACACACTCTGTGAAAAGATGAACTTGCCTCACCACAACACTATACATCACTTTAGGTATTATCCTTATACTTTTATTTTAAATCTAGTTATCGAAACACTAGTGCACCATGTGCATTTTATGATGTTTACCACCATGCTTCCTCTTTGACTTAAATCATTATTTTGATTGTAGAGATTTCCTATATTTTAAGGTTAACATATGCCTTATAACATAACCCTTTATGCTTTAAAGTATGTCATACTTCACATACCTTTAAACATGTCTACAGTTCTCATTAGACACTATGGACAAACTTACCTCAATGTTCAGTGATGCATACTTAATCACTTCTGAACATTTCTTCTTGAATCATATATTATGTTGAGTTCTCATCATGGTTTCTAAGACAAAACCTATGTCAGAACATAGTAGATGGCACTCATCCTTTTCTTTCTTTCAACCATTGATGTTGTACTCAATGTTATTCCTAATTCGAACGATCAATGACCATTACTTAAGCAATTCCTATTCCGAAACTATTTCAGGATATCTTTTAGAAACATAATTTTGTATTATACTTTCCTTCTACTTTTAACCCTTATAAATCATTATTTATCATTACTTGCGCTTTTATTCTTAATGTGTCATATACACATAAGAATTTACATTAAGCTCCCACTCAAAATATGTTTCCTACATTTTTGAGTCAGAAACTTTCATTGCTCCCACTCAAAAATATGTCATTCACATATTGTTAGGAAGACTTTATAGCTCCCACTGAATTTCATCCAAATTGCATATCTTCTCAATGTTTGAATAACTTCAAAATCCCTTGATCAGTTATCAAATTGAGAGTTTCTTTTACAAGATGCTAGTACTTTACTAGTATTAATTCCACTAGACTTCATCATTTCTGAATAAAATTATTTTGAATTCGCCCAAGACATTATTCGCCGCGAATCGTGGTTTGTCTTTCACCTTTTCCGTCTTTTACCTTGTGGTATTTTGGAAAATCAAGTAACCCATTTACTTGACAAGATTTCGTAATGTTTTACTTTCTAATCTTAAGTGAAATCCACTTCTAGGATTCCTCGCAACTTTAGTTTGCCATCACTTTCCTTTGTAGTTCATAGGTATGTCACATTCTGATAGCATGAGTAGTGATTCATAAGTGTCTCCATACAAGGCGTATGGTACATTTTCGAATCCTACTTCATGTAGTAAAAGTAATAGTGGGGAAAACACAATGATCCTTTCCTTTATGTGAAGAGACGCGCTCTAGAACATGTTTCGTTGCGCTTATCAACACTTAGACGTAGGGTTATGAACCTTCATCGCGCTTTCACTTTATTCCATTGACTTCATTGTTGAGAACATACTTTCTCAAGAATGCAACAAAATTTCAGCAATACTAGTTTTGCCTATCTTCTGGTCTTAGTCATGCATTTTCTATTCAAAGTTTTCCATGAATACTCTACAAGTACTTGTTCGTTGTTGCTTCTGTGATATCGAACAACTCCAAAACTTCCAAAAAAATCCATACAAGATATGGTGTCGATCTCACAAATTTCAGATGGTTCACTTTATAATCTAAACAAGTGTTTTCTATTTCCAACTAATGGTCTTTACACTAATACTAACATTCTTTATTTGGTGCCACCTATTCACCCACTTAATATCAAATATCACATTGTGATGCTTTGCACTTTAACTTATTAAAATGCATCGCATTTTAATGTCTTTATGCCGATCTTATAATGTCAAATTTCATTACTATTGATCAAGTCGTAGTAATTAGATTTTGTTTTACCTTCAATACCCTTTGATGCTGAAATTTTTTTATCATATCAAATAGATTTGTGCTCGTGTTTCATTTGGTAAGCTCTTTTACTAAAATCAACAATCACAAAATGATAATCACCAATTCGTTCAAATATGGTACATCAAATATGTATTTTCTTTCAATATTTCATCAAACAGTTTGTATTCATACAATACGCGGTGTTTTAGTTATCCCGTCGAACATGGGGATGATTTATATGTGACAACAGATCAAATGAATTTCACATATTATCAACATAACTTTGAGTTTAAAACAATGGTTTCATCCAGAATGAGTATATCATTAAGTTGGATATTTCTCAAGGCATTTTTAATATTTTACAAATGTTCATGCATTATCAATTAGTTTTACATCACGAATAATTCACACATAATCAAAAAACCATATGAACATGAATAGAAATCATTCATAAAAGTATAACAAATGTTTTGTTACAAACTCATATGAATAACCTTCTCGTGAGGTGCAAGAAAAACTAATAAAGTTCATACTCCATCGATTACAATAATTATCCAAAATGAGAAACTAAACGATAAATGTCGAGGGAGAGTGTCGTTGGCTATCATCATCATGCTTGCCATCAACACGCAATGTCACCTACTCTCCAGCAAGCAACTCTCATGTAGAAAGACCTGTTTTCACAAAACAGAACAAGTAGCAGATACTTTAATATTGCAACAAGTGTTTGCAAGATTATAAAATTTATAAAACTGTATATTATATATACCTTCATCATCGATGAGCTTCTCAGCAATGGGTTCAACCTTTATGTTCTTGAAACGTAATATGAACTCATGGAAATCCAGTGTTCCCAATGACTTCTCATGATGCAAGTCTGGAGGTATCCTCCATAGCTGGGAGGCAGTGACCAAAGTAATATGCCTATCGCAAATGAATCCGTCATCCAGTAGTCCACCAATTAAATGAGCCTCATGTGTGCATCATGCATGCGCTCCAAGTGACTCTCCAGGCAAGTGTGTTCCTCCTTCTTTATGGAAAGGAAGTCTCCAAGCAGCTCATGCTTCCACATGCGCACATGGCTTCCGAACTCTCCTCTCACCTGATCCACCATCGCATATGGTCCCGATCACCCATGAGCAGATGTAGTTCGTTCACCATCCCGTAGCGCATTATCATTTGAATGTAAGTGGACATTTCTTGACGATTATAGCGGTCTTCCCGCTATCGTGGGGTCTCATAGTGATCTAGCTCATCCAGATCCAGCGCATAACATATGTAGTCGACCATGTTGTTTTCACTAAGGAGATCCTCCAGATGCACAATACACTCAGGGAAGTTGGATCCATCAAGTTTGAGCTTTTCAGCAACTACACTTTCAGCAATTTCAAAGGAAGCTTCACGGTGATAAATTCCTACATTTACAATTACAAAAGGATTTTAGACTAAGTTTATAGGTATGCGAGTTAAATAATAACTTCACTAAAACTACTATCCTCAACAAGGTATTAGTGATTACACGATCCCTATTCACTACACCACCCCCCGATCGTCACGGTTGACGATATAGTTGCAAAGGTGGAAGTCGAAACATCGATCCCATCATTCATGTGACTTGTGCTCGATCTTTTTGATCATCCGTTTTTTGAGGCCATGTCTACACATTCTACGCTCGCCACTCAACCTTACGTGTATATTCTGTGCAACATGGCTTAAACCCACCGTATACGAACGCAGATATGTCTGACACCCGGTCATCACGACATGCCTCATAACGGAGCAATTCTTGGTGGTGACACTAAGGGAGAACACTTTTGTTGGTATTATGTTTAGGGAGAACAACTTATTAGGCTAGCATCGAGTATCTAATACTAGCACATAAAAAGATGCACATACAATAAACATCATATGTAAATGCGATGTGATATGGTCCTTCATGTTATGATCTCCATCTCGTGTCTCTGGATCCGGCGCCAGGGTTCCGATGCCATGGACACTTGGGTACCAATGTCTCCGGTGTCGTATTCCACCAACATGATGACCGTTACTACTACTTAGCAACAAAAAATAAACTACTTTACCTTGAATACGACCATATCACATCACAACACCCCTGCAAAACAAAGTTAGACACTTCTACTTTATCTTTGCTTGTTTTACGTGGCTATTAGGGCTTCCGTGCAACAACTTCAACCATAATGTTGATCAAACAAATGTATATGGTATACCCCTTTCACGGACCTCCGTTCCAAATGTTATACCAACTAATGCGAGAGAGATAGACACCCCACACACCCACATTATACGGTACAAACTGTATGTCAAGCACGGACCAGTCTCGCAAATTAACATGTAAAGTCGGTTGGGGGTCGCTTCATCAAGCATTACTGTGGTGTGCACAAGTACACATGGGAAGGTAACAACTATAAGATCAACGTCCACACGCTATAACTCATGTGTTCTACCAAACTAGCAATTAGATCCAGCTCTGATACCACTGTAGGGGTTCCGGCCCTGAAAACAATATTTTTTTCCTATGCCAAGGACCCTAATGTTAGGATTTATCTATTAGTAATGTAGTAACGGGAGAGTCTTTTCACGAACTTACCCTTGAAGACCGAAAAACATTGTCGATGTTCAGGAGAACATGGTTGATGTAGTCATACCGACGGTGACCTCAAAGTCGTGTTGAAGTCATGTGGCTCCTGTGGCTCCAACAACTTCTAATTCCCCAAGTGTTGCACCTCCGAGGGAGTTACACACGTCCAACGCCTGACAATGACTCCCTCCTCCAATTTAATAGCAGTTGTGGAAGTAGACCTTGTAGATCCAAATCCTGAAGTGCGACTGTGCTCCACTGTGAGGAAGTCTCCTATTTGCGCAGTCCAGACTTGGGACCACGGTCACGAGGAGAGAGAGAGAGGATCGTCCAGACTTTCTGAAACCCTTCCATTTTTCTCTTTCTATTCTTCGGTGATTTCGATAATACCAAAACGATCTTTGGGCATCATCAAGCCCTTAAGCATGATACCCCATGTTACGGGAACACTCCATACATGGTCGAGACCCCTCTCATACCAATGATCATCAGCGGGACCTGGATGCCCATGATGCCCCTTTGCATTCCATGAATTTGTGTTGTTGAACCATGAAAATCATGTCATGTTCCTTTTGTCTCTACGATACTTGCATTGTCCGAGATATGATCAATGAAATCACCATGCCGTGTTCAATCTCGTTACCGTCAAATGCTACTTAACTTATTTCGACAAGTGATATCCACGTGGCCTAGTCACACGCTGCGCAACTATTGGATATGACTTCTCTGAGTGGGCCCTCGAGTATCTTTCCATCACGCGGATTGACAAATCCCATGCTTTACACATAATGCCTCTACATGCCCCTCTAAATACCTGAACACACCTTTTTGATCACCATTTAGCCGAGTGACGTTTGGTGCTATCGAAGTATTCTTATGTGACAGTGATTGATATGTTCTCATGTTCTAAGAAACAAGCCACTATGTTTCCTAATCATCATAAGTCGAACTTCATGACATGATTGTGTCATGATGCTTAGATTGGGTATTTCCCATAAGCTTATTCTCCCAATAAGGTGACTCCATTTTCAACTAGCATAAATGCCACATGATCAGGAAACCTTGATCAACTATTGACCAATGAACCAGTGACTAGAGATTCACCGGTAACTCCTGGTTGTTTATATATCACACATGTATTGACGTTTCCTTTCAATACAGTTATAGTATGATACAAAACTTAATCATAAACTTTATAAAATATGATAATAATCCATATCATTATTTATCTCTAGGGCATATTTCCAACACGTCGTACAACAGAGCACTAAGCCACCACCTCGGATGTGTTGCATATTGCAAAGCCGTCGTTTGGGGTGGCCGGCACATAGCACTACATGTAGAGAAGGTAAGCCGGACCAGCTAATGTTATTTCAAAAACCACGAAGACAAAGTGCCCTTTTATAGGAAAAGCGCCACGCACATAGGACCCATGAAACCCACGTCCAACTAGAGTATACGCTACCAGCAATGCTGTCAGCCGCGAAAATCCACAGACACCTTGAGACTATGTTGCCTTGTCTGTTGGACCTGAGAATATGCATCTTCCATGCTTTCCGATGCCTCGTCAGCTCTTGGCGGGCCTCATGACTACGAGAAACCACAACCGGCATGGGTTCAAGGCGTCACGTCGCCACTAAACAGACGCACACCCATGAAAAAAGCGGTCATCACGGCCTCACTATGGTCTGTCGGGTATTCGCAGACCCCACGCCTGTAAGGAACCGTGACCGACATGAGCCTGCGGTGCCATGTTGCCTCTCGGCGGGCCCTGTGACTGCAAGAGTCCATAGCCGGCATGGGATCACGACGTCTCATGGTCTCTCGGTGAGCCTCGGCACCCGGTGGGTACGGAGGCCTGCCGGGCTAGGAACGCCTCTCACAGAGACAGTTCCTGCCTACATACACTGGCGACGGGCACACAGAGCGCGCGTGGTCCACCATCTAGCAATGCGGGGTACGACAGTACGCAGTACAACCGTCCATAGTTTGGAATCTTCTGCAATGGCCCGCATAAGGCCTGCCTCATGGGATAACAGGGCTCCATTGGGACATCGCCGCATGTCCTCCTCGGCGTCCATCCCACGGCCGAAAAGAATCGGGATGACGTGGATAGTAGTTTGAGCTGAAACAATCTAGCACTATTACTTACTCCTGATTTGCAAGAGAGTTATCCTACTTCAAGTTTTAAGGAACGCAATCATATAGAAGAAAAACGTGAAGTTATGAATGAGACACATGTCTTATGACTCCCACTTGTAAAGTTTGAAATGCTTATGCTAATTTATAGTATTTTTGAGATATTATACTAGTAGGAGCATGTATGGATAGTTAGAGTAAAGATTTTGTTGCATGAATAATTGGTTAAGTAAGCTTTTACTCTAGTTCTTGTAGCTAACCGAATCTTTCCTTCGAAATAACTTTGCCAAACAAACAGAATAAGAAAAAGTCTCAAATTTTGACTTGAGTGATGTTTAATTGTCGTAAGAGTTTATCCTTGATGATACTCAACTCCATATATATGATGATAGACTTGATGGTACTCTTAAAAGGGTTTTGTTGGAATGAATAAATATTCAGCGGTGATCAAGATGCATGCCAAAACTAGACTTGTTGATCAAAGTAAGATATTTCTTGACGCATGTCTCACAACATTGTCGCACTTATGGTATGTCGCGACTCCACTAGCATAAGAATGATCTGTATAGAGAAAATCTTGGATTTCGGCTATGAGTTGAATGAACATTCGTCGCAGCAACTGCTATCATGGTTAAAATTATGGCACATTCATGGTCTACATTGCAAACAAAAGATGGAACAATCCTTTTGGCTAGAATGGTTACAAAAGTATATCCTAGCCTACACAGTCCGCATATACTCACTAAGGTTTGGCATGGTATCGTTACTACTGAGATGAAGTTCTTAACATGCAAAGAATAGGAAATAAGTATTTGATGATCTTGGTTTATTGATGTGGGTGTTATACAATGAGGCACTTCAATGCTTTGTTTCTTTTGACATGATCTCTCACTCTTAATTTGTTTAATGAATCTTCCAGTGTTCCTTAGCAAGCCAAGATTTAACTAGAGGAATTGGAAAAATGTTTTCTCATCTAGTTATTCTTGACAATGAATTATTTGATTTAATTCTCTAGCCTTGAAACCACTTTCATAGTATTCTTGACACTACTATTTCTATGCTAAGCTTTCAGGTTGAAGAAGTGGTGGGTGCATGAAACTACCAATTGTAAGTGAATTAGATTTTTCGTTGATTCATTTTAAACACTGAGATCCTTATGATTTTTATTTCTTTCTTGCCTGAGGGCGGTCAAGATTTAAGATTGGGGATTTTAATGGTTGTAAAATACAACCATGTATGTTCGCGTTAAAACCACATATTTTTCACAAATTCGATGAAATATCTATTTAGCATTACCATTGATGACTAAATTATTGCATAAATGTGCAAATATTATCCCAAATCTTTCTCATTTTATAATTGGGCACTTCTATGATGAAAGCTAAAGAAATTAATGGACATTTATGAGTTCCCAATATTCCCAAGTCATTGTTTCTTTGGAGAGGACCTCCATATTCTATAACAAGCACCCATATGGGAAGGTCCTGCCCATACATTGCGCCCATACAACTCTTTTGATGCTTCGCCAAGTCAAACCAAGCAACTTTCATGAAGGAGGCTATATACAATCGGCTCACAGCTGCCAGAAACACTAACACTAGTCTGTAGAACACATTTGAATCTATTTGCATATGAGTAGAGGAGATCCCATCTTGATCACCATATCCACAACTCCTCTCCATCTCCCATCTCTACTCCATAGCCATATTTATCTTCTTGTAATCTTGATCTCATCATGATTCATGGAATTGTAAGACTATTTGTCATTTGTCTCAAGAATTTTCAATACGATGTTTATGATTGTTGAGCTAATCATGTGTGAGTATTCCTCATGGCTGACGGATGAGGAATAGCATCGCAACAATTACATGCAATTTCTAATACCATGGTGTATTTCCCTTTTGTATTCTAGTTTTTTGTCTCGATCCAAGGACTTGTCAAGTACCCAAGACCCCGAAGATCAATCCTATTATTAAGGTGAGATGAGTGGTGAACGGCTTATACTAGTGAAACCTAGTGATGGCAATGGGAGTACAATATTTTTTGGAGACCCATTTGGGAGTAAAGGTAACATGATTGATCATAAAGCTTTGGTTTTTTTTGCTGAATAGCCATGCAACCCTTCTTGACGATGGTGTAGTGGTTGGACAAAAGACTATAGTAAGTGTTGCTAACAATTTCTATAGTAATTATGGACATAATACGCAAAATATTTATCAATATTAGATCACAACCCATAAATGAGATGGTGAATCCTTATCCCTATCCTATTTCTAAATGTGATGGGCCCGGTAATAAAAAATGCTACGAGTTTTCAGGGCTTGTTAAAAGTAATCTTACAACAAGAAAATGCTTCCCACTAATTCGATAAACCTAGGTCTACTAGGGAAAATTCTATACTACAATTCGTAATTTGGATCGAAGGTATCAATCACTTAAGCATGTGACCCCACAAGTTCTATATAATGTGGTCATCTCCGCGGAACTATTTTCAAAAAAAATCAACAAAAGGATATGGACACCCATGATGATTCCCACATAATCACGAAGTTATTGAACAAACATATTGATGTCATTACCATCACTTTGCATCAAGATACATGACAATCCTAATGTAAGACAATACAATATCCTCGTAATACAAATCTTGATTACTATACCATGTTAACCTTGTTACCTATTTGTCGTCCTTTCTCTTGTTCATATATTACGGTATCCGATGAGTCTCATCACCCTTTGTTTGACGATATGTACTGGTGATACAGTAGTATCAATAAGGTCCCAAGACTATGTCTCCATCTATACTACAAAAGCAAAAATCCTAAAACCCTAATCTTCCCCTCTCTTCTTTCAAATGGTTTAAAGTAGTTTGAAAGCCCAAAAAGGAATGGAGCCCAAATGGACAAAAGGGCCCCACAATGTTTAAAATGAGTTTTCAAAGCCCCTAGTATTTTAGAGCTATTCAAAACATAAAAGGATTTTAGAATAGAAAAAGAAAATAAAAACATAAAAAAGAAAAAGGTTTTGCTAGAAAAGAATGCCTCAACCCTAACCAGGTCGGCCCATAGATTCTCCCGCACATATTTGCCGCCCAGCACGCAAGCAAGTAGCCCAGCCGTGGCCTAGCCTTGGCCCGGGCCTAGTACCCCTTCGCCCTTTGTCTCCTAACTACAGACACACACTCACCCCCGTGTCGCCGACTCTGCCATCAATGCACGCGTAGTGATTCACTCCATGCCGTTGTTGCCTGGACGCGTGGATAAGACCGCCTCGACCCGCTCTCTCCCCCTCATCCACTCCCGTCCTCTCTCTTCCTCTTCCACGGTTTTCCCTCTCCTTGCCGGAACCCTAGCCACACCAGCCAGTGCGCGCCATTGTAGGAGGCCGCCCCAAGCCATGTCGATGCGCCCACGACGTCTGTTGTGCTGTACAACGTCACACTACCTGAGGAATCGATCATGTGCATCCCCAGCTGACTCCAACAAGTTTGTCTCCTTGTGGTCCGACCAGCGCCTTCGATTCCGACTGCCATTCTCCTTGCCGAACCCTCCATCGTCTTCATGGTGATCCACTGGTGCCCAACCCAATCCCTCGTCCTCCTCTCACCTTGTCTCCCGTTGACCCTATGTACTTTCGTGCGCTGCCGTCAGTAGTTGTCGCTGACAGTGCTCTGACAACCAAAACTAAGCGCACCACCACTAAATGGTCTCCTGTATCATACGGAGCCTGTCGCGCCCGCTCTAGCTTGCCTGCGCGCACCAATCGTTGCCCAAGACTCCGATCTACGAGCTCCCCACTGAGATGACGTCACGCCGATGTCATCATGACATTAGGCACGGGTCAGCCTCGGTCAAACCTGCGGTGGATCCCTCTCTGCATAAGTGTACGCTGAGGTGTATTGGGGACCCTCCGCCACCCACTGCGGCTAGCGGTTGCCCTGGTGTAAAAAGTATTTGCCATTTGTTTTCAATTCCATAAAAAGGATAAATATTGTAAAACCAATAACTAATCCATTTAAAGTCAAAAAAATACAAATAATATATCAAATTGTTCAGAAAAGTTAGATCTATCTCATAGCATAAAAATCATGCATTTCTTAACAACTTTAATTGCAAGGTTTAATTAGAAGAACCAATTGAACCCCGGAGGTGATTTCCGAGGTTCTCCCTAAACTAGGGTTTGCACCCCTCGGATGCCGCTTAAATTGCCAAGAATGCTTTAGGGTTACATATCAACTCTATTTAACTTGTCATATCATCATCCTTGCTTGAGCATTGCATCAATGCCATGTGTTGAATGTTCCCCCTTTCTTTCCGGTGTTTGGTTCATCCCGGTAGAATACGATATTGAGATTGAGATCGAACACCGAGATCAACACCATCAAAGATCGGCGAACAATACTTAACCAACTATAATCAAGTCAAGCATAAGGACTCTGAAGATCTGCTTTTTGGTTATCAACGGGCAAAGTCAAGCATCCATTATACAATCCTATGATTTCGAAAGCATTTCAATTCCTGTCATGATGCATCTGATTCTACTATGGTCTTTTAATGAAAGATAGAGTATCCTATTTGTTGCATTACTCCCTTAGAGCTTATATTACCTTATCCACTATACCTAGCATAATTAGGTTTAGCTTGTGTGCACTTCTAGAGCTATCATCTCTGTTTTTCTTAGCCATGCTTAGCTATCAGTGCTGGTTCATCTAGATGATGTATTAGATGAAGAGAATCAAGCATGAAAGGAGAACAAGGTGTACTAATGAGGTGAGATCAATGGTCAAGGTTAAATATGCTAAGGCTTGTATGGGAGGCCATGTTGGGATGTGGTATTTGTAGTCCCATGCTCGCCACCCCTAGGACATGTATGTTCTTGTTGAACCAAGACGAGCGTACAACCACACGGGGCCTAGAAAACCCCACTAGTAACTAACTTGCCTAGTAGATTCCATGAGTCACATAGTTTGGGCTTTCCATTTGGCATACACATTGAAAATGTCTTCGAAAGAGGCAGAGAAGGAGGTGCATCATAACAGGTAGGGAAGCATGTACCAGGTTCCTTGGGGTTGACAGCACCCCTGGTAAACCAACCTCGACTCACATCTCTAGGGACCGGCCTTGGGGTTTGACCTTCTATAGAGGATCTATCCTTAGGGAGTGACTCATGGGCTCGATAAAAGCAAGATAATGGTCGTGTCCAACCGCCCTTTGTCGGCCTTCCAAGGAAGAAGGCTAATCTTAAGTGACATTAAGAGAAGGTTGTTACGTGTGGGTAAAGTTGTACATCCGTGTAGGGTATTACTATTTTTGAAAAGTTGTGTCCACGGTTATGGATGACTTTGGAACGAACGTGAAGATCATAGAGAACTTTAACCTAGTCATGAAACTTGGCAACTAAGGGTTTTTAAGGATGCTTCCTCAGTGTATGAGGGGGTGTTCCTAGTTGTGAGATGAGACTAGTGATGATTTGGTGGATATCAAAGATATGCTAATCAATACTTTGGAGATGTTGCTCTCTTATCACCTTTTAAAAAAAATTGATAGACGAGCTTATTCTCCCTCTTGTTTTACAAACAATGACGGCTTGATGTAAAATAACCCCACCAGCCATAAGTCTTGTGAAGTACAAACCTATACACACCCTTGATTTGTTGATACTTTTTGTAGAAGAGTAATTCTCCCGCTGAATACGAGTTTGGTATGACATCGATACCAACGAGTAGCTTGGGGTTCCCGGTCGATAGCCTGGAATATATGGACTAGGACATCATCATTATGCTTCGGGCCTCTTAGGCCATTTGTTGAGTTTGCTATATTTAATAGCATAATTTGACTTTCGTTGTTTGATGTTTGTGGTCAGTGACTACTGCTTGTAATTTTGGTTCTATGGTCAGTTATGAGCTTGATGTAATAACTTTTTGTGGCGAAGTGTTATTGTTGTGTTACCGATTCTTCCCTAGATATCCTCGAGTTCTAGGTTAAGCTTATGTTAGGCGAAGGTCTGATATTTGTTTAAACCTGATCCTGGGGGTGTCATAGTATTTGGTATCAGAGCAGTACCGACCATAGGAAAACCTTGCTATTGGTCGATGTTGAGTCTAGTGCTTGTGAAAACAATTTTAAAGATGAAAAGTATTTGCAAAAACTCTAGTATGATTATTTTGCTTCTAATCTGGTTTCGCTCTGACTCTGGGTCACCTTACCTTGTGTTGATCTGGAATAGTTTTGTTATATCTTCTAGTCTTTTAAAACCTAGGTGTCTTCTGGGCATTTCATTTCTCAACCAGCTGACCTAGTGTTGAGTTTATTAGAGTTTTGTGTGTTGTGTGTTCCTTGTTCACCTTTACTCCTCTTCAACCGAGAGATTTCTTTTCCATCATGATCTCTCTGCTTTATGGACCCACAATATTATATTGTAGGTACCATAGTTTTCTATTCTAGGCTTTGAGGTTTCCTTTTGCTTAGAATGCGTCCTTTATTCTTGTTGGGTACTTCAGAAGTTCTTTCTACTCTTGGAATCTACCTCATGATTACTACCTTGTAGTGGACGTTGTGTCAATCAAGTAGTGGTTATCTCCTTTTTTGGGTTTTAACCCTTGGACTTGAACCGAAGATCCCAGATTGTGCTATATTCTAGTGTTGTGAATATTGTACATGAAGCTAATCTTTAACCCAAGGTCCATTCTATTAATCATGTTGGTAATGTTTATGCAACACTTCAAGATGGCTAATTTCAGATATATCCTTCAAGCTTGTGGTTATTGTCATGATTGAGTTGTGACAATTAAGGACTTCCCCTACCAGTAGTTATGGCAGATGTCCTTTAATGGAACCAAATACATCACGACAAGAGTTCCTCGAGAGTATCATATCAAAACTCTTGACTCTTCCACATCTTACCGCTTATGTGCAATGGTTTTCAGAAGATTGTTAATTTATGCATCCACATCTCAAGATTCCATCCTAAGCATGTCCCTTTTCCCCTTGTTGTTTCTAACCTTTGTCTACTAGTTCGTAGCCAAGTAGTATTGCGCATTGGTGCCTTCTGATGTAAGATACTCTTGCGGTCCATCATGACAAAACATTTCAGGATGTCAGGAGAAACAAACTCTGGTGCCTCGTCATTTCTAGGACCAGCTCAAAGTGTTGTAATTCGCATATCAAAAGGCATTAACAACCTTCTGTCTACCTTAGAGTATTGCACCCTTTTATACGAATAGGTCATGTTGACTTTCATGACCCTCTTAATGACGTGATTCATTTACACATCTTTACCCACCCTTCTTTCGAGATTTCACGCTCGTGAATGATGCAAGTGCATAATGATGTGGCCATCTGAGATCCCCAACAATTATTATTGTTTTGACGTCTAAGGACATTTTAGTCATTCTTAGCGTGATTGGTTAACCCTATCACTAAGCTAAGAATAATTGTGAAACCAAGTCCACTATTCTGGTGCACTCTCTTCGGTTAAAGAGTTAGGCTCATGCCGAATCCCTAACACTATGTCTTCTTGCCTTACCAAGAAAGTTTCCTCTATAACTACGTGACATATCGGTGGTTCGTGATATTCTAGTCATATTTATAGAAGTATTGCCATGTTGCCACATGTATGTGTTCTCAAGTTCTTGAGTAAGCAAGTTCTCTGAAGTGCTCCTTTCTCCAAGGATTTGTACTGGATACCCTGAACTAGTTAGTTGAGCTTAAATAACAACATGGAGAGTTGACAGAAAAAAGATTTATCGGACTTGGTTCCTTTCCAAAGGGATATCTAGTTTTGTTCGTGCGGAAGAAGGATAAAATTCCATTTGTGGATATGTTATCTTCCCCGCCTTCGATTTGATTTGGGTTATCGTCAACATAGTTCAAAGGACTCTGTTGATGATGTTTCCACTTGTGATGTTTCACTAGAGTACATCTTCATGTCCCTTTGTCTGACCGATAGTTCTACCATGTTCATGCAACATATGAGTCCATATTCTTGGAGTACCTCTATAAGTTTGTTGATTGAGCCCATTGATGACATCCTTATCTTCTCCATGCTAGAAAATATTCATATGGAATAGTTGGCATTAATGTTGGAGAACTTTTAAGAACCATCTTCGAGTCATCTTGAAGTATGTGTTCTAGATGTTAGAAGTCACCTTCTCCGATTAGCGTGCAATTGTAGAAAGATGTCATCGTGGATTTGAGTAGAGTTATCTCTATACCCTCAAGGACATAGTTGCATTTCATTGCAAGTACTCGATGTATGAGCAGTTGTCCTCCAACAAGTTGCTAATACATAATCTGGCAACCTAGCTCAGTCTATTGGAGCTTGACACGGTTGTCCATGTCTTGAGAATGTAGTGACTTTACCTTTGCGGTAAATGTTGCACATTTTCTATTCGGACATGCCGAGTCTGAAGTATCATTCCACCAAACCAAATATGAATTTCAAGCAGATATGATGGTTGGTGTTCTTCAAGGTTTTGACATATGTCTCTTCGCAAATCCGGAAAGATTGATGTAATGGTTGACATAATCAGTCGAAAGACCTATTTCCATGTTCTCTTGAATCAACAATAACAACCACTCTTCATAAGGCTTCTTCTAAGATCTGTTATAAGAGTTGTGCCTATTGTTTCCTTTGTAACTAAAATCCGACCTTTACTTGATGTCTACTTCGTCAAACATCAACGAGAACATTTAAAGTAGTGCTGCTAAATGTCTCTCGGTCGATCCTCTAGACCCTCTATGTTAGCAAGAGTCTTGTTGAGCCAAGTAATTGAAGTCTGAGAATGAAATTTATTTTTATTGTGTCATCAGGAATCTTGTTACTTATTCATTTGGTGGTGTACAGTAATATCAAGACCTTTGGAAAGGATTTTAATAATCCTTGATGATTAAAGAGTTTCCTTTGTTTTCTCGATCATGTTTAAAGACTGGCTATGATTTTTGTAATCATCAGTTTCTCGTGTTACATGTTCCTTGTGACTCTTACGAGTCCTCGCCACAAAACAACCTCTCTGTCTTGGCATTCTGTTGAACAAAAGAGACCCTTCTATTTCAAAAGTAGTTCAACAACTTGGTCCTCTTGATCTATCTTTGTATCAATGAAGCTCTACTTAAGCCGTTTAGTAGAGGTTCATCTCTCAAAGTCTGTGGTCATGTTCTCTCTGTTGGAAGCTTTCTTCCCTCAAAAGTATAAACTCTTCTATAATCTCCATGGTCTCAATATTTATTAAGACCATCTATCTAACAATTTGAAACCTTCTCCTCTTGTTTCCTCCGTTACCTTGACGTGTTTCATGTCGTCATCTCAGAGTTGTCCTTGAACACTCCATCATGAGTTGGCCATGAGAAACTCGGTGTATTATTTAGTGCATCTCCCTCTTCTCCTTAGAGTGGCCCTATTTCCTTCTCTCTCTTTCTACCCAGGAATCTCAGGTTGAGATTCTTGTAAGGGGGATAGAGTTGTAACACCCTAGTTTTAGTTAATGATTAATTAGGGTTTAATGTACATTGCATGAGCATCCTTATTTTGCTAAGAAAAATAATGCAAAGAAAACTCAAAAGCAAAAACCCTAAAACCCTAATCTTCCCCTCTCTTTGAAAACCTTTCAAATGGTTTAAAGTATTTTGAAAACCCAAAAAGGAATGGAGCCAAAATGTACTAAAAGGGCCCCACAATGTTTAAAATGAGTTTTCAAAGGCCCTAGTATTTTAGAGCTGTTCAAAACATAAAAGGATTTTAGAATACAAAAAGAAAATAAAAACATAAAAAAGAAAAAGGTTTTGCTAGAAAAGAATGCCTCAACCCTAACCAGGTCGGCCCATAGATTCTCCCGAACATATTTGCCGCCCAGCACGCAAGCATGTATCCCAGCCGTGGCCGAGCCTTGGCCTAGGCCTAATACACCTTTTCCCTTTGTCTTCTACCTATAGACACACACACATGTGTGTCGTCGGCGCCACCATCGATGAACGTGAAGAAATTCACGCCTCTCTGCCATCTCCTAGACGTGAGGATAAGACTGCCTCGACCCACTCACTCTCCCTCATCCACTCGCGCCCTCTCTGTTTCTCTTCCTCAGTTTTCCCTCTCCTGGCCGGAACCCTAGCCGCAGTATCCGGTGCGTGCCGTCGTAGGAGGCCGCCCCAAGCTAAGCCGATGCGCCCACGACCTATGCCGTGTTGTACAGCGTCACCCTTCCAAAGTAATCGAGCCCACGTATCCCTAGCTGACTTCTACAAGTTCATCTCTCGAGGTATGGCTGCTGCCTTCGTCATTGATTCTGACCGCCGTTCTCCTCGTCGACCCCTCCATCATATTCATGGTGAGCCACTGGTGCCCCAACACCAATCCCTCGTCCTCCTCTCACGTTGTCTCTCATTGCTGCCATGTACTGTCTTGCGCTGCCGCCAGTAGATGTCGCCTCTATTGCTCCGCCCACCAAAACTAAGCGGTGCTACCACTAAATGGTCAAATACATCACACTGAGCTAGTCGCACCTGCGCCTGATTGCATGCGTGCACCCAATCTCTGCTGCCACCGCCGATCTGGGAGCTCCCCGTCAGGATGACGTCACATCGACGTCATCGTGACATCAAGCGCGGTCAGCCGCGGTGAAACCCACGGTGGGTCCCTCCCTATGTATGTGGACGCTGAGGCGCGGGTCAGCCATGGTGAAACCCACGGTGGCTACCTACGGCCCCTCTGTTAGCCACTGCGGCTAGGGGTTTCCCCAGTCTAAAAAGTATTTGCCTGTTGTTTTCAATTTCAGAAAAAGGATAAATATTGTAAAACCAATAACTAATCCATTCTAAGTCACAAAAATACAAATAATATATCAAAATGTTCAGAAAAATGATATCTATCTCATAGCATCAAAATCATGCATTGATTAACAACTTTAATTGCAAGTTTAATTATAAGAACCAATTGAACCCCGTGGGTGATTTCCAAGGTTCTCCCTGAACTAGGGTTCGCACCCCTTGGATGCCGCTTAAATTGCGAAGCATGATTAAGGGTTACATTTCAAACCTATTTAACTGAGCATATCATCAGCCTTGCTTGAGAATTACTTCGATGGCATGTGTTGATTATTTTTCCTTTCTTTCTGGTGTTTGGTTCTTCCCGATAGAATACGATATTGAGATCTAACACCGAGATCAACACCATTGAAGATCAAAGAATAATACTTGACCAACTATAATAAAGTCAAGCACAAGGCTTCCGATGATCTATTTTTTGGTTATCAATAGGCAAAGGCAAGCATAGCCCCACCATTATACAATCCTATGATTTCAAAAGGATTTCAATTCCTATAATGATGCATATGATTCTATTGTGGTCTTTCAACGATAGATAGAGTATCCTATCTATTGCATTACTCCCTTTGAGATTATGTTATCTGATCCACTACTCCTAGCATAACTAGGTTTGTCTTGTGTGCACTGCTAGAGATGTTATCTGTGTCTTGCTTATCCATGCTTAGCTATTAGTGCTGGTTCATCTAGATAATGTATCAGATGCAGAGAATCTAGTATGACAGGAGAACGAGGTGTATTGATGAGGTGACATCAGTGGTAAAGGTTAAACATGCTAAGGATTTTATGGGAGGCCACGGTGGGATGTGGTTTTTAGAGTCCCATGATCGCCACCCCTAGGACCTGGAAGTTCTTTCCTCTTGAACCAAGATGACCGTACAACCACATGGGGCCTAGAAAACTCCACGACTAACTAACTCGCATATAGATTCCATGAGTAACATAGTTTGGGCTTTCCATTTGGCATATGCATTGAAAACATTTTAGAAAGTGGAGGAGAAGGAGGTGCGTCATAATAGGTAGGGAAGCATGGACCAGGTTGCTAGAGGTTGACAGCTCCCCTGGTAAACCAACCTCGCCTCACACCTCTAGGGACCGGCTTCGATATTTGACCTGTTATAGTGGAACCATCCTTAGGGCGTGACACATGGTCTCAGCTAAAGCAAGGTAAAGGTTGTGTCCAACTGCCCTCTGTCAGCCTTCGAAGGAAGAAGGCTAATATTAAGTGACATTAAGAGAAGGTTGGTACGTGTAGGTAAAGTTGTACACCCCTACAGTGTATTAATCTCTTCAAAACGCCGTGTACACGATAATGGAAGACTTGGGAATGGACATGAAGATCATAGAGAACTTTAACCTAGTCATAAAACTTGGCAACTAAGGTTTGTTAAAGATGCTTCCTCAGGGTACGAGGGGGTAATCCTAGTTGTGAGATGTGACTGTTGATGATTTGGTGGATATCAAAGATATGATGATCAATACTTTGGATATGTTGCTCCCTTATCCTGTTTTAAAATATTTTGATTAAACGGGCTTATTCTCCCTCTGATTTTACAAACAAAGATGGCTATATGCAAAATAACCCCACCAGCCATAAGTCTTGCAAACTACACCCAGTAGTCATCCTTACTTTGTTGATACTTTTTGTTGTAGAGTAATTGTTCTCCTAGAGATGAGTTTGGTATGACACCATCATTATTGAAAGGGCATTTATGCCCCCGATGTGTGGTTTTGGTTATGAAGCTTGCCACCATCTCTAGATGAAGCTTGCCATCCTCACTAATCATGGAGTGATAAAGACAAGTTCAAAGAAGAGGTTTCCCCATGGAGTATGGGGGACAAAGTCGCAAGTATTCATCAAACAAAGTGCGAGCAAGAGCAATCAAGAAAGGTGTTCCATCTTTAGGAGGACAATACGGTCTAATTCAACCTGAAGTGGAATACTCAAGGCTAAGGTATGATATTGATACGTTTTCTATTTTACTGACCTCTTGTAGTGTTGGGAGATCGGGTTTAGCATAGATATGTAGGGGGTCACGCATGAAAATCATAATTTTTTCCTACGCCAAGAATCCTAATGCCAGGATCTATCTATTAGCAATGAATTAACAGGAGGGGATTTTCGCGAACTTACCCTTGAAGACTGCAAAGTGTTGTCAACGCTCGGGAGTCCATGGTTGATGTAGATAAACCAAAGCCGACCTCGAGATAGTGTTGAAGTCCCGTCAGCTCTTGTGGCTCCAACGAATCCCAGTGCCTCAAGTGTTGCACCTCACAAGGAATTACACATGTCCGGTGCCTGACGATGACTCCCGCTCCTACAATCCAGCAGTAGTTGCTGAAGTAGAGCTTCTGGATCGGAATCCCGCAACGCGACGGCGCTCCGCGGTGAAGAAGACTCCTTCTCGCGTGATCCGGACATGGGACCACTGTCACAGGAGAGAGAGAGAGAGAATCAACTAGAGGTCTCCCCAAAAGAGAGGGAATATTTTATTGATTATTGTGTATTTAATTTGTCAAAATACCTCTCTTTATATAGGGGAAAAACCTCCACATAGGCAATTGCCTTAGCTATGTGGGACTGAACAAAGGAGAGGGGAGAGGGGGCTGGCCGCCTCCGTCCAGGGCCCAAGTGGGCCCCACGCAGGGTGCCTTGGCCCAGCCGGCCACCCCATCCTCCTACCTCCCTTTGGTCTTTCCCTCATGGGCCTTTTCCCTCCGGATTTTGGCCCAATTAGGTATTTGACCCTTTTTAATTATTTTTCTTTTATTGAATAAATATAAATGAATGATAAAATCAATATTCAGCATTCACTTACATATTATTCAATCCCCATTGATGTGGAACACCTTCCATCTCATTTCGGACATCCTCCGGACTTACCGAAACCCTTCATGTTTTCTCTCTATCTTTCCTTCGGTGATTTTGCTGATACCAAAACACTCTCTGAGCATCATCAAGCCCTTAAGCGTGATACCCCACGGTTCAGGAACACTCTAGACATGGTCGGGACCCTCCCATACCAATGATCATCAGAGGGACATGGATGGCCATATTGATCCCCTTGCATTCCACAGAATGTTTCGTCATTGAACCATGAACGTCGTGTCATATTCCTTTTGTCTCTCAATACTTCCATTGACCGAGATCTGATCAATGATCTCACAATGTAGTGTTCAATCTTGTTATCAACAAATTCTATTTGACTCATTCTGACAAGTGATATCCCTGTGATCAAATCACACGATGTGCAGCTATTGGATATAACTTCCTCGAGTGGGCCCTCGAGTATCTTTTCTATCACACAGTGAACAAATCCCGCCCTTGACACATATTGCCTCAATTGTTCCTCTGAATACCAGAACACACCTTTATAATCACCGTGTCACTGGATGACGTTTGATGGTCATAATATCCCCGGGTAACAATGATTGATACAGTCTCACAGTCTAAGAAATAGGGCACTAGGTCTTTTCTAATCATCATAACTTGAACTTCGTGACATGATCGGTTCACGATGCTTAGGTTGGTTATAGCTCATCATCTCATTATCGCAATGAGGTAACTCCATTGTCAACTAGCATAAATGCCACATGATCAGGAAACCTCGATCATCTATTGACCAATGAACTAGTGACTAGAGCTTCACCGGGAACTCCTGGTTGTTTATATATCACACATGTATTGATGTTTACTATCAATACAGTTATACCATGATATAAATGTTAATCATAAACTTTATGAAATATGATAATAATCCATATTATTATTTGTCTCTAGGGCATATTCCCAATAGTCTCCCACTTACACTAGAGTAGAAATAAACTAGCTCCATTTGTTACTAATCATCGGTACCATATATCCTGGCACCATTGATCATGCTTTCTCATGGAAGAGGTTGAGTCTTTGGTTTGGACTTTACAGCCCCAAATACTTTGCAACTTACTAATGTCACCTTGATTGACATTAATATTTTATTATTGTGACCTTGGATCGTTAAAGATCCTAAGTCCCTGTGATTAACATGCTAGTCCCTGGATCATTAGCTAGAATTTCACAGTCGATGAATATCATGTAAAACACAAGTCATTATTACACGAATAATCCAGAGTATATTTATTAGAACTTGCATAGCTTATAGCTAGCTCAAACAAAACAGCGGAAACTAATAAAACTCGAGTCCATCAATGCCTCAGGCTAGTTGCGCGAAGACCCGCAATCCCTACGCACCTTTCAATCTTCGGTTTCTGCACATGAAACATGCAGCCAACAAGTTGGGTCAATACTTTGAATGTATTGGCAAATTACATCAAGGAAAGAATAAGACTAACTCTACATGTAAGTCTTGGAGTAGGCATTGGGGTTCGTTTGCATTAAGACAAGTTTCTCCAAGTAAGAAGAAAAGAGAGAGAGTTTTACCCTACTTTATAAACATTGCTTAAGTAGTATAGGGTCGAGTGGAACATGAGGATATTACTCACCAAGTTTCCAACCAACCTAGCACTTGGATATTATGCACAAAGTCCCCAAAATCCCACCCACCGGCAATATTACGCACGCCCTGGGTTTTAGAAATACATTAAGTTTGGAAAGAGAGAGGAAGATCCTTCAGAGGCTCCATTATTCTCTGAAGGAAGATCCTTCAGAGAGCAATATTACGCACGCCCTGGGTTCTTTTCCGTGAACTCGGCTGATCGATCATATTTCAATACTCTCGAGAGTTTGTGCACTTTCCCCATAATCCACGATCAAGCCCTTTTATAGACAAGACCATGGCGAGGCTTTCCCTTAGTAGCTCCTCTACTAGCTGGATCCAACTCTGCCAAGAACCTCCAAATGTTGGTACCCTGGTGAGGTTACTGTAACATCCCAAAACTTTAATCCATGTGATCAAGATCAAAACTACCCAATTTAGGGTTAACATAAACTTTTTCCCATTTAAAATATTTAAGCATGCATATCTATGTTGCATTAAATAGGAGTTGTTTTGAAATGCCATGATTATTTGTTCTAATGGTTGTAAAATTAATCTAAGGTGAATTACACATCATCTAGATCATTCCCAAGCAAAATCCAAAGAAAAAGAAATAAAAAAGAATTAATAAAGAAAATGGTCACTTTTGCCATTTTAATCAACTAGGACACTTTGGGTGTTCCTAGGACTCAATTTCAAACAGAAACAATTGTGGATCGTTGCACCCCTTGCTAGTAAAAGTAGTGATGTACCAAGGCCCACTTTGTGATCTTCCAAAAACATTCAAACACTAAATTTAAATGACATTTGAAAATGGAATCCATCTCATATGTCTATATCACCCTTTTTCAAAAACCACTCAAATGAACTCCATTTAAAATTCCCAAGCAACCAGAGAGGCTTAAGCATGTGACAAACCACTCCACCAAAAATCTCTAAAAAATTCAAAAGTTTTCTTCATGCTGCCATTTGATCGAACACTTGGCATGCATTGATCACACCCTAGTTTAGCTTCACTGTTTCTACACGGTTTAGCCACCCATTTGACCCCAAATCACTCCCTCTGTCCCTCTTTGATCTAACCAAGCCATAATCATCCCACCCATTTGTCCCTAGCAGCAGTACACCGCCACCCCGAGGCCATGCCCGGCGGTCGATCACGAACGCCTCCCAAGAGACCACTAGCCCCTCTCCGCCGCTCTAGGAAGGCAGGCGTGACCTCACCGCCATCCACGGTCCACCCCATGGCCACTGCTAGCCCCTGGACCATCGAGGCCAAGCCCTGCACTGATGTATTTGCGCCGCGCCAGTGCACGCCAGAGCGCCACACGCCATGCCTCGACCACAGACCGCGCGCGCCACTCCGCCTTCACTACCTCAACCCGCCAGACACACTCGTACCCCGCCGCTCGACCCACAGTCACCGGGAACCATGTTGAGCATCGCCTCTGAGCATGAGATGGTCCCTATCGCAATCCACCGCCCCTTGCACCACCATTACGCCCTAGCTGACCGCCAGGGAACCGCCCACCGTCCGCCTACCTCGTCCACGCTGATAGCCCCGTGTGCCGTCGTCACCGACGAGCTCCGCCCACACCTCTCTGCCGCATCGCCGGGCCTATATAAGGAAGCCACCCCAACATGAATTCCTCACACCCTCATACTATCCTCTCACTACTGGTCCTTCCCCACCTCTCGCCGGAGCAGCTCGAGCAGCCAACCGCCGGAATTTCGCCGGAGGTAGCCGCAGCAGGGAGAAGACGCTCCCGTCGATTTCGTCCACCCCTGGAGCTGCGGCGACTTCGCCTGATCCCGCCGTCATCTCCTTGTTCAAACGCCCCCATCGCCAAGCTTGCTAGAGCCCTGGTATGCCCTAACTACACCCCCCCCCCCCCCCCCCCCCGCACTGCTAGGTTTTCACCTTGCCGGCGATGAGTCCGTGGTCGATGATAAACCCCAGTTGTAGATGCTAGCTCTAATCCTATGGTAGATGCTAGGTTTAATGAGCCACTGACAGGCGGGACCCCCCTGTCAGCAGTCCTCAGTGCCGCGAAGTGAAACTGGGTCGGCCCGTTAGTATTCCCGCGCGACCCAATTAATTCAAATTTAGCGTTTTCTTTTTAGAAGTAAACTTAGTTCTATCCGTTAGTTTAAAATTCAATTCAGAGAGTTTTACAAATTCGAATTGAGTGATTCCAATTTTGTTGGAAAGGTAATGAAAATCTCTATCCAAGCCCGTTGGATTTAAATCATTTAGGGTTATAGATCTCTCCTAGATAAAATAACAAGACATAACCTTTTGCACATTCAAACATTTTTCTAAAATCAACCATAATAGATTTTGAGTTGTTTCCAACTCTCAAAAATCACATTTAACTATACCTATCTAAATATGTAATAATAGTAAGGTTTACATGCAGTGACTTTGGACTAGTACCAAAATAATGCTATATAGGCATTTCTAGTCACTTTAAATCATTAATTATTAAACTCAAACTTATTCAAATGTGATCCAACCTTTAAATCACATTCCCATATATTAGAATATGTGGTGATGACATGTGTCCACATGATCACATATTTTAATTGGAGAATATTAAATCTTAGTTAATTTCAATGAGTAAAAATTACTTTTCTCAAATAAAATAAATGAAACTAGTTATTAAACCTTGTGATGTTTGTGATGATACTAGATCATCAAATGTGTGCCTTAGTGTGCTAAGTATACTAGTTAAGTATTATTTGGTGATTGTGTATCCCATATGTATTTATAGACGATAGTACCGACCAAGCTTACGAGGAGGAGGAGTTCTACCAAGAGGAGGAGGAAGAGAATTTCGACCACTGCACTACCCAAGGCAAGCCTAGCACTTCAAGTAAACTAAGAAAGCTAACACTTGCAAGTGTCTAACTATGCAACCTAAACCTTGCAAGCTAGATAACCTAAGCAAGATGCAATAGGCATGCTTTTGTTATACCTTTTTACTTATACCTACTCCATGTTTTATTTACAAGCTTTACTTTCTTTACTTTACCAAAGTATTTTACTTAGTTTATAGATAGCATAATGAGTATAAAACTTGGCCTATCTAGTTATACTTAGATGTCATTCTATGGCATGAGATTGATCTTAGCATCCCACATTAGTGAACACTCTTAACTTAGTAGTTTAAAGCCAAACCAAAAAATTGATCACTTTAGATGGGAGTACTTGGTGAAAATGACTTTTGAAAACCTTGGAATGATGAGTCATTCCATTGAGATGTTTTGACATGTGTTGAGAAACACAAATGGTTTATGATGATGATGAAAATGTTGAGGCATGGGCCTTAGCGCTGTTATAAAAACTGATGGTTGGGTTCAGATAAATACCATTCCAATTTTACCGTACAACCACAATACCTAAATTGGGTAAGGCTTACCCGGAAGTTTATATGCATTAGTATTAGTTCCCTCGCGGGAGAGGTTTGAGCTGAGCCTACCTCTCAATGTTTTCCACTTGTGTAGTGCCCAGGATGACAGATGGTCATGGATGGGAGGCTAAGCTCATAGGAGAGGTGCTTATACTAGAGTGTCTAAAGGAAAGGTTATTTTTGATTATCTGCATACTAAGTATGATGATTCATGGTTAGCCCTGACAGATGTATCGAATTTTGTGGTGAAAGTGTACCACCTCTGCAGAGCGTCAAACTATTCGAATAGCCACGTCCGCGGTTATGGACAGTTGGAGTGGCTATACTGTTTCGTTGTCAGATATTTTCAAAATAACTTATGAAATGAAGGATGAATCTTGCCTTGACCACAACAGGGTTGTCAGATGTTTTCAAAATGACTTATGAAATGAATTGTGACATGAATTGACCCCAACAGAGTTGTGACTATGACAACTAAGTTCCCACTTAGGTGATTTTCAACTTTGTTTTATCTTTCTTTGTTTCTGAACTCAGCTTAGGTTACAAACTTAGCTTTACAAATAAACTTAGAACTTAGCATTCCTACTAGAACTACCTTACTTGTTAGTGATAGTTTGCGAGTACTTAAAGAGTCCTCATGGCTTTTGTCCCTGGCTATTCCTATGGCCAGACTATGAGGAGGACTACCCTGAAGGAGGACAGCAGGACGGCTACGACAACTAGGATCATCTCCCATTGTTAGCATTGCCTATGACACTGAAGATGGACCCCACCGCTACGCTATTTATTCCGCTACTTGATTGTATTAAGACTGGATCATGAGATCCTTTATTTGTGTAAGACCTTATTATGGTTTGTAATGGATGATTGTGGGCTCCCCGGATTAACCATCCGAGAAATCCCTATTATGTATATATCCACGTTCCCATGATCAGTGAGCCGTGGAACATAACCGACAAGTATCATTACAACATCTGAAACATAACGAATTACAAGACTTACAGAAATGCCATTATGGCTACACCATCCTTAGGAGCGGAACATCATCACGCGCTGAGCCCAATCGTGCCTCAACCTATAGGCGACTGACTGGGAAGACGGCCTAGCTTGCTGGACGTCACCTTAATCTTTCGATTCGAACCTCTGAAAGTCTGGCCAAATAAATAGCCAGGGACAAAGCCATGAGTACTTTTGAATGTACTCACAAACCACCAAGATAAGAGGAATAAGGAATTTGCAATTATGGCTGTGGAGAGATAACTCTATCTAGGGTTGTTTTTGAAAAGCCTAGACTACCTCTTGTAGTTATAGCATCTCTATATCTTTGTCAAAAAGAGTTTTGAAACATGCCTCTGTTTTATAAATCAAGATATCTCCATATCTGTGTTGAAAAAGAGTTTTGAAAACAGTTTGGAGTTGAAACCCTTTTTAAACCTCTTTGACCGCCTCTGGTCAAAACACAGCTTCGAACTCAGGTTCCCCGGAACCTTCATACTTTCATCCGTTCTTTCCAAACAAACACCGTTTGGGTACTCCTAGCCAACACCTTTCCAACCGTCCTTGACCGTGGACGCGGCTATTCGAATAGATTATACTCTGCAGAGTTTGCACACTTTCCCCACAAGAATCAATACATCCGCCAGGATACAACCACGGCCCACTACCACTATAGATGGGGGTCCGGATAATCAAACCTAACCTTTTGCTTATCGAGCCTAGCAAAGGCTTCTTTTCCTTTTGGGTTTGTTCTCTCCTGCAACGAGTATGTGGCTCCCAGCCATAGTCCTGCCTTTCGTACACGCGTATACCCAAGCCGCAACTTGGCATATACCTTAATCTGGTGACTCCACTTCCTTCCGTACCACCTAAGTCATACCGTCCACGGGAGACCCAATTGCTGCACCGGCACTCCTGCCAGAACAGGCTCACTCTTGCCGAAGCAAGCTACGGGCTTCAGATCCATAGATCTGTTAGCGTCTGCCCGGGCTTCAAGGGATATCTCCTTGTAAGCATTGTACAAGCTGCCTCGGCTAATGAAGACAAACTACGAGCTAAGCCCCAGCACCTGGGGTAATGTGGTTGCACGGATAAAAATTGTTCCGGTAAAGGCGTAGAACATCCCTTCACTTTCTCATTTCTCATCAACACCCTTTCTTTTGTTAAAACATCCGCTTGGAATGATGCCTCTTCCCAAGGGTTTTACAAAGAAGTTTTCAAACATTTGTAGTAGGGTAAATCCCAAAACAGATTTTGCAGACGCTCATTGCAGACCGTGAAGCTAGTAGGGCAGAGCGCCAAGCCAATCTAACCGCACTACAGCAGATCGCCCAAATGTCTCACAACAATCAGAACCATGGGAAGCAGGATCATCATGGATCCAAACTCAAAAACTTCCAGAATAGCAATCCCCTAATCGTTAGCAAGTCTGAAGACCCACTAGATGTTGATGACTAGTTGCAGACAATGGAGAACAACTTAGAAGTATAGCCGGAGTGGATGCCAACGAGAAAGTTCTTTTTTGCACCCACTATCTGGCAGGAGATGCAAGAGCATGGTAGAACAGCACCCGCACAATGAACCATGGTCAAGTGATGACATGGGAAGCCTTCAAAATCAAGTTTAGCCGCACCCACATGCCACAGGGTCTAGTCACCAGAATGAGATATGAATTCAGAGAGCTCAAGCAAGGAAGAATGACTGTAGTGGAGTACCGTGAGAGATTCTTGTCCCTCACCAGGTATGCACCTAATAAGATCAACACGGATGCCAAGAAGAAGGAGAGATTCCTGAACGGACTGCATGATGAGATGCAGACAGTTCTCGTCAACATCCGTTCCGAGGATCTTGAAGACCTAGTCGACTCTTCCATCCAGATGGAAGGTAAGATCAACCAAGCCAATGACAACCGCAAACGTCGGATGATGCACCAAGCTGGATCCAATAGTCACCAGAAGTACCGTCCCAACCCGTCTGTCGGATATGCCCCGCAGAACAATCGACCCCCAATGTCTTGTCCAAGCTACCCCAACCGTAGCAGAGGGAATGTGAAGTCCGGAGGAAATAACAACCACCCCGGCAATTCCAGCAATTTCAATCGTGCACCTCCCAAGCACAACAACAACAACCCTGCACCCAAAATTGGAAGCAACGTTGTGCCCGTGGCAGCAAAAGACAAGTCTCAGATCACTTGTTTCGAGTGTGGAGTGAAGGGTCACTACTCCAATGAGTGTCCCAAGAAGATTGCCGCCACTTCCAATGTGAATGCCCCAGCTCAACAGTAGCGTTGTGTTCAACCCGGAAGAAGATTCTCCCTAGGGAACCCTCACAACCGCAACGGTCGTCTCTTCCACATGAACACCGAAGAAGCGCAAGAAGCGCCAGATGTAGTGCTGGGTATGTTTTCTGTCAACTCAGTTTTAGCAAGAGTGTTGTTTGATTCGGGAGCATCGCACTCATTTGTCACTGAAGAATTTGCATGCACTAGTAAGATTCACCCAACCAACTTGAAGCATGTCATGATAGTTCAAATACCTGGTTCGAATACAAAATCACTCAACCAAAGAAAGATAATGGAGAGTTGCCCGAAATGAGCACTAAAGACTTTTCGAGAGATCTCCTCCAAATCACCCGTATGACTATCGAAATCGTGAGCATCAGCATGTAGGTTCCAGATCCAAGTGGTTAGAAAAATTTGCAAGGTTGTGCCTATCAGAATACATGGGATAGATTTTTATGCCAATCTAATAGTACTTGGAACCAAAGGTTTGGAAGTAGTACTAGGAATGGATTGGATGTTGACGAGGGTTTAACTCATCAATGCCCCTTGTTATGGACTTGGGTTTTGGAGACGGAGGGAGCGCTGGAGACATCTATCGGCTAGCAAACAAGCACACAGGGGACTCGAAGATTTACCCAGGTTCAGGCCTCGTAGAGGTCCCTACTCCTGCTTGTCTGCTCGTGGAATTATCGAAGGAATCAAAGATTACAATGGTGCGCAGATGTGATCTGGCGAGGGTTGTGGAAACTAGGGTTGCGTGTGTCCTTCTCGCCGCCCCCTTCTAGCCTTTATATAGATAGGCTAGGTTTCGGGTAGCAGATCGAGTCGATTACAAGTTAGGGTTTTCCCCTTTTAACTTTCTATCTTTATCTTCTTCTTGTACTTCAAGCAATCGAGAGTCCGTAGGCCACTCGAGTCCTCTCTTGGGCCTTGGCGACACCGTGGGCTTCTGCCGTATTCATCCCGTATATACTAAGCTCGGGTACCTGTAGGGTATATCCATGTCAGTAGCCCCCGAGTGTCCAGTGGAATCGCAGATTCGACTGGAGACTTTTTGAAGTCTTTCGAGTGCATGAATGAGTATTTTTCGACTGCTTTGTTTGTGTCATAGGGATTGTTGATGTGCGTGCCTGATTTAACCGATGCATCGGTATTAGTTAACTACCTTAGGGTAAAACAACACAATCTACTCGAACTCGAGTCCCCGGACTCAAATCCAGAAAAGTGCTGGTGTAATTCGACTCAAGCCACGGAGGTCTTACAGGAGTCGAATTCCAGTTATATGGGTGTGAGCACTTGACGCGTCCGTCAAGGCATATTCATCGTACCTGTAGGCACGGATATGTTTCTGGTAGTGCGCAGCAAATGCGTTGCCAGGCCTTATTCAGGTCTTACCTTCACGCTGTAAGTGCGGCATCGGAAATTTATCATCGCGGAGACGATTTTGGTGACCCAGGAGACGCAGTCTCTTTGTAGGGAAAAACTATGGGTCGGTGTCGCCATAAACTTCGAGTGTGGATGTAATCAACACAGTACTTTGTACAAAAATCATAGGGTGCGCGACCAGCGCTCCCTATGGGGGTAGCACCCGAGTGCCTGGTTGAGTCGAAGACTCAGTCTAAAGAACTTTCGCGACTACTGTCATCTTTTGTTCGGTTGTTTCAGTCGAATTTGTTTCCGACGCTCCCTTTGGGAGTAACCCATGTCCATAGTCGAACCGTGTTTCGAGTGGTTGGGTTTGGCTTGATTGTCCATGTTGCTGCAAAAGAAGAAGAAAAATTCGTAGGGTGAGCGAGCAGCGCTCCCTATGGGAGTAGCCCCCGAGTGCTTGATGGAGTCGAAGACTCGAGCAAGGACTAAAGTAGTCGAAGTCTTCGGCTGCGTAGCTTTGATGACGTCACTGCTGATGATTTCATGACCTCAGTTGCCCACGTGAGCGAGTTTGCGGGACGTGACGAGTAGTGGGTCCCACTTCCTGACTTTGATTTGACTGGGCGTGCGTAATCTTTATTTTAACTGTGCCTCCACGATTTCCGTGCGTAATGGGAGCAGTGGGGGGACGGTTCCCGTTTCCACTCCTCCACGTGTCTAGCATGATGTTTACCACGCGTCCAGTAGGGTTTTTCTGAGCCGTTGGATTGCATCTTCCAGGGGTTAAGTAGTGACGTTTACGACGGTAATATTCACATATGCTTTTCGCTCATCTTCTGCCCTCATCGCCATTGCCGATGCTCCATTGCTTTCTCTGCTCTCTTTTCCTCTGCAGCGCTGGACCATCTCCGCGCATTTCCCAGCTATTTTCTTCGATCAGATCGCCATCGCGCAATGGGAAAGAAGAAGGGAGGTGTTGCGGCCGATTCCGTGGCTTCCGCTGCTGCGGCGAAGAAGAAGGGCGGCTCCGCCGTCGTGGGTACTAGCACCGCTACCGGTGGGAAGAAGAAGGGAGCGGGCACCCGCGTCACGAATGGTGCGTGGCGTCCCTCCATCATCAAGTCTTCTAATCTCCATCTTCATTGCCAAGACGGAGTGATGTCCGCCGCAGTCGCCGACGCGCACGTCCCCGGCGGTGAGATAATTCCTTCTCCTCTCGCTGGTTTTTGAGTGATGTTCTTGGCTTTCATCATTCGCGGCCTTTCTTTGCCCCTGCATCCTTTCTTCAGGGGCCTCCTTTGTTTTTACGGGCTTCAGCTCCATCAGCTGTCCCCGAACTCTATCCTCCATATCTCTTGCTTCCTCACCCTCTGCGAGTGCTGGCTCGGAATCGAGCCGCACTTCGGCCTCTTCAAGCGCCTCTTCAAGTTGAAGCGCCAATATGCATCTGGCTCTTTAGTCTACGATGTAGGTGGCTGCGGAATCCACGTCGACCCATCTGCCACCTATTTCGACATCAAGCTCACAGTGTCCGTCCAAGGGTGGAGGGACAAATGGTTCTACATCCGCGACGAGAAGGCTGACGGGGAGCACTTTGGACTCGCACCCTTCGATCCCGCGACACCGTGCAAGAGGAGACGCTCCTGGAAGAATGTATTCATGCCTGGCGAGTCCGCGGAAACAAATGTGTTGTATGAGCGCGTCTGCGACCTCGAGAGTCGCATAGGCAAAGAGGAGGGAGGCTGCGCCCTCATTCGCACGTGGCTGCGCCGTCGCGTCCAGCCCCTGCAGAGTAGAGTCCACCCCATGTTTCAGTGGGCTGGCGCTGACGATGTCACTCGCGTGTCTGCCGATGGCATGTCCGCGAGTGAAGTGGATAAAAGGGTTCGACTGGTCACCAAGTACACCGTCAAGGATGTGCTCCCAAGTGAGCCAGTTGTTCCTCCGTTTGATGCTGCTAACCCTCCTCCTGAGGTATAGTTGTGTTATGCAGTAGCTTAGTTTGTCGATTGCTTCTTTGCTATTTCTTATCTTTGCACTAAATTGTTGTCTGTATGCAGGATTGGGCGGTGTCACCTTGTATGCCCCCTCTTCCTGAGGGGATTATCCCTCGTGAAGCCTTGGAAGAGGACGAGTCAGAGTCGACCGTCACATCTGATGTGGAGGAGGAAGCCCCCGAGTCCGAAAGTCCGGATACTCGCAAACGTTCGCGTAGCGAGGATTCCGATGCGTCGTCTCCTTCGACTCCGGAAGGTGCAGGTGTTGGTGCGGAGTCGCCGATCCCTTCCATTCCCGTGAGTGTCGTGGCGCCTTCTTCTCGCAAGAAGATGCGACTGCCAAAGGAGTCCTTGTCTGAGTCGGGGGATACAACCTTTGACTTTGATAATTTTGATTGGTAAGTATTCGAATCTTCCTTTTTTGGTTCTTCTTTGCAGTTGCCTTTTCTTGATGTTGATTTTATCTTGCAGTCAGCAGGCGTCGTCATCTTCTGGCGATGTCCAATTTCTGAAAGAATCTGGAGTCGCAACCTCCGGTGCCAAGAAAGAGGTTGACCGTGCTCCTTCTCCTCCCTTGGCGGCCCACTCCGGGCACAACTCTTCCAGCTCTCCGCATGAGGGGGAGCATCGAATGGTTGCCCGGATGACGGCACACCAAAAAACTTCAGAGTCATTGGAGGATCATGTAAGTGCAGTATTTATTCTCCTCGTGCTACAGTCGATGCTATTTATTGCATCTACTAACTTTGTTGTTTTCTTTGTTGCGACAGCTCCTTGTGAAGGAAGCTGCTCATCTGGCGGACCAAGTGCTTGTGATGGGTTGCCAGCATGCAATGCTAGATACGCGACATCGCGTGGTGGAAAGTAAGTACCTTTCCTTCTCATTCTTCTACATCGTTGTCCTGTAGTCGATTGATAGCCAATGCCTTTTGTGTTGTCTTGCAGCTGAACATGATGCCCTTCTTCGTGACGCTGCCGCCATGGAAAAGACGCTCGCCACGGCTGTGAAGAGCCGTGATGAGGCAATCGCGGCGCGTGACGAGGCGCAAAAGCGTGAAGATGGCCTTTGTTCCTCTATTGCAGCTAGGGACAACTTGTTCGAAGAATAGCTTTTCTCGATTGCCAAAGCCCTCTCAGGTACCTTGGTTGGATATCATTGTTGTTCTCTTGTTCGGTGTTTTGCCGTTGGCGTTGATGTTTATATCCATGTGTTGATTTGTGTACAGATGCTAGCGGTTTGAGCTTCAATCCTTAGGCCCTCCGCCGCGACGACGCTTTGGCGGTGCGCTTTCAGCAGTCGAGGACCACATCGCTGTTGTTCAAGATACGCTTTCCAAGGCCAAGGGCGTTCTCAGTCAACTCCGTGAGGAGTTGATGCCTAAGGCTGAGCTAATCGAGAACATGGACGAGTTGGTGGATTCTCTCGCCAGGGGTGTTCCTTCAAGTTTCAAGAACTCCCTCCATGCGGTTGGCGTGTCCATGTCACTTGCCATGGTGCAGGCGCACGGAGTCGAGGTTGATCCTGCTGCAGTGTCGAAGGCGATGCCCATTAGCACGGACGGCCAGCAGGTAGTCTTTGCTCCTTTTGCGACTGCCTGTGGCAAATATGGGCCGCAGCTGATAAACACGGTTGCGAAGTACTCTGAGGAGCTGCAACGCACCAAGAAGGCGGCAAAGGCTGCGGCATCAGGGGCTGGCGGAAAGTCAGTGGCATCTGACACTGCCACGGACTCGATGAAGCCCCCGAATCCATCGAAGTCGAAAAAGCCAATCGCTCCTCGGTACATTTGTAATAGTTAACTAGTTTGTGTCCTTTGTTAAGGACATGCCTGCTGGCGATTGTATCTGCTGATACTTTTGCTAGTCTTGAATGCACTTGAATCTTTTTTCTTTGTGTTGACTTGGTCGTCTTATTTGTTTCTATCTTGGCTTGTGGTAGGGTACATCAAGTGATCCTTTGAGGGAAACTGAGGACTCGCCGCCTCTTGATGATACTTTGACACCGCCGCACTCCAGGGTAGGTGAGTTGTCGCTGCTTTCGCGACTGTGTGACCGCGTGAAGTAGCTGGAGTGTGAGTTGCCCGTGCTCCGCGGTAGCACGGATGTATGGAAGTCAAAGGCGGAGAAAGCCGCCGCCCGAAAGCAGTATCTGCTTGGCGAGGTGACGTAGTTGGGAGACCAATTCAAGTGTTAGTTTGCTTGCTCTTATTTTTTCCTTGTAGTCACTCGCTACAGTGCGTTGTCCTTATGCTTCTGTTGCTTCTTCGTGTAGTTGTCAGCGCGCGTTATCCGCAGGATGAGAAGGATAGAATTGCCATTCGTATGCATGATTTTACCCAGGAGCAACTTCAAGAGAGTGGATACTTCTAGGTAGATCATGATCATGCGATTGCGCTGGCGACCCTGCAGGATCTCCGTCGCGAGTGCTGCACTTTCTGAAGAAGTCGCAGCCATGCTTGAGGAACATTTATTGGACGATGTTTCCGCTGGATGTTGCTCCATCAAGCCTGCTGGCCCTCCTTGCCAAGTTTCAAGACTTGACCGCGGTTCGCGAGTGCGTGAGGCAAAAGTTGGTGGCTGGCGCCAAGGCCGCTCTATCGCTGGTGCGACTGCATAGGCTTGACGTAGATGTTGCGGTAATTGTGGCTGGGCCACCTGTGCCACCAGCGGGTTCTGCCTGGAATATTGTACCGCACTACCAGGCGGTGGATCGCCCAGCAGAAGAGATCGTCGGCTTCTTTGAGGAACAAACCAACGTTCTTTTGTTGCAGTAGTAGCTTGATTTGTATCCTGCACATAAGTGTACCCGTGTTGTAAAGTTCGTGTATACGGTGTATAACTGACTATAGATTATTTATAAAGAGCTTGTTCGCGTGTGAGTGCGTTGAACTATGCGATTCCTTTTCGTTAGCCTGGCCATGTGGTTTTATCTCAGTCCCTTTGTCAACCTATCAGGTGCGTTACAACTGGGTTGGTGTTGCGTCAAGGGTTTCGACTGATGTGCCAGCTTCTCAGGATATCGCTTTTTAGTTCATAGAATAGATGTGTAAGGGTGGCGCAGCCCCCGAGTAGATAAATTATGGAAAAATAAAGAAAACACAGAGTTTTGGGGCACTTAGCTTTATTCATTCGAGGGACAGTACGAAGTACAATGTGTGGCTAAGTAGCCTTGGCTGATTCTTTTATTGGTAATGTAATAAAAACGACTAAGGGTAGAAGCGTCGCAGTTGTGCGACGTTCCAGGGGTTGGAGTATGTGACTCCTGTCTCTAAATCTTGAAGGCGATAGGCGCCACCTGGGATTACTTCTGTAATCACGTATGGTCCCTCCCAGGGGGATTCGAGCTTGAGATGTCCTTGCTGCTTTAGTCGCAGGACCAGGTCGCCTTCGAGGAAAGATCCGGGGCGTAGCCTCCTACTCTGGTAGTTGCGCAGGTTCTGCTGATAGATCGTTGATCTTTCCGCTGTGATTTCTCTTGCCTCGTCAAGGAGGTCAACGGAATCTTCGAGTGCGAGGGATGACTCTTTTTCGCTATAAGCAACCACGCGCGGCGCCTTGTACCGTACCTCGACTGGTAGTACTGCTTCGGCTCCGTGCACCATAAATAATGGTGTGTAGCCCGTGGCACTGTTTGGAGTTGTGCGTAGGCTCCAAAGTACTGATTGCAGTTCGTCTGGCCAGCAACCCGCGGCTTGCTCGAATGGCCGGAGGAGTCGCTTCTTGATGCCGCCGCAGACGAGCCCGTTTGCTTTTTCCACCTGGCCGTTGGTCTGATGATGTGCTACCGAGGCGTAGCTGATGTTGATCCCCAGATTCTCGCAGAATTCTTGGAATTCCTTGGATGTGAAGTTCGTCCCATTATCGGTGATGATGTTGTGCGGTACTCCGAAGCGGTAGACGATGGATTCGAAGAACTTAATTGCGTTGTGTCCTGATTGGTTGGTCACTGGCATGGCCTCAATCCACTTGGTGAATTTGTCGACTGCGACCAACAGGTAGACGTAGCCTACTCGTGAGGACCTTGGGAGTTTGCCAACCATGCCGAGTCCCCATTGCGCGAAGGGCCAGGCCAATGGAATTGGCCGGAGCTCTGCGCCAGGTGCATGCGGCTTGTCCGTGAATCGTTGGCAATCGTTGCATTTTTGGACGATGTCCTTGGCATCACGCATAGCCGTAGGCCAATAGAATCTAGCTCGTAGAGCTTTGGCAACGAGGGCGCGACTGGCGGCGTGGTGCCCGCAAGTCCCCTCATGGATATCGAGGAGAACGGCTCTTCCATCGGCCGTGGAGACGCACCGTTGGAGAACTCCTGTGATGCTACGTTTATACAGTTTGCCGTTGATAACAACGAATGCCTTTGACCGCCGCGCGATGTGCCGTGCATCAGTCGGATCGTCCGGTAGCCTTTTGCTGAGGAGGTACGTGATGTACGGTAGCGTCCAGGATTGTTTAATCATCATGATGCTCATTGGTCCCTTGAGTCCTGTGTCCAGCTCCAAGTCATCGAGTGCCATTGACTCATTCGGCGGCATAGCCCCCGAGTCCGTTGCTGAGCTTGTTTTCTTCTCTGCGGCCTTTGGCTTGATGAAGCGTTCGCATATGCGCTTGAGAAATAACCCAGGTGGTATGGGGGCGCAGGTAGAGCCTATGTTGGCGAGTGTGTCCGCCTCTTCATTGCTTTCGCGACCTACGTGCCGCAGCTCGCAACCGTCGAAGTCTCATTCGAGTGTGTCTTAGAGGTTGCGGTACGCGATCATGTTGTCATTCAGTGCGTCGCACTCATGCATCATTTGGTTTACGACCAACTTGGAGTCGCCGTATATAATGAGCCTCTTGGCGCCGCTGGCTTTTCCCATCCTCATCTCGTGCAGGAGGGCTTCGTACTCAGCTTCGTTGTTGGAGGCGGTGAACTGCATTCGCAGGATGTATTTCAGCTTGTCCCCTTGAGGTGATGTCAGTATGACACCGGCACCTGCTTCGTCCTTCCGCTTGGATCCATCGAAGTGCATTTTCTAGAGGTTGGACATATCTGGTTTGTTAGGGAGCTGGTTCTCCATCCAGTGCATGAGGAAGTTAGGGAGAACTTGCGACTTGATTGTGTCGCGCTTTTTGTATGTAATGTCTCGTGGAGACAATTCTATTCCCCAAAGCACGACTCGTCCCGTGGCGTCGGGGTTATTGAGGATATGCCGCAACGGGGCGTCGTTGACCACCATGATTGTGTGCTCCTGGAAGTAATGGCGCAGTCGTCGGGCGGTCATGAAGACGCCGTACGCCAGCTTCTGGTTGTGCGGGTACTGCTGTTTTGTTGGTGTGAGGACCTCGCTGAGGTAGTAGACTGGACGTTCTACTCCGTTGACCTTGTTTTCCTCAGCTCGTTCGACCACGAGTACTGTGCTGACCACTTGGTTGGTGGCGGATATATACAGCAACAGTGGTTCCCTTTCTCGTGGGGTGGGGTCACCAGTACTGGTGAAGTGGACAGCAGGCGCTTGAGGTCTTCGAATGCTTCTTGCGCTTCATTGGTCCACTCGAATTTTTCAGCTTTGCGGAGGAGCTGGTAGAAGGGCAGTGCCTTTTCTCCCATCCGGTTGATGAATCGACTGAGGGCCGCGATTCGCCCAGCCAACTACTGGACGCCCCTTATGTTTTTTGGCTTCTCCATGGCCAGTATGGCTTTTATTTTCTTCTGGTTCGCCTCGATTCCCCTCGTGGAGATGAGATACCCGAGTAGTTGCCCAGATGGTACGCCGAAGGCGCATTTTTCGGATTGAGCTTGATCCCATAGCTGTCGAGGTTGGCGAAGGTTTCGCGCAAATCGTCGATTAGGGAGGCTTCCTCCTTGGTTTTGATTAATATGTCGTCGACATAGACTTGAATGTTGCGACCGAGTTGCTCCTTGAGACAAGCCTGCATGCACCGCTTATAGGTGGCTCTGCGTTTTTTAGCCCGAAGGGCATTGTATTGTAGCAGAACACACCAAAGGGCGTTGTAAACGCTGTTTTTTCTTGATATTCCTCCTTCATTTGAATCTGATTATAGCCTGAGTTGGCATCGAGGAAGTAGAGGCGTTCGCATCCCGCGGTGGAGTCGATGATCTGGTCGATTCTCGGTAGCGGGAAGTGATCCTTTGGACAGTGCTTATTTAAGGAGGTGAAGTCCACGCACATCCGCAGGATATCCGTGTCCTTTTTTGGTACTAGCACCGTATTGACAAGCCAAGTGCTCTCCTTGATCTCGCATATGAATTTTGTGTCGAGGAGTCTGTTGATCTCCATCCCAACTACCTTTGCTCTTGGCTCAGATAATCGCCGTATTGTTTGCTTGATTGGCCTTGCGTCTGGGTTGATGTTGAGTGCGTGCTCGGTGAATTCCCTGGGAACTCCTGGCATGTCTGCTGGACACCAGGCAAAGATTTCCCAGTGCTCACGGAGGAATTCGACGAGCGCGAGTTCCTATGCGGGACTCAAGTTGTTGGCAATGAGGGCCGTCTTGGCGGGATCCGATGGGTGGACCTGCACTTTCTTTGTGTGCACCGATGAGTCGAAGGAGAGATCGGGTGAACTTGGCCGGCTCAGGGGAGGAAGACTGTTGTCTGTCGACTCCTTTAGTCTCGCGAGTTCTTCCTGCATGCCGAAGGACTGGGATATTCTGTTGAATTCCCTATCGCAACTGTCAGATCTCTCGAAGCTCCCGTTGATCGTGATGACGCCATTGGGACCTGGCATTTTCATCTGCAGGTAGGCATAGTGGGGCACTGCCATGAACCTAGCGAACGCGACACGCCCGAGGATGCAGTGGTACTGTGAGGGCCAGTCGATGCGCTCGCACCGGAAGTTTTTTGGCATGCCGAAGATGACGTCGAGGTTGATTTTGCCCAGGGGGTATACGGCTTTCCCTGGGACGATGCCGTGGAATGTTGTGTCCGAGGCCTCCAGGCAAGTTAGAGGGATCCTCATTGCTCGCAAGGTACTCGCGAATATAAGGTTGATGCCGCTCCCGCCGTCCATGAAGACGCGGCTCATGTCGACACCTCCGATTTGCGCCTCGAGTACGAGGGGGAAATAGCCTGGACAGGGTACTTGAGGCAGATGGTCGCGTTTGTCGAAGGTGATGCAGGACTCGCTGCAGCTGAGGTACTCAGTAGTGGGTGGTGGCGAGTGTGTGGCCAAGTTGACTTGGCGAGTGATGGCCTTCTGCACCCGATTCGAGGGGCGTCCCTTTTGGATCATCATGGTGCCCATGGCTCGGGGGTACGGTTCGCCTCCGTGGTGCTGGTCCTGCGCAGCTGCATTCGGGGGTGGCCCAGGTGGCGGAGCGCCATGTGCCACAGTGCCTGGAGCGGCTCTGTAGCCTCTTTCGACTGCGTTGCGGTTCATCCGAACCAATCCCTCGTGTAGCTTGAGGAACTCACGGCAATCCTTGAGGAGGTGGCTAGACTTCTTCTTTCCATCATGCTTGTCGATGTAGAAGTGTACTGTACATGGCCCGGACAGTTTGTCCTCAATGGATGTCACGGGTTCTTCATCGCAATTGCGGCATTGCCACACTTGCGTAGTTTTCCCGGAGTCGCGGTATCCGCTGCTACGGTATCCGTTGTTGCGTTTATCGTCGCGTCTATCGACGTAGCCAGCTGCGACCATGTTGACGTCGTCGCGATCGTCGTAGATGCCCATGCGGCGTTTGCCTCGGCGATCACGTCTGCGCTCGAGTTCCGCCTCCTCGTCGGAGTGAACGCGATTCTTCACCGAATCTTCTCCATCGGCCCACCGATTCGCGATTTCTATCAGGTGGTCGATGGTTTTGGGCTTTGAGAGGCCTAGCTCCTCCCTAAGTGCTAGGCGACGAACGCCACCGTTGAACGCGTCAATCGCGCGATCCTCCGAGATGTTCTCTGCGGAGTTCTTGATGATGGACCACCTTTGGATGTAGGAGCGTAGTGATTCGCTCGATCTTTGCTGGCAGCACCTCAGCTCTTCGATTGATCCGGGCCGTTTGTACGTGCCCTGGAAGTTGCGCACGAAGCTGTAAACCAGCTTATCCCAGCTGCCAATGGATCCGCGCGGGAGGTTGTGGAGCCATGCTCGAGCGACGCCTTGCAGCTGTAGCTGTAAGCATTGCATGGCCGTGCTTTGACTGCTGCTATGGAGCCTGACGGAGGAGATGTAGTCCTCCAGCCAGATCTTCGGGTCCTGTAGGCCGTCAAACTTCGAGGTTCTTCGATGGGAGTTTAAATCCCTTAGGCATTCGCTTTTGCCTGATGGATCTGCTGAAGCATCTGGCACCGCAGAGCTCCACATCTTCATCTTCCGAGTAAGTCGACCGAGCACGTCGTGCCCTTGATTTGTCAATCTTGCGCTGTGTGAGGTCGTCGCGCGCATCATAGTCGTGGTCGTGTCGCCGTGAGCGGCGGCGCCGAGGCAGGTCTTGAATGTCGTCACTGGATGAGGGCGAGGAGTAGCGCTTTGCCCTTTTTCAGCTCTGGTGTTGGCTCCTTGTCGAGGGCAGCTTCGATTAATCCCAAGCCTGCGATCGTAGATCGGTGCATGGCGGCTCGGGGATCTCCAGCTGGCGACTGGTTGCTAAGGAGGTACATGGTGGCCGCTATCACCGCAGCCTGCGGCATCTTGGGGACCACATTGCCCCGTGTATCGACTGTCATAGAGCTGAAGTCGAGGACTTTTGCAGCTTCTATGCGTTCTTGCTCGGTAAGATGGGCCATCCGTGATTGCCTCTTTTTGGCGATGTACTCGTCCCCTTTGAGGAGGATCCTCCGTGAGAGGAGAGCCCAGCACGACGAAGGCTCGACTCGTCTGCTGCTTTTTTGCGCACCTCGAGTTGCGCGATTGTTTGCACTTGGCGCTTGAATTCTTCCTTCAGGAGCCAGTGGTAGCCCATCAGTAGTTCTTGCGGCGATCTGAAGGGTAGAGGAGTGCGTCGCAGGGCCTCGCGGCAGCGAGCCCATTCTTGCTCGTTGAGCCTGATCACGATGCGTTCGTCGGTTTGCTCGTTTATTATGGTTGGAGGTTCGACTGTTCCTCCGTTGTCGACGGGGACACGATTACCGATGTTGCCGCCGTTAGGCGTTGGTCCACCATGGGTATGCCGCCGTTAGGCGGGTCAGTTTCATTGCCACGGTTGGCGGAGGTGTCACCCGCGTTGATGACGGTGCACATGAAGTGGTTGGGGAAGCTGCTACTCGCGCAACTTTCAGATCCGGATCCGTAGGCCCTATCTTCAGTGGCTAGATCGCTAAGATCGACGTCGCGACTGCTGTCGCTGACCGTGTTCTCGACTGTTGTCGGGGCGTTGACCTCACTGAGGGTGCCGATCGATGGAGGGAACCATGATGTTGGGGCAATCGACGGCACTGTCGGCTGGTCAGGCATGCGAAGTGTGCCCATCTGACCAACTTGGAAGCGGACGCTTCCGATCGCCAGGCTGATCCCATCGCCCACGGACTCGAAGGCCAGGCGAGTAGCCGGTGTGTGGACGGTGAAGTCGAACGCGTCGAAGAGCTGGCGAATCTCCGCTGTTGCAGAGTTGTAGATCACGGTTGATGGGGCCGAAGAAGCTGCAACATCAGCACTCCCAATTCCCACTGACGGCGCCAATTGACGAGGGTTTAACTCATCAATGCCCATTGTTATGGACTTGGGTTTTGGAGAAGGAGGGAGCGCTGGAGACATCTATCGGCTAGCAAACAAGCACACATGGGACTCAAAGATTTACCTAGGTTCAGGCCTCGTAGAGGTCCCTACTCCTGCTTGTCTGCTCGTGGAATTATCAAAGAAATCGAAGATTACAATGGTGCACAGATGTGATCTAGTGAGGGTTGTGGAAACTAGGGTTGCGTGTGTCCTTCTCGCCGCCCCCTCCTAGCCTTTATATAGATAGGCTAGGTCTCGGGTAGCAGGTCGAGTCAATTACAAGTTAGGGTTTTCTCTTTTAACTTTCTATCTTTAGCTTCTTCTTGTTCTTCAAGCAATCAAGAGTCTGTAGGCCACTCGAGTCCTCTCTTGGGACTTGGCGACACCGTGGGCTTCTGCCGTATTCAGGCCATATATACTAAGCTCGAGTACTTGTAGGGTATACCCATGTCAGATGTCAAAGCATAAAGGATTGACTGACTGTGCCAAGAAAGCCATCACCATGACCAGTAGCTCTGGAGTCTCAGTAGAGCATATATCTGAAACCTTGCCCCATCAATTCAAGTGCAACAAGAGTCTAGCCCTACCCACCATAGACCAAGTAAGAGCAGTCTGTGAATACCCTAACATATTCCCAGATGAATTGCTCGGTATGCCCCCGGATAGGGATATTGAGTTCATTATTGAACTAATCCCCGGAACCGAACCCAGAGCACAGAGACCCTATAGCATGAACCCCTCAGAGTTAGTGGAACTAAAGAAGCAGCTGGATGCTATGTTGGCAACAGTCTTGATTCAACCAAGCGCATCGCCATGGAGATCGCCCATGTTGTTCGTCGACAAGAAGGATGGAGGCAACCGTTTGTGCACAGATTACAGGAAGATGAATGACGTCACAATCAAGAACAATTACCCATTGCCAAAGATAGAGGATCTATTTGATCAATTGACTAGAGCCAATGTGTTCTCTAAGATCGATCTTAGGACTGGTTATGACCAACTTAAGATTCGTGCAACAGATATTCCAAAGACCACCTTTACTACCCGTTATGGATTATACGAGTATATGGTCATGTCTTTTGGATTAACCAATGCCCCTACTTATTTCATGAATCTCATGAATAAGATCTTTATGAATTTCCTAGATAAGCTTGTCGTGGTGTTTATCGACGATATTCTTATCTACTCCAAGTCAGAAGAAGAGCATGAGCAACATCTGAGAATCATCCTTGAAACCCTTAGAGAGCATCGGTTGTATGCCAAGTACAGCAAATGTGAGTTTTGGCTAAAAGAAGTAGGATTCCTAGGACATATTGTGTCTGTCGGAGGAGTCGCAGTGGATCCCGCCAAGATCAAAGATGTCGAAGAATGGGAAGCCCCAACAACTCAAACTCAAGTCCGTGCATTTCTCGGATTAACAGGATATTACCGCAAGTTCGTAGAAGGATTTTCGAGCATCGCAAGACCCATGACCCAATTGTTGAAGAAGGATAAGAAGTTTGAATGGACCGACAAATGTGAAGCAAGTTTCCAAGAGCTCAAGAAGAGATTGATTTCAGCCCAAATATTGATCATGTCAGATATCAAGAAGCCGTTTGATGTGTATTGTGATGCATCCAAGATTGGTCTCGGATGTGTATTGATGCAAGAAAGCAAAGTCATCGCATATCTGTCTCGACAACTGAAGCAGCATGAGAAGAATTACCCGACCCATGATCTTGAATTAGCAGCCATAGTTTTGGCATTGAAGGGCGTCATTACCTTATAGGTAATCGCTGTGAGATTTACTGAGATCACAAGAGCTTGAAGTATATTTTCACTCAGAAGGAGCTGAATATGAGGCAAAGGAGATGGATAGAGTTAATCAAGGATTATGACCTTGACATTCACTATCACCCCGACAAAGCCAATGTGGTAGCGGATGCTCTTAGCAGATTGCCATGTAGGTTAAAAACTATGATCAATGAGAAGCAACCAAGTTTGTATGAGGAGTTGGAGCAGTTTAGAGCTGAGCTAGTTAGCAGTGGATTTTTAGCTAGCATTGAACTTCAACCCACTTTGATTAGCCAAATCAAGGAAGCCCAGAAGGGAAATGAAAGTATCGACGGAATCAAACGTCGTATTGGTACAGGAAAGGTACCTGGATTCACCGAAGACGAAGAGGGAGTTCTGTGGTACAAAGGACGTATCTGTGTGCCAGCAGATTCGGAGCTGAAGCCAGTTATCATGCAGGAAGGTCATGATACTCCTTATCCAGTTAACAAAGATGTATCAGGATTTGAAGGAGCACTTTTGGTGGCACAAGATGAAGAGAGAAATCGGAAGTTACATCGCCAACTGTGATATTTGTCAGAGAGTCAAAGCGGGACATTAGAGACCTGCAGGACTGTTGCAACCATTGCAGATTCCGAAATGGAAATGGGATTCTGTCGAAATGGACTTTATCACTGGTTTGCCTACTTCTAGTAGGGGAAATGACTCAATCTGGGTCATCGTTGATAGACTGTCCAAGGTAGATCATTTTATACCTGTCAAGACAACCTACCAGAGTTTGAAGCTAGCAGAGTTGTACATTGCTAGAATCGTCAGTTTGCATGGAACCCCCAAGACCATAGTATAATATCGAGGAACCCAATTTACCTCGAGATTTTGGCAGAAAGTCCAAGAAGGATTAGGAACCAAGTTGAATTTCCGCACAGCTTATCACCCGCGAACTGATGGACAAACTAAAAGAGTCAACCAAATCTTAGAAGATATGTTGAGAGCATGTGTGTTAGAGTATGGATCAAAATGGGAAGATTGTATGCCTTTCGCAGAATTCTCATACAACAACAGCTATCAAGCCAGTTTGCAAATGGCACCATTTGAGTTCCTATATGGAAGAAAGTCTCGTACCCCTTTGAATTGGTCGCAAGTAGGAGAGAGTCAGATTTTCGGACCCGACATTCTCCCAGAAGCCGAAGAGATGGTTCAGAAAGTCTGTGAGCACCTCAAGACCGCCCAATCCCGACAGAAGAGTTATGCTGACAAGAGAAGGAGAGACCTGACTTTCAATGTCGGAAATTTTGTGTATCTCAAAGTTTCTCCATTGAAGGGAACGCAACGTTTTAGTCTGAAAGGAAAGTTAGCCCCCAGATATATCGGACCCTTCAAGATTCTACATCGTCGAGGAGAAGTATCTTATCAATTGGAACTTCTAGAGGAGATGGCAGCCATCCACAATGTGTTCCATATCTTGTTACTTCGCAAATGCCTAGAAGTATCGGAGAAGACTGAAGTTTTCAAGAACATCGATCACCGACCCGTTGAGATCAACAAGGATCCGACGTATCGTGAAGTGCCCATCCATATCTTGGAGGAAGCCTACAGAACCACCAGGACCTGGAGTATCAAATTTCTCAAGATCCAATGGAGCAACCATACCGAAGAAGAAGCCACTTGGGAGCGAGATGATTACATTAGGACTGAGTTGCCAGATCTCTTTAGTTCCTAGTTTTATTTCCTAATCTCGGGACGAGATTTTGTTTAAGGGGGGAAGGTTTGTAACATCCCAAAATTTTAATCCAAGTGATCAAGATCAAAACTACCCAATTTAGGGTTAACAAAAACTTTTTCCCATTTAAAATATTTAAGCATGCATATGAGTGTTGCATTAAATAGGAGTTGTTTTGAAATGCCATGATTGTTTGTTCTAATGGATGTAAAATGAATCTAAGGTGAATTACACATCATCTAGATCATTCCCAAGAAAAACCCAAAGAAAAAAATCAAAAAGAATTAATAAAGGAAATGGTCACTTTTGCCATTTTAATCAACTAGGACACTTTGGGTGTTCCTAGGACTCAATTTCAAACAGAAACAATTGTGGATCTTTGCACCCCTTGCTAGTACAAGTAGTGATGTACCAAGGCCCACTTTGTGATCTTCCAAAAACATTCAAACACTAAATTTAAATGACATTTGAAAATGGAATCCATCTCATATTTCTAGATCACCCTTTTTCAAAAACCACTCAAATGAACTCCATTTAAAAATCCCAAGCAACCAGAGATGCTTAAGCAAGTGACAAACCACTCCACCAAAAATCTCTGAAAAATTCAAAAGTTTTCTTCATGCTGCCATTTGATCGAACACTTGGAATGCACTAATCACACCCTAGTTTAGCTTCACTGTTTCTACAGGGTTTAGCCACCCATTTAACCCCAAATCACTCCCTCTGTTGCTCTTTGATCTAACCAAGCCATAATCATCCCACCCCTTTGTCCCTAGCAGTAGTACACCGCCACCCCGAGGCCATGCCCACCGGTCGATCACGAACGCCTCGCAGGAGACCACCAACCCCTCTCCGCCGCTCCAGGAAGGCAGGCATGACCTCACCGCCGTCCATGGTCCATCCCACGACCACTGCTAGCCCCTGGACCACCCAGGCCAAGCCTCGCACTGATGTCTCTGCGCCCCGCCAGCGCACGCCAGAGCGCCACACGTCGCGCCTCGACCACAGACCGCGTGCGCCGCTCCGCCTTGACCACCTCAGTCGACCAGACATGCCCGTACCCCGCCGCTCGACCCACAGTCGTCGTGAACCACGTCGAGCGCCGCCTCTGTCTCTCAGAGTGGGAGATGCTCCCGACCATAATCCACCACCCCTAGCACCACCATTACGCCCGAGCTGACCGCCAGGGAACCGTCCACCGTCCGCCTACCTCGCCCACGCCGATAGCCCCCTGTGCTTTCGTCACCGACGAGCTCCGCCCACACCTCTCTACCGCCTCGCCGGGCCTATATAAGGAAGCCACCCCAGCACGAATTCCTCACACCCTCACACTCCCCTCTCACCACTGGTCCTTCCCCACCTCTCGCCGGAGCAGCTCGAGCAGCCAACCTCCGGGATTTCGCCGGAGGTAGCCGCAGCAGAGGAGGAGACGCTCCCACGGAGCTGCCGCGACTTCGCCTGAGCCTGCCGTCATCTCCTCATTCAAACGCCCCCATATCCAAGCTTGTTGGATCCCTGGTATGCCCCCACTGCAACCCCACCGCGCCGCTAGGTTTCCACCTCGCCGGCGACGAGTCTGTCGTCGATGATAAACCCCAGCCGTAGATGCTAGCTCTAATCCTACGGTCCACAATGCCCCGTACCGCTACGCGTTTAATGAGCCACTGACAGGCGGCGCGCCCCTGTCAGCAGTCCTCAGCACCATGGAGTGAAACTGGGTCGGCCCGTTAGTATTCCCGCGCGACCCATTTAATTCAAATTTAGCTTTTTCTTTTTAGAAGTAAACTTAGTTCTGTCCTTTAGTTTAAAATTCAATTCAGAGAGTTCTAGAAATCCAAATTGAGTGATTCCAATTTTGTTGGAAAGGTAATAAAAAACTCTATCCAATACCGTTGGATTTAAATCTTTTAGATTTATAGATCTCGGCTAGATAAAATAACAAGACAGAAGCTTTTGCACATTCAAACATTTTTATAAAATCAACCATAATAGCTTTTGAGTTGATTCCAACTCTCAAAAATCACATTTAACCATACCTATCTAAATATGTAATAATATTAAGGTTTGAATGTTGTGACTTTGGACTAGTACCAAAATAATGCTATATGGGCATTTCTAGTCACTTTAAATCATTAATTATTAAACTCAAACTTATTCAAATGTGATCCAACCTTTAAATCACATTCACATATATTAGAATATGTGGTGATGACATGTTTCCACATGATCCGATATTTTAATTGGAGAATATTAAATCTTAGTTAATTTCAATGAGTAGAAATTACTTTTATCAAATAAAATATATGAAACTAGTTATTAAACCTTGTGATGTTTGTGATGATACTAGATCATCAAATGTGTGCCTTAGTGTGCTAAGTAGACTAGTTAAGTATTGGTTGGTGATTGTGTATCCCGTATGTATTTACAGACGATAGTACCGACCAAGCTTACGAGGGGGAGGAGTTCTACCAAGAGGAGGAGGAAGACAATTTCAACCACTACACTACCCAATGCAAGCCTAGCACTTCAAGTAAACTGAGCAAGCTAACACTTGCAAGTGTCTTAACTATGCAAGCTAAACCTTGCAAGCTAGATAACCTAAGCAAGATGCAATAGGCATGCTTTGGTTATACCTTTTTACATATACCTACTCCAAGTTTTATTTACAAGCTTTACTTTCTTTACTTTACCAAAGTCTTTTACTTTGTTTATAGATAGCATAAAGAGTATAAAACTTGGCCTATCTAGTTAGACTTAGATGTCATTCTATGGCATGATATTGATCTTAGAATCCCACATTAGTGAACACTCTTAACTTAGTAGTTTAAAGCCAAACCAAAAACTTGATCACTTTAGATGGGAGTACTTGGTGAAAATTACTTATGAAAACCTTGGAATGGTAAGTCATTCTATTGAGATGTTTTGACATGTGTTGAGAAACACAAATGGTTTATGATGATAATGAAAATGTTGAGGCATGGGCCTTAGCCCTATTATAAAAACTGATGGTTGGGTTCGGATGTGATACCATTCCAGTTTTACCGTACAACCACAATACCTGAATTGGGTAAGGCTTAGCCGGAATTTTATATGCATTAGTATTAGTTCCCTCGTGGGAGAGGTTTTAGCTGAGGCTACCTCTCAATGTTGACCACCTATGTAGTGCCTACAATGACAGATGGTCATGGCTGGGAGGCCAAGCTCATAGGAGAGGTGCTTATACTAGATTGTGTAAAGGAAAGGTTATTGATTATCTGCATACTAAGTATGATGATTTAGGGTTATCCCTGACAGATGTATCGAATTTTGTGGTGAAAGTGTACCACCTCTACAGAGTGTTGATACATTGCAAATGTATCTATAATTTTTGATGTTCCATGATTGGTTTTGTCCACTTTCTTGTATTTTGTTCCAACTTTGGAGTACTTTTCATATGATTTCTTGGACTAACCTATTAACAAGAGCCATAGTGCCAGCTGCCTGTTTTTTGCTGTTTTTGGTTCCAGGAAAGTCAGAAAATGAATATTCTCGGAATTGGACGGGACAAAAGCCAAAGTGCCTATTTTTCCGGAAGTCATCAAGTGCCAGAATACGAGACAGAGAAGGGCCAGAGGGCCACCACACCACCTGGCCGCGTGGCCCAACCTGGCCCATGCGAGGGGATGGTGTGACCAGCCCTGCCACCCCCTCGGCCTCCCCTTCCGACTATAAGATTCCATGGAGACGTAAACCCTAAGTACCCAATCAAAAATCCACGAAAGAGTCTGTAGCTGCTGTCATGTCCATCCCTAGATCGGGAGGGATCTGAAGCTCTTCTCGGCACCTTTCCCTATAAACCCTAGGTTCTTGTACCTTTATAAGCCAGACCTATGGGAGCCTTTAGGGCAACAACAGAAGATAACCTAGATTTCTACGTACAACATGCAAGACCTCGCATAGAGAACCTATCTCTATAACTCGGCGTATTGCCATTATAGTGATTTATAGTAGGAGTAGAGTTCCGCCACCATTATGGTACTCGAACCTGGGTAAGTTGTGTTACCTCGTATCCACCAACTACCCGCCTTACCCCACATCTCTAAACATGCACTGTGAGGACCCCTTGATACATTGCAAATGTATCTATAATTTTTGATGTTCCATGCTTGGTTTTATCCACTTTCTGGTGTTTTGTTCCAACTTTGGAGTACTTTTCATATGATTTCTAGGACTAACCTATTAACAAGAGCCACAGTGCCAGCTGCCTGTTTTTTGCTGTTTTTTGTTCCAGGAAAGTCAGAAAATGAATATTCTCGGAATTGGACGAGACAAAAGCCAATGTGTCTATTTTTCCGAAAGTCATCAAGTGCCAGAATACGAGACGGAGAAGGGCCAGAGGCCGGCCACACCACCTGGCCGCGCGGCCAGGCTAGGCCCGCGCCAGGGGTGGTGTGGTGGCCCTGGCACCCCCTCGGTCTCCCCTTTCGATTATAAGATGCCCTCGGGACGTAAAGCCTAAGTACCCGATCAAAAATCCACGAAAGAGTCTGTAGCCGCCGTCATCTCCATCCCTAGATCGGGAGGGATCTGAAGCTCTTCCCGGCACCCTGCCGGAGAGGGGAATTCACCCTGGAGGCCTTCTTCATCACCATGCAAGCCTCCGGTGTGATGCGTGAGTAGTTCATCCTTGGACTACGGATCCATGTAGTAGCTAGATGGCTGGTTCTCCTCCTTCGTGCTTTCATGTTTAGATCTTGTGAGCTTCGTTCATGATCAAGATCATCTATTAGTAATTCTACATGTTGTGTTTGCGGGGATCTGATGGATATTGAGATGCTATTTCAGATTGATTATTGATTCTATCATGTCTTTGTTATTTGTGATCTTGCATGCTTTCCGTTGTTAGTAGCTATCTTGGCCAAGTAGATGCTAGCAACTCCAATAGTTAGTATTTATGCTCGGTAGTGGGTTCATGCCTCCGGTAATCTGGGGAAGTGACAGAAATCTCTAAGGTACTAGATGTGTTGTTGCTACTAGGGAGAAAACAACAATTCTTTGTTCATAGAACAATCGTATTGTTTACTTTACACGCAGTTCATAAAGCTAAAATCTGTTGCTTGCAACTTAATACTGGAGGGGGTTCGGATGATAACCTGAAGGTGGATTATTAGTCATAGATGCAGTTGGAGGGCAGTCTATGTATAATGTTGTAATGCCCAATCGAATCTCAGAGGAGTCAAGACGATTAGTATATGCATGTATTGCTTTCTCGATGTTTGTCAATTGCCCTGTTGTAATTTGTTCACCCAGCATGTTATCTATCGTAAGGAGAGCCACCTCTAGTGAACTATGGATCCCGGTCCTTTTCTTTACATACAATCTACAAATTGTTACTGCTTTTTGTTTACTTTCTGCAAACATTTACTTCTTTCCATTCGATACGTTAAATCCTTTATTTTTCGCAAAACATTGTGAGATTGACAACCTCATCGCAAGTTGGGGACAAATATCTGTGGTTGTGTTGTGCAGGTCTCCATGTTGCTACTAGCACCGGTAGTGCGCCCTGCCAAAGCTCAGCTAGTAACACCTTTGGGGTGTTTCCTTGCTCCTACTGGTTCGATTAAACCTTGGTTTCTTAACTGAGGGAAACTTGATGCTGTGCTCAACATACCTTCCTCTTGGGGTTCCCAACAAGCTCTACATCAACCATGCACCAGCACTTTTCTGGGCGTCGTGCATTGAGTCATCAAGCATTTTTCTGGTGCCGTTGTTGGGGGGTCAAGGACATCTTCAAAAGGGGAGTCCCTCATAACCAATCTCTTTACTTTGTTATTTTTGTTTTGCTTAGTTTTCTTTTTGCTTTTTTTGCTTGCTTCTTTATCAAAAACCCAAAAAAAAATAGTTTTACAAGTTTGCTTTCTTATTTCAAAAACACACAAAAATTAGTTCCTATCGTAAGTTGCCATTATGCCTAGCCTTGCTCCAATCACTATGTCACCCGAGGAAATGATTTTCACTTTTAAACAAGGAATTGAGGAAAGTTTTAAGGAAGCTTGGTCTAGAATCTCTGATCTACATGAAAAAACTGAGCCTAAAATGACTCAAAGCTTGTTCCTTAGTAGTTTTTACCTTGGGATGGCTCTTTGCTATAGATATGCTCTAGATGCTATTGTGGGAGGAGATTTCCTCCAATGTAATGAGGATAATGCTACTAATGCTATAAAGAAATTGATCCTCACTTACAACATGCCTAGCCAAACTGATATTTCTTTCGCAAAAATATTTGCTAGGTTAAACACTCTAGAGACTAGCACTACTAGCTTAGAAAATTTCTATAATATGCTTAGGGAGCATCACAATTATGTTCCAATAAACTCTGAACCATCAAAGTGGTTCCCTATAGTAAAGATTGAGATGAACACTGAAACTTTTCAAGCTCGCTGTGATATCATGTCTGAATTTTGCCTCATGCCCAAAGATATTTATAAATATCTGAATACTTGGGGGCTCACTGAAGGAGGAAAAGAAATATCTCTTGCTAATAATACTACCATATTACATCTTGGAATAGATGAAGGGGTGTTTACAAAGATCCTTGGGAAAACGATTTCTATTGATTATCTTGTTATTGAATGTGCAGGAAAAGGACAAATTACACTTGGAAGGTCCCTATTAGAACTCCTTGGAGCAATAATAGATGTGGGAAAGGGGACCATGCACCTATATTCTCAACCAAACAATCATATTTTCCCCAAGGTTAAGAATAAAAGTAAGAGAAGTAAGGGCAAGAAATTTTGTCTTAATGCTTCTTCATTTGAGAACACTTGATTCTTCTTCTTGCTTCTTATGCCTAACTTAAAGGCGTTAAAGAAAAGTACTTATTGGGAGATAACCCAAAAGTTTTAGATGAGTCTTGGAAGTTATTACCTCTGTAATAACCTCTCTTTATCCTTTTTATTTGCTTTTTGTGCCAAGAGTAACCTCTAATGAGATAGAAGTAATGATTGGGAAAGTTGTTGTTCCGAAACAGATTTCTGTGCTTCAGCATAAAAATCCGTGTAAAATCTCTGAATGTCTTTTTGAGGCGTCAATTTTTTGTGCTTCTGCCCCAGATTATTATCTAACTTTCGTTAGTTCAACACTTTTTGATTTGAGCAACAGAATGTCTTCGAAAAAATTTGTCTTTACCTGCTGGTCTGTTTTGACAGATTTCTGCCATTTTCTGCATTTGCTTCTTGTTGGTTCCTTTTTGAGTTCTTTTGGGGAATTGAGATTTTTGATGGAAGTGCTACATTAGCTAGTGTTCTAATGGAAGTTTATTTGGTGTTAGATCTGAACCTTAATACCTTTTATCTTGAGTGCACTAATGTTGCTAATAAAAATTGTGTGAAGTTTTGTATGAAGGAAAAAATTTAGGTGTATGGAAGGAATGAGTAATGAGATGAAGGATGGACTAAAGCTCAAGCTTGGGGATTCCATGCGTGTCACCCCAAGAAATATCCAAGAATTATAAGTTTCAAAGCTTGGGGATGCCCAAGGCATCCCCTCCTTCATCAATAAAAATCTCATGTTTCTTACAAACGCTTCATTTTTATTGTTTCATGCACAGTTGTGTTTTTCTTGGAGCGTCTTCTTTTTTGTTTTCATTTTGGTTTTTCGTTTGCTTGGTTTTCTTAGTTTTCTGAATAAATTGGTTGGACCCCCTCTTTCATACGTTGGTTTGCAAATAGTTTGGTTTGGTTTGGAAAAGAGTAGGAAAGTTCATGCTTATGTGGTAAAAAGAGCTTGTTTTTGACTGTGGCCTATGCTTTCTCATGCCATTCTTGATATTGTTTTACCCTTTTGCTTAGTATTCTTTGTTGTAGCATGACTTGTTATAAACAATTGAGATTGATTAATGTTCCTTGGATGAATCATGCGTTGTTTTAGCATATTAAAGCATAGTATAGTGGTATTCTCCTTTGATGCTTTATTTGGGTTGACTTGGCGCATGCTCACACTATGTTATGACTATCTCAAGTCACCATAGCCTTTATGATCCTTTAGTTTGCAACTTGTAGTATCACTTTATGCTTTGATCAATGATGTTTTGTCGCTCTGCATGATTATGGCCATTATTGCACTCTTAGTTTGTCGCTCCCAGTCTTTTGCTAGCCTCCACAACCAAGTATGAGTTCCACTCATGCATCCAACTCCCTAAACAAAGTTATTCCAAAGAGTCCACCATACCTACCTACTAGCTTATGCTATTCCAAGTATATTCATGCTTTTGTTTACCTTCCAAATTAAACTTGTTATGACAAAACTAGTGATTAAAGCTCTCACGAACTTGATGGCACACTTTACTTTTTGTATCTAATAAACTTGAACCATTGTGTCCTTCTTTGTTGCGTATATGCTTGCGCTTTATAAGTTGAAATTAGCAGAACCATGTTTCATGGGGAACGCTTTCAACATTGCACTTGTACTTTGTACCTCGTTGATATCATGTTCTTTTGCTTACGGATCCCGGCGGTGTGAAATAAAATTGGAACTTATAAGATCATGGAGTTTGTATGTGTGTTAGAGAAACGCCTGGGCCACTAGCCTAAGCCATGCCTAATCATGGTCAAAACTTGGAGCATCACCATAATGAGCACTCTATGAAGCATCCTCAATAAAAACCTATGCAAATAGCAAATAAAAAGATCGTTGAGATGCTCATTGTCTGCTTGCCTTGTCATTTTGATTATGGGAAAGCTCCCGTATCATGTGCAAGGGGTACCCCGTTGGCGGTTCTTAATGATACACATGTACTTACAATGACAAGAGCTTACTTGTGACTAAAGTTGAGTAGCATGAGGTTCGGTCTTCGTAAGTAAGGGGCATGAGATTCCGGTTTATAACTTGTCAAGCATATCCTCTTAGCTGTGTCACTTTAACCTTAATCACCTTCAAGATGCTTATGATAGGGGCAATGAGAGCTGAAAGCTATAAGTACCATAATTTTTGGAAGCTCTTTATGAGACTTGAATCCCTACTTCCTTTTACAAAGGCCTTTCTTCCACCATTACATTGAGACTCCACTTTCTATCTTTATGCACCTACTTTGAGAGCATAGTGGCCATTCTTAGTTCTATGCGCATTGTCCCAAGACTAGTTGATTGATGCATACTTTGATATTTCTTGTTTTAAACTATTGTATCTAGTCACTCTTATGAACTTTGAAGGTGTGCTATGCATTTATATTTTCTACTCTATTGAGGCACAAGATGTATACTATTATGCTATGTTTTCTTCATGTGAAACAAACAAACATCTTGCAAAGCATTGTTATTCATGAGTCTTTTGTTTGTGCCTTTTCATGCTGCATCGTAGTTTCTTTGCTTATTGCTACGGATCCTTGGAGTATCTAGATGGCTGGTTCTCCTCCTTTGTGCTTTCATGTTTAGATCTTGTGAGCTCCGTTCATGATCAAGATCATCTATTAGTAATTCTACATGTTGTGTTTGCGGGGATCCGATGGATATTGAGATGCTATTTTAGATTGATTATTGATTATATCATGTCTTTGTTATTTGTCATCTTGCATGCTTTCCGTTGTTAGTGGCTATCTTGGCCAAGTAGATGCTAGCAACTCCAAGAGTTAGTATTTATGCTCGATAGTGGGTTCATGCCTCTGGTAATCTGGGGAAGTGATAGAAATCTCTAAGGTACTAGATGTGATGTTGCTACTAGGGAGAAAACAACAATCCTTTGTACATAGAACAATCGTATTGTTTACTTTACACGCAGTTCGTAAAGCGATAATCTGTTGCTTGCAACATAATATTGGAGGGGGTTCGGATGATAACCTGAAGGTGGATTATTAGTCATAGATGCAGTTGGATGGCGGTCTATGTATAATGTTGTAATGCCCAATCGAATCTTAAAGGAGTCAAGATGATTAGTATATGCATGTATTGCTTTCTCGATGTTTGTCAATTGCCCCGCTGTAATTTGTTCACCCAGCATGTTATCTATCTTAAGGAGAGCCACCTCTACTGAACTATGGATCCTGGTCCGTTTCTTTACATACAATCTACAAACTGTTACTGCTTTGTGTTTACTTTCTGCAAACTTTTACTTCTTTCCATTCGATACGTTTAATCCTTTGTTTTCCGCAAAACACGGTGAGATTGACAACCTCATCGCAAGTTGGGGACAAAGTTCTGTGGTTGTGTTGTGCAGGTCTCCACGTTGCTACTAGCACCAGTAGTGCGCCCTGCCAAAGCTCAGCTAGTAACACCTTTGGGGTGTTTCCTTGCTCCTACTGGTTCGATTAAACCTTGGTTTCATAACTGAGGGAAACTTGCTGCTGTGCTCATCATACCTTCCTCTTGGGGTTCCCAACGAGCTCTACATCAACCACGCACCAGCACTTTTCTGGGCGCCGTGCATTGAGCCATCAAGTGTCAATAGCCGCGTCCACGGTTATGGACAGTTGGAGTGGCCATACTATTCCGTTGTGAGATGTTTTCAAAATGACTTATGAAATGAATTATGACATGACTTGACCACAATAGAGTTGTGACTATGACAACTAAGTTCCCACTTAGGTGATTTTAAACTTTGTTTTATCTTTCTTTGTTTCTGAACTCAGCTTTGGTTTCAAACTTAGCTTTACAAATAAACTTAGAACTTAGCACTCCTACTAGAACTACCTTACTTGTTAGAGATAGTTTGCAAGTACTTAAAGAGTACTCATGGCTTTTGTCCCTGGCTATTCCTATGGCCAGACTATGAGGAGGACTACCCTGAAGGAGGACAGCAAGACGGCTACGACAACTAGGATCATCCCCCATCGTCAGCATTTCCTATGACACTGAAGATGGACCCCACCACTATGCTATTTATTCTTCTACTTGATTGTATTAAGACTGGATCATGAGATTCTTTATTTGTGTAAGACCTTATTATGGTTAGTAATGGATGATATACTATGATATCCAATCTGTTATGTCTCGCAAAAATGGTAATCCTGGGATTGCGATGTATGGCCTAACATGCATCTGGGATTAAAAATCCGGGTGTTGACAGTTTCCCACTAAGTGCTAGTCCAAGATAGAGCATATATGTATTTTGGTTGCACTAGAAGCTTCTGAATTCTGAAACATGGCAGACTTCTTTGATTCCTGGGCGGCTGTCCTCCACCAATTTCCACTCATTGACCTGACAACCATTCCTCCCAGAAGAAAACTTAGTTTTATTTTGAACGGGGTTTTGAGAAGAAAATGGTTTGCTCGAGAGAGCTCTTATACTGAGAAAATTTTGGGTCTTTCGAACCCCCCAACACTACTTTATATATATATATAGCATAGCAAGCGTAACTTAGCAAAAACAGGATACCCTATTGAGATGGAAAAAACATAAGCATTGAGCTACTCATGGTATACTACAAAACCGCACTTGCAAAATAATTCTAAGAAAATCTACCAAAATCCTACACATGCATACTACAAAATTTGAAGAGTAAATCATGCATCGTCAAAATTGGGACATAAACATCAAAAAGTGGTGTAACTTTCCTTGATCCGAGCAGCACTCTACACAACAATACTCCTCAACGCACTCCGAACAATCTAATGAAACACAAACATAGATCCAATCACAACTTGCACAAAACAATACCACAAAAGTAATTATGCATGCATGAAACATGGTAATATGCAAGGATGGGTTCAAATTCGACAAAGAATATTATTCAGGGGTGGTTTGTGTTGGGGATGTCATTAGTATCAATTTCCCACAGATTTTATGTATTTTGGATTATTACATAATTAGATATGCTCAGAAATATATCTACCCTTCCAATCTACCACGAAATAGATCTGAAACCTCTAAGTAAGTTATACCAATTTTAAATTGTCGTCGGATTGATGACAAGTATGCCATGAGGGGGTCCTCAAGGTGTGCGGAAGATAGGGGTGTGAGATGTACGGTGTTCCGGGACGGTGAGCACACAAGTTTACCCAGGTTCGAATCCGCCAGCTTTGGACGGATCCTACTCCTGCTAGCAATCCAGTAATACGGCAGAGCCGGAATATGGGTTACAAGGGTTCGCCTGTGCGAGTTGAGATTGTAGACTATTGACGTGTTTCCCTAAAGGCTCTCCCTAGGTCGGCATATATAGATATCCGGCCTAGTGTTTACAGGAGAGATCTGTCCGGCTACGACTAAGAGTTGGTTACAGAGTACATCTTGAACTACAAGTAACACTATGGGCCTAAGTCGATAAGTCTTCTGGGCCTTCCCGTAGTCGGACTGGACTCCGTCTCTTCTCCCTGACTGGGCCGCCCGTGAAGCAAAGCTCTAACCCGAAGTGGGCCACCCTGGTCAGTGAGGAACTGTGAGGATACCCAGAAAGTATATCCCCAACAACAGCCCCGGGAGGCCTCCAAGATCCAAAGTCGGATTCATCATCGTCTAGCTTGATCTTCGGCTTGCAGAATCTTGAAGGGTTCCTAAAACTTCACAACAAAAAATATGATCCGGGTCTTAAAAATAAGTCAGACCTATCAACATGTTACTCGGATTTTCCACTTGATTTTCAAACTAAGCCGGAACTTGGTCTCTGACGTCACCTAACACTGGTCATTGTCAAGTCGCGTCATCTGACAAACATCCTGTCAGAACGACCGTTGGTGGGTCTGTCGCTCGCGGAACCGAGGCGGCGTTTCAATGCGTACGCGGAGATCGAGGCAACGTAATCATCACGTGGGTCCTTCCCAGTTCCTTCCATGACGCGTGGCGATTACACAGTGCGATTTGCATGAATCTTGGTGCAGGTAGGTGAATATAAGGGGTGAGGATTTCCTTCTCTCCTCTTCACTTGTTCCCGTTGCCGTTCCTTCTCCTCCACATCTCCCTAGCGCACATAGCTCTCCCTCCTCCCAGATTCTAGCGCCGCCCATCTAAGGTCACAGACGCACCAGAGAAATGGCTACTTCCTCATCATCCGGCTTAGCAGCGGCAGCGGCGACGGTAGTGGAAGAGAATAAGAGCAACCGGGGACTCTGGATCCCGTGTATCCTCGACGACGAGAAACTTTGTGGCATGGAGAATGAAGGTGTCCTCCGCGCTAGCGACTAGCGGAGCGGTTCCGGCGAAACCATCCCTCATCCGCGCGCCAACGAGCGGGTCCACTTCGGAACCCACCTCGACAGAGGTTTGTCCTTTCCTCCCTTGGAATTTTTTTCTGAGGTGATTGATCACTATGGTGTACAGCTCCACCATCTTCCCCCGAACTCCATCTTAGAGATGAGTTCATACGTAGCTCTGTGCGAGGGGTTTCTCGGCATTAGGCCGAGTCTCACTCTATTTCGTTTCTACTTCCATGTTCGTAGAAACTCTATCACTGCCGGTAATCCTTACATTACCAGTACTATTAGCCTTTCTCTTAGACGCGAGCGTAGCTATCCTCGCATTTCTACCAGTGAGTCGGCCAAACAATGGCTGGCCACTTTCTTTTATCATAAGGATATTCCTGCTCCCGGCAAAGCTACCGCTTTGCCGGCTTTCGTCGATGGAGCCGCCACGGCTCAACCGCCCTGGGACGAGGCTCCTCCGGCTCTCAGTGACAATCTGATCCTCGCCAAGAGGCGGATCGAATACCTGATGAAGCACAAGGGCCTGAAAGCGTCCGACTTAGTCCAGTGTTGGGTGTCACGTCGGATCTAGCCTCTCCAGCACCACGGAGACCGACTGATGCATTCCATCACGAAGTCAAAACAAGACTCCCTCCGCATCAGCCCCAATACCCTGAAGCCACAGGACTACATAAGCCAGATTAAATGGCTGATTAAGGAGCGGATTGAGAGAAAGATCCCGGACGTGTCTCTGGACATGCACACAACAGAAGACCCTGTAGTTCCGGTAAGCTTTAACAATAAACCCTTTTTATGTATTTCACCTTTTAAGTTATTTTGCAATACTGAAATATTTTCTTCTTTTCAGCTTGACGAACTCCCCGAGTCGGAGCTTGCTCCACTCAAAGGATATCCTCCAGAGTTTTCTCAGGAGGCGTAACTAGTCCCGTTGCCGGAGATTGTGCCCAAGAAGCGCAAGGCTTCGACAGTGGCTGTCGACGCAAAGGAGGTGCCAGTCGTGAAGAGGTAACCTTCAACAAAACTTCTGACTTTGTTCTTTATTCGAATTCTGTTTCCGAGATGTAATGCTTTCCATTCTTACTACATTCTTAGAGATAAGCAGCTCATCAAGGGTAAGGGGGAGGGAATTTCTTCGAAGCCCTTGCGGCAGACAAAGCTGAATATAACTTCTCCTGCCGTGGCTCCTCCGACTCCATCTCCACAACCCTCTGCAATGCCGGTGATCACACCAATTCTAGTTGTCGCAGAAGATTCGTCTCCTTCAACAGAGCCAGCGACCCTTGAGTCGCAGACTGACGCCACCACGGGTGGCTCAGGTTTAGATAAGGGTGAACCCTCTTCGGGTAATGATCCCTCGGCAGAGACCTTCGCCGAAAACCTTCTAAGAAATCCCGGACTTGCCAAATTTGGCTTGTCTCGGAAATCTACGGAGGAGATCCAGCGGCTGGCCCGGCAATGCCTAGAGAAGAGAAATCTCTCTACCGAAGAAGAAGCACAAGAGGCGGAAGACATCAAGTACTCTGACCTTCTTGAACAAGTTTGCCTCCGTGACGAGCGACTTAGAGCTGGTGTACTTCCACCACCTCCGATTATTCCACTCACCCTCGCCGAGAAGGTTACCACCGAGGTGAACATGTGTCTGAGCAAGCTCACACATGAACATCATGTAAGTCTGAATTCCAACTCACGATTTTCTTTATTGCATTTCACATCATGTCCTCTAGCCCCCAAGCATGAAGTAGGATATACAATCCGGGTTTATGCTTCCTTAGGATGCCAAAGTATGAACTAGTGTAGCCCCCAAGGCTCGTGCTGGTATTAGTAACAATATTAACCCGAGTCTTCAACAGACTTCTAACTCTGGGTATTCTGACTTACAAAAAGTTAATTCATATAACCAGGAATAGTTGAAGAACATCTGCAACAAGCGGAGAGAGATCAAAGCTCTCTGACTTGAAAATGCTGAGTTGAAGGTTTCCAAGGATGAGGCTTGAACCTTGTCTTGATTTTCATAGTCGAATATTTTATATTGAAATTTTGTTCTTTTGTCTTACAGAACTGGTAAAACAGTCCTGTGCTATGATCAAAGAGGCCGAGAATTTGAAAACCTTGGTGGTGGAAAACAAGGATCTCCGTCAAGAGCTAGACCAGCTTAAGGTAGATCATGAGAAGAGCATAGCTCAAGTTCTCGAATCCTCCTCCATGGCCACCGTGGAGCGTGATCACAAGATTGCACTCCACGAGAAGAAAATCTCGGATCTCAACGATGAGCTTTGCAGAGAGAGGGACCTTTCCTCGGCACTCTGGGCTGAACTCCGGAGTCTTCGAGAAGAGAAGACCAAAGTTGACGATGTCATTTTCGGTAAGTTTCCATCTTTATGAGTTGCTTTTATTCTTCGACTTTTTCAATGTCGGATTTTTCTTTACTATTTTGTGTTATATACACAGGTCCTCTGAACTTGATGGACTCCTCCTCCGCCGAACCCCGCACCCACCAGCTTACCCAAGTTGGTGATTTGCTCCATGACTTCCGCCAATCCATCAAGGACATTGGCGAAGCTCTCAGGGTTCCAGACATGCATAGCATGTCCAACTTTCAGGTGCGAGACAAGGCCAAGGAGATGTCGCAGCTTGTCCAGGACTGGAACATGTCCTACGTGCGATCCACAGCTTAGAACGCTCTCACTATGGTCATGATCCTCCATGGAAGCATGGAAATCTGGCAAGTGACCAGAGGATATTCTACAGTGGACGAAGACGGCCAGGAACAGGACATCAAAGCCATCATGGATTCCTGCGCCGGATATGGGTGCCGCGTGGCTGATTTAACTAGCTACGATACTCCCTTCTTCACTCGCGTGGACATGCCGCCTTCGCCTCCAGAAGAAGCAGCTGAAGTTTCTGACGATGAACAGACCGAATCGGATCTGAACATCTCGGAATGTTATCAAAACAAGGTTGATGCATCCAGCGAGCCGGCAGCACCTACCTCTTCTCCTGCACCATAGATTACCAAAAACAAATGTATTATTCCGATAAACATTATGGGTCTATAAATATGCAGTACTATAATTTTTCTAGTGCTAAACTTTTGATCTATTCAGCACTTTTGGCTATAAATTTTTTACGTGCCTGAAATGTTTACATACGCACTTATAATTTTTCGTCTACACTTATCGTTTATCTGGCTTTCCGCCTCGTCCCTTTCGTGAGCTGGCTAAACCTTCTGCACTGAAACTTTGCCAAGCAACAGAGCTCAATTGCTAAACCAGTTTAAACTCAGAAACAAAGTCGGCTTCCAGTACCAACAATTCACTACTCGGAAAATACCCGCATCCGGCAATCAGACAAATAACTAAAGTGTAGACTAGAAACTTTAGAGATATACCCGAAGGTAGCATTTTTAGAGTAGGAAATCTAAACCAGAACAAACATGAGCATAAAATACTTTCAAGTATTCTGGGATTTTGACTATGACATGATAATTCGGAAATAAGATGGTAGAAACTTCTCAGAAAAAACTTGAGGCAACCACAACTTTTATTTCTCACAGAACATGTACATATGTATGATTACAAAGAAGGATAAACTAAGAATAAAAGGGATGTAGCTGAGCAATATTCCACAGTCTGTCTAACTCATCCGGATTTGTACTGCCTCCAGCTCTCTTTCTCTTCTTAGTAGTAGGTATTTCTTTGACTAGCCTCATGTCAGTTAAGTATTACAAACCATTGTGCAATACTCGACTAACTAGGAAGGGCCCTTACCATATTGGGGAATGTTTGTGCTTTCTTTGTTGCACAAGCCGGAGAACCAAATCGCCTTTATTGAAAGATCTGTTTCGGACTCTCTGGCTATGATACTTGCGTAACTTCTACTGATAGGCTGTTGATCTCATTTCAGCAACGACGTGAACTTCTTCAACTAAGTCGAGATCATTTTGTCGAGAAATCGCGGCATCTTCTTCAATACATGCGGCCACTCTAGGAGAAGTGTGAATAAAATCACTAGGAAGAACTGCTTCTGCACCATAGACCAAGAAGAAAGGTGTGTATCCTGTGGACCTGTTCGGAGTTGTTCGTAAACTCCATATTACAGAGGGTATTTCCTCTGCCCAAGCCCCCGCAGCATGTCGTAATGGTGCATCGAGTCTCGGTTTTAGGCCTTGTAAGATTAAACCATTTGCTCTTTCAACTTGTCCGTTAGCCTGTGGATGTGCGACTGACGCAATGTCAAGCCGGATATTTTTCTTGTTGCAGAATTCAGCTAATTCTCCCATAGAAAAATTACTCCCGTTGTCCGTGATAATACTATGCGGATAACCATACCGGATTATAAAATCTTCGACAAATCTTTTGGTTGTTGCTCCATCACAACTAGTGACGGGTTTAGCCTCGATCCATTTTGTGAATTTATCCACCATCACTAAGAGGTGAGTAAATCCACTTGGAGCTCGTATAAATGGTCCTACCATGTCAAGCCCCCAGACCGCAAAAGGCCATGTTATAGGTATTGTTCGTAGCTGATCAGCCGGAACATGAACTTGCTTGGCGTACTTTTGGCGGCCCTTGCACGTCTTGACCAGCCTTTCGGCATCTGCCTAGGCTGTAAGCCAGAAAAACCGTGTCTGAAGGCTTTTGCCACTAAAGATTTTGCCGGAGCGTGGTGACCACACTCGCGTTCGTGGATTTCCCTTAGGATTTCCACTTCTTCTTCCGGAGATACACAACGTTGAAAAACCCCAGAAACACTCCGCTTATAGAGCTCACCTTTAACTATAGTATAGGCTTTTGCTCATCGGACGATCTGCCGGCTCAGTACCTCGTCTTCGGGTAATTTGACATCTACCAGATAATCAAGGTAGGGTTGAGTCCAGCTAGGAATTATAGCTAGAACTGCTATTAGAGGTGAGTCGGATTTAGTCGGATATTCCTCATCCACTCCCTTTATTGAGGGAACTTTGAGGTGCTCTAAAAAAGCGCCATCCGGGACTTCTTTCCGTGCAGAGCCTATCCGAGATAAGGCATCTGCTTCCTCATTTTCTGCTCGAGGGATGTGTTGAACCTCAAACCCTTCGAACGATTTAGATAAATCATCCACGACATCTTTGTATGATGTCATGTGTTTATTTGCATTACAAATATCCGAGACTTGTTGAGCAACACGATCCGAATCTCCGTAACACATCAAACATCGGATGCCAATATCTTTAGCAATCCGGATTCCATGTAGCAGTGGTTCATACTCAGCAATATTATTTGTCGTTGTGAAGTGAATCTGCAACACGTACAAAAGTTTATCACCTTGGGGTGATTTGAGCACCACGCCAGCCCCCGAGCCCCCACGAGCCTTAGACCCACCAAAATACAGGGTCCAATATTCTAACTCAGGGAGGGTCATATTCTCCTTTGTCTCTGTCCAATCAGCGACAAAGTCTGCAAGGATTTGGGATTTGATTGTTGTCCGAGTTTTGTACTCAATATTGAAAGCTGAAAGCTCTATTCCCCATTTGGCGACGCGTCCTGTGGCGTCACTATTGTTGATTATATCTCTCATGGGAGTTGTGCTCACCACGGTAATTGGATGCTCCGGGAAATAGTGTCGTAGCTTACCAGATGCCAACAAGACACCGTAAGCCAGCTTCTGATAGTGCGGATACCGCTGTTTTGATTCTGTCAGAACCTCACTCACAAAGTAAGTCGGACGCTCACCAAGTGTTCCTGATTTTCTTCCGGTCTCTCCACCACCATGACAATACTAATGACTTTGTTTGTCACAACAAGATAAAGCAACATCGGTTCCTGTGGTTCCGATGCGACAAGGATAGGAGCATATGAGAGTACTTTCTTCAGGTCTTGTAACGCGGCTTCAGCTTCATCGGTCCACAAAAAATCCTTAGTCCTTTTCAGGAGTTTGTATAATGGTGCACCTCTTTCACCAAGTCGGCTTACAAACCGACTGACTGCAGCAATGCAACCAGTTAGTCTTTGTACGTCCTTCAGGCGAGTTTGCCTGGAAATATTGAGTATAGCCTTGATTTTGTTCCGGTTCACCTCTATGCCTCTTTGAGACACGATGAAACCTAACAATTTTCCGGCTGGGATTCCAAAGAAGCATTTCTTCGGATTAAGCATTATGCTGTATTTTCGTAGATTGGCGAACGTTTCCTCCAAGTCGGAAATTAGTGTTTCCTTCTTTTTGGACATCACCGCAATATCATTTAAGTATGCATGTACATTGCGTCTGAGTTGGTTGTGGATACAATGCTGCATCGTGCGCTGGTATGTAGCTCCTGCATTCTTCAGCCCAAAGGGCATCGTAACAAAACAGAAGGTTCCAAGGGGGTTATGAATGAAGTTTTGACTTTGTTAGATTCCTTCATCTGAATTTGGTGATAACCGGAATATGCGTCGAGAAAACAGAGGAGTTCCGAGTCTGCCGTAGAATCGATAACTTGATCAATCCTAGGCAGAGCGAACGGATCTTTTGGACAAGCCTTATTCAAGGCAGTATAATCAACACACATCCTTAAATTAGTGGTGTCCTTTTTAGGGACCATTACAGGATTGGCCGACCACTCAGTGTGGATGACCTCTTCTATGAATCCAGCTAACTTGAGCCGTGCTAGTTCCTTAGCTAGTGCCTTATGCTTTTCATCGCCGAGACGTTGTAAGGACTGTTTGATGGGTTTAGCGTTTGGGTTTACATTTAAAGAGTGCTCGGCAAGTTCCCTAGGTACTCCGGTCATGTCATATGGCTGTCATGCGAAGATATCTTGATTTGCTTTGAGGAACTTGACGAGCGCGCTTTCGTATGCGCTATCTAGGCCTACGCCTATCTGGGTCACCTTGGAGGGGTCATCATCCTTCAACGGCGTGTTCTTCGTCTCTTCTGATGCCTTGAACTCTGGATTCGGCTTTGTCACCTCCTTCTTCGTTGCGGGCATCTCGGACGGATCTATGCTCTTCTTGATCTCCTGGTACTCCTAGGCGTGCAGCACGGCTTCAGGAAAGGCGACATTTCCATCCTCGCACTCTCGCGCTTTCTTCGGGTCTCCCCTGATGGTGATTACGCCGTTGGGACCTGGAATTTTCATCATATTGTAAATGTAACACTGAGGAGCCATAAAGGCCCAGTAAGCCGGACGTCCGAATATAGCGTGGTACACGCTCTTGAACGGGACTACTTCGAAGGAAAGTGCCTCCGTCCAATAGTTCTTTCGAGTTCCAAGGGTAACATCCAAAGTGATTTCTCCCAGGAAATTAGCTTGTCTTCCTGGGACGACTCCGTGAAAAATCACAGTGCTGTGATTCAGCTGGGTCTCCGAGATCTTCATCCGGCGTAGCGTTTCGACATACAGAATATTGATACTACTGCCACCGTCCATAAGAGTCTTGGAGAAACCATAATAGTCAATAAGTGGATTGACGATTAAGGCGTATTTTCCTCGCCTATGTAGCTTAGGCGGATGATCAGCGCGGTCAAACGTGATTGCCACTTCCGACCAATCCAAAAATTGCGGGACAGTCGGAACTGTTGCATTGAGCTTATGTAGAACTGCTTTCTTGACCTTTGCTGGTTGAGATCCGAGGAAGGTGACATAAGTGTCTTTCTTGGTCGGAAATTTTTTCTTCCCTTCCGGCTTGGGGTTTGAAGCATCAGCTTCCTCCATGTCAGAATCTTCCTTGGTCTCTTTATCTTTTTCGGGATTCTTCTTTCCCTTCTTCCGCTTAGCTTTGTAGCCAGCGGTGTCATCTCTCTTGATGTCGTCATTGAAACGACACTCAGCGTTGGTGTGGGACGAGCCCCCATTGGCGTCTAGGTGATGCACACATGGGTTGTTGGCAACATCGGCCCGACTGTAGGTTTAGCCTGGTTGCTGGTCTCCTCTACCTTGAACTCTCGAAGTCCCACGACCACGCCCGCGGCCTCCGCCGCGTCCTCCTCGTCCTCCAGACCCAAAAGTAGCAGTGACCACTGCCATTTCCATGTTGGGTTTCTCTTCCGAGGTGTTCTTGCGCTTCTGAGCTTGTTGCTTTGGTTGTTTTGCTGACTGTGGCACAAATAGGGCGTTGAGTAATCCCTCTGCGTCATCGTCAGCATCCGCATACTTTCTCGATGTTTCTATCATCTCTCCCAAATCAGTGACTTTGTCGCACTTCAAGCGATGACGTAGTAAACCAATTGGGAGACCTGCAATGAAAGATTCAATCGCAGTTTGGTCATTTACTCCTTCACAGGAGTTCTTGGTGTCGATCCATCGTCCAAGGTAATCCCGGCAAGTTTCTTCGGCTTTCTGGGTGCAACGTTGTAGGTCTCCGACCATACAGGACCTCCGGTATGTGCATTCGAAATTCCGAAAGAATGCACTTTGCATGTCATACTAGTTGTGGATGGTGTTCTCTAGAAGTTCATTGAGCCATGATCGTGCCGTCTTCCACAACATGAGTGGGCGATATCGGGTTGCGACCAGGCTGTTTCCGCCTTTGGCGATGCAGCAAGCTTGGAAAAAATCCTATAACCAGGTATCTGGCCGAGCGATGTCGTCGTAGGCTTGGATATGTCTCGAGATAGCAAATCCTTCCGAGAATCTTTTTGCTCTTATACGTGGTCCGAAGCACCTTGTGCCCATGTATATATCATCATTTTCATAGCGCCGCACCTCTATGTTGGAGTTGATCATGTGCCTTGCGTCGTTCGGGGATAGAGATCATCCCGAGTGCCGGCTGTGGCTGCGGTGCCTTGGAGCTGGACTTCGGCTTCTGCCAACACCTCCTCCACCTCGGCGCCCTCCCTGGCCTCCTTGAGAGCCATTGTGATGGCTACTTGGTGGAGATGGTGGAGCAGCTGGGTTATTTCCGGCTGATTGCCGGCCTCCATCCGGAGCGTCATTATTCCGATTCCGCGGAGGGTCTTCATTACGACGAGCCCCCTACCGGCTTGACTCGGCACGATGTATGTCGTTCCTTCGTCCGTCATTCCCACCACGGTGGGGCTCAGCTGGACGGCTTGTATGTCTAGGGGGTGGCATTCTTTGTCTGTCCTCCTCCCGACGTTTCTCTTTGTCTTCTTCCCTGCGATCGTTCGACTCTTGCCAGGGAGGATTTCTCGGATATAGTCAATTGCGTCTTGCTCATTGGCTGGAGCAACAATGCACCAGTCGCATGCAGTTTTGTGGTGATGTCCTGATGATCCGGTTCTGGAGCAGTTGTCTTCCCATCGGTCGGAACGGTGATGCTATTCTGGAACACGATGGGGCCTTATATCATTCCAGGCTGAGTCCGTGCAACATTGGTCGGATTTGGAGACCAGTTTTCGGCTTCCTGATTTTGCAGCCCTTTGTTGTTCCAGATCCTTGGTGAGTAGCTTGGTGCCCAATTGAACCTGTTCTAGGCCTGGATTATTTGACAGGATATCCCGAGCTACGCAGTGTTCTGTACCAGTGTTGGATACACCAGATCTCCTTTGCTGTCGAGACTAGGCATCCCTGGATCACCCTCAAAGAGAACCTTTTGTACTTCCGGGAATTGATCGTCACGTATGTCATGTTTTTGGGTCTTCTGATGCTGCCGAGAGATGTACTTCTCCACATTATCCATGTGTTTCTTCTCCTCCTCGATGTTTTTGGCTTCATCCAGGAGTTGTTGACGACGCGCTTCTAGGGCCTGGGCCCTTTCATCCAGCTCTTCAGCAGTAAGTTCTGCAGCTGTAGGGATAGGTGTGGTTAATGCAGCATCGATGAATTTACGTGCACCTTCAGTGATCACGTGTCCATCCACCGGTTCTTCTTTTTTGGGCTCATCTGGGATAAGTGCTCCATCCGAGTCTTCCTCATATTCCTCGGCAATCACCTCCTCTGCCGGAGGATCTTTTGTCCGGGTCTTGTTCTTATTCTTTGCCTTCTTGGCAGCGCCTGTAGCAAAGACGGCTTTGGGTCCGTTTCCAGGAATCAAGCTCTGATCGATACTTTCGGACATCTGGACTTCGGGATTATCTCCGACTTCCATGTCATCCTGCGCTTTGGGAGAGTGTTCCCCGGATCCTTCATCCATGGCTTCTCCTTCTTCTACAGTCTTGGAGTTATACTCCTCTTCATATTCCGCATAGAACTTTCGGAAATCTACTGACGTCATCGATTCATCCGAGGATGCGGGTATGTCGGTGTTTGTTCCAATTGCCTCCAGCATAGAGTCGGTGTTTTCTCCAGCATCGGCAGAGCCGGATCCGGATCCCACATATCCAACAAAGTGCGACGCGTGCTTCCTGAGGTACCTGCGGCTCTCGTGATCATCTTCGTCGAAACTTCTAATGGCCTCGAGAATTGCATCTGCGCTTGAGTTTTGGTTTATCATACGTCGCAGCGTGTACCTTAGGAAAGGCCTGTCTGTCCCGGCGTCATCAGAGCCGGAATCAGTGTCGTTGTTATGCTCCTCCTGGATTTCGAGTTCGGCAGGTGGGTCGATCTGGGATTCGATCTCCCCAAGGATATCCACTCCAGAATCGATATGGACCGCTAGGTCTGCTTCAGGCTCATATTTCTCCACTATCTCCTTAACTGGTGCGGGCTGGGTGGGATTAGGGTTTTCTAAGATCTAGAACTCTGCCGCCTCCACGGACAAAGGGGACCCAGAAGATTCTTATGCCTCTATCATCACCGCTAGGGTGGGTGGGATAGGTTCAGCAAAGCCGATGTAAACATCGATCTCGCCAAAAGACATGATGGTGTAGGCAGTCACAGCCTCCCTAGCCGGAATCCAGGTCTTGTCAAGAACGATGAGAGGGACGCCACTGGCGTAGAGGATGCGACTGACGGCGATGGTTTTTCCGATTCCGATTCTTGCAGATTCCGCTTGGAATGCAGATCCGAAGCTCACTTGCCCCACAGTGGGCACCAACTGTCATCGGATTGATGACAAGTATGCCATGAGGGGGTCCTCGAGGCGTGCGGAATAGAGGGGTGTGAGACGTACGGTGTTCCGGGACGGTGAGCACACAAGTTTACCCAGGTTCGACTCCGTCGATTTTGGACGGATCCTACTCCTGCTAGCAATCCAGTAATACGGCAGAGCCAGAATATGGTTACAAGGGTTTGCATGTGCAAGTTGAGATTGTAGACTATTGAGGTGTTTCCCTAAAGGCTCTCCCTAGGATGGCTTATATAGATATCCGGCCTAGGGTTTACAGGAGAGATCTGTCCGGCTACGACTAAGAGGTTGTTACAGAGTATATCTTGAACTACAAGTAACACTATGGGTCTAAGTCAGTAAGTCTTCTGGGCCTTCCCGTAGCCGGACTGGACTTCGTCTCTTCTCCCTAACTGGGCCGCCCGTAAAGCAAAGCTCTAACCCGAAGTGGGCCACCATGGTCAGTGAGGAACTATGAGGATACCCGGAAAGTATATCCCCAACATAAACAGTAGATCTCGTAGATACAAAGCCAACGCAACAAGAATCAACTAAAACGGAGTTACGATTATTTTCCAATAATTCAAATACTCCAAACTAAACTTTAAATTCTACCACAAGATCAATAAAGTAAAGTAATAATGTTATTGCAGATCTGTATTCTACTAAATTTTATGAATCAAACTGTATATTATACACAATTTTTGGCCAACTATTTGATTTACTATGAAATTTACGAGATTAAAACAATATCTGACTATTTAAAAAACAAAACCTAGTCAGCACGACCACGTGGCGACAAGTGGCAGCGCGGCATTGGCCCAGTGAGGCACGCGGCGCTGACGCGGCGTGCTGATGCGTGCACATGTCATGCGGCGCAACCTCATTCGTCAGTACCCCTTTGGCTAGCGGATCTAATCTATGTCGTTGAATCGCGATCTAACAGTCGGGGGAAGGCGTCGACTTACTATGGACGGCGAGCGGCGGCAGGGGCGTTGGTGACGGCGGCGTGTTTAGGCGGTGGCCGGCGGCGATGCTGTGGTACTCCTCCGGCTCGGAAAATTTGACGATAATGATCATCTGCTCCTCGCGATCTCGTTTTGTTCCTCGGGAGTCCTTCCCTCCGACCGAAGCAGCGTCGACTTGCAGATGGAGGGCTCGGGCGGTGGCGTACTCCGGCGAGGAAACGGGGGTGACTTGGCATGCTTTCTAGGGGGAAAGGGGTGAGCAGGGAGAGTAGTAGTGTAGGAGGGTCTAGAGGAAGAAAGGAGTGGCAGAGGGGCCTCGAAACCTTCCCGTTAAGGTCGGCGGTGGCGCAACTCCGGCGAGGTCTTACTTGATCTCATGACCGGTAGCCTGTTGGCGATATGGCGAAATTGGTTTAGGGTTTAGGGGTGGTGCAGGTTTATAAGGCCCAGGAGACTTGGGGCGGGGGTCGCGGAGTTCATCTCTGATTCGGCCGAAATCGATTGTGGGTAGCGCTGTTGAGCGTGTTCACTCCGGACTCAGCGGAGACGGCGATGGGTGGGATCGCGCCGTCAGTGGCTGTGAGGCGTTAGCGGGCTGCGTGGTCCATGGAGCTGCGGCGGGCTGTGTGGTGCGACATGCACCGGCCCACAGGCACGCGCGGCTGCGCACTGCTTGCTCCGCGGGCACGAGCGGCAGGTAAGATGCGGCAGGTAGGAGGTGTGGGTGTTCTGTCTTCAGATCATCTTCACGTTCCCATGTGGCCTCTTCCTCGGAATGGTGATTCCATTGAACTTCACAAAACCTGATAGTCTTGGTACAAGTAATCCTCTCGGTTGTTTCCAAAATCTTGGTTGGGTTTTCCTCATAGGAGAGATCGTTTTCCAGTTGAACCTCATCCAGGGGAACTGTATCCCTTAGCAGTGTTTTAGCCATTTTCGGGTGACACTTCTTTAGTTGTGACACATGGAATACATCATGAACAATCAATACTTCAGGCAATTCCAACTGATAGGGAATCTCCCCTCTACGAGCCAAAATCTTATAGGGCCCTATGAATCAAGGTGCCAACTTACCCTTGATTCCAAATCCCTTAACTCCTCATAGTGGTGAAACTCGGAGATATGCACGGTCTCTGACTTCATAAGTTACATCCCTGCGCTTGGAATCATCATAACTCTTTTGCCTAGATTGGGCTACTTTTAGCCTGTCTTGAATTTGCCTTACCTTTTCTTTGGCATCCTTGATCAGTTCAGGTCCAAACAAACTACGTTCTCCAACTCCATTCCATAGCAGCGGAGTTCTACATTTCCTGCCATATAGAACTTCAAATGGATCCATCTTGATACTAGTTTGATAACTGTTATTGTACGAGAACTCCGCATATGGCAAGTTGTCATCCCAACTAGACCCATAGTTTAGGGAACAAGCTCTCAACATGTCCTCCAGGATCTGGTTAACTCTTTCTGTTTAACCATCCGTTTGTGGGTGAAAAGCAGTACTAAACTCCAGTCGTGTCCCTAGAGACTCGTGTTACTGTCGCCAAAACTTCAAGGTGAATTGGGTACCCCTATCAGAGACAATTCCCTTAGGAACACCATGTAGAATTACAATTCTTGACATATAAATCTTGGCGAGTTTGGCACTCGTATAGGTGGTCTTTATAGGGAGGAAGTGAGCCACCTTGGTGAAATGATCAACTACCACCCAGATGGACTCATACCCAGAACAAGTCTGGGGTAGTCCCGTGATGAAGTCCATGCCAACCTTGTCCCACTTCTAGTCAGGCACAGGTAACGGTTGAAGTAGCCCTGCTGGTTTCTGATGTTCCGCCTTGACTTTGTTGCACACGTCACACAAGGATTTGTACTCGGCAATTTCTCTTTTCAAGTTATTCCACCAAAATATATCCTTCACATCCATGTACATCTTTGTATTACCGAGATGAATTGAGTAAGGCGAATCGTGAGCCTCCGAACCTTTAACTTCCTGATATCAGGGTCATCGGGACACACAAATGCTTCTCATACCAAAGTGTTCCTTGTTCATCCGTATGGAACCCTTTTTCTTTAACCTTACTTATATTAACTCTTATTTCTTCCAACTCTTTGTCACCCTTCTAGGCCTCTTTGATTCGGTCCAGAAGCGTTGGCAATATTTCCATAGTCGCTAAGTATCCTTCCGGAACTATTTCTAACCTGAGATCCTTGAACTATTCGCATAAATCCTTTGGGAGTTCCCATAGTAAGTCCATTTACATAGACTTTTCGGCTTAAAGCATGAGTCACAACATTGGCCTTTCCAGGACGGTACTGCAGGTGCAGGTCATAATCCTTGATGAGTTCAAGCCATCTCCTTTGCCTCATATTTAACTCCTTTTGGGTGAAGATATATTTCAGACTCTTGTGATATGCGAACACATCACAATGTTTGCCCATGAGGTAATGTCTCCATACCTTGAGCGCATGCACAACTGATGCTAGTTCCAAATCGTGTGCGGGGTCATTATTCTCATGGTTCTTAAGTTGCCGAGAGGCGTGTGACACTACTTTCCCATCTTGCACCAGTACACTACCAAGTCCTTGTCGAGAAGTGTCAGAATAGACATGGAAATCCTTTTGGATATCAGGCAGACACAAAACTAGTGTTGTTACTATGCGCTTCTTAAATTCTTGAAAACTCGCTTCACATGTCTCGGTCCATTGGACTTCTTTTCTTTCTTCAACAATTCGGTCATAGGTTTTGCTATCTTGGAAAAGTTTTCAATGAACCTTTGGTAATATCCTGCAAGGCCCAAGAAACTCCTGATATATCCCACATTCTTAGGTGACTCCCATTCTGTCACGGAAGCTACCTTACTTGCATCCACGGTAACTCCTTTTGATGACACAATATGACCAAGGAATCCCACTTCATTTAACCAGAACTCACATTTGCTGAACTTGGCATACAACTTGTGTTCCCTCAACTTTTCCATAATTAGGCGCAGATGCCTCTCATGTTCCTTCTCATCCTTGGAGTATATGAGTATATCATCAATGAATACCACAATAAACTTATCCAAGTACTCCATGAACACCTTGTTCATCATAGTCATTAAGTATGTTGGGGCATTGTTAGACCAAAATACATCACGGTATACTCATACAACCCATATCTTGTGGTAAAGGCAGTCTTGGGTACAACCTGTTCTCGGATCTTTAACTGGAAGTAACCTGATCGGAGATCAATCTTAGAGAATACACTAGATCCCTTTAATTGGTCAAACATGTCGTTGATATTTGGTAGAGGGTACTTATTCTTGATTGTCACTTCATTCAACGATCGGTAGTCCATGACTAGTCTCTTGGTTTTATCCTTCTTCTCCACCAATAAGAAAGGTGCTCTCTAAGATGACACACTTGGTTGAATGAATCCTTTGTCCAATTGCTCTCTAAGATGTTTCTTAAGTTCCTTCAACTCATCGACATCCATCTTGTAGGGTCTTTTGGCTATCGGTCCCGTCCTAGGCATCAAGTCAATGAGAAACTCAATGTCTCGGTCAGGAGGCATCCTTGGTAATTCTTCCGGAAAAACATCTGGATACTCCTTCACAACCGGCACATCCTCCAAGCTAGCCCCTTTAAGAGAGTTCACCATACTTCCCTTGAGTGCAAAAGCTAAATTAAAGCGGAATATTTTCTTATCCGGAGTTGTGAGTGTGATAGTCCTTTTGGCACAATCTATGACTCCTTCATATTTGGTCATCCAATTCATGCCCAAAATTATGTCTAAGCCTTGCGACTCCAGAATGACTAGACTTGTGGGGAAGATGTGTGTCCCAATCCTTAGTTCTAACCCACGGCACCCAGAGTTTGCCACTATTTCTCCTCCAGGAGTACTTACCCTTAGAGGAGTACTAATAGTCTCCGCAGGTATCTTCCTCTATCCACAAATACCCTTGATATGAATGAATGTGATGCACCAGTATCAAAATAACAACTGCGGGGATGGAATTAAACTTGAACTTACCAATCACGGAGTCAAGTGCCTCATGAGCATCCTCCACAGAGACATGATTCACCATGTCTTTGACGAATGGATTCGGCTTCTTCCCATTCCCATTACCATAGTTGTGTTCGTTGCTTCTCCCATTGCCATTCCCATAATTCATCTTCTCGGGGCAAGTAGTTGCATAATGCCATGTCGTTACACTTGAAGCATGTCACTTCACTCAGATCCTTTCCATTGCCATTTCCATTGCGGTGCTTATGGCCATTGTGGTTATGTCCCCCATGACGATGACCATGGTGGTTGTGGCCATTGTGGAGTGCGTTGCTTCTGGTGTGGAGCTGAGTTATGCTTGTGTGAGGTGGACTTTCTCTTGTGGTTCTCTATACTCCTTTGCTTTGATTCAACCACAACTGCCATGTCTAGAAGTTTGTGATAGTTATCAAACTTCAGATCCACAAGCTGAATGGATATCTCATCATTAAGTCCCCTTAGGAACTCTTCTGCCTCTTTGCATCAGTGGAAATATCATCAGGTGCAGAGCGTGCTATCTTATTGAAGAGGTCCCCATACTCAGAGACAGATCGATGTAGTTGCTTCAAGTCACGGAACTCACGTCTCTTCAGTGACATGACACCCACAGCTACATGATGAGTACGAAAGACCCCTCAAACTGGTTCCAAGTGATAGCATCAATATCAGGGTGGGTGACTTGGTAGTTATCCCACCGTTCAGCAGCAGGTCCTTCAAGTTGGTGCACGGCAAAGCACACCCTGTTAGCTCCAACAACTTGGACAGTGTCTAATTTCTTGTTGATGGTGCGGAGCCAGTCATCTGCCACCATTGGCTCAGAACTACTTGAGAAGGTAGGAGGTTTCAACCTCAGAAACCGATTCAATCGATCATGTTGGGGCGGCGGAGGTGGTGGAGGCGGTGGATTGTTGTTGTTTTGCATGTTTTGGGTGAGGAGTTGGATCAGCTGATTCTGGGAGTTCAGAAGTTGTGCAATCTCCGGACGCAGATTATTGTTCCCACGTCTCACCATTTGTGGGGTTGGGGAAACAAGTTAAGAAATAGATAGAAAGACTAAGGAATAAACTCCTACCCTTATGTAAACACAAGAAAAACACACGAGAAACACAAAAGTCACACATAGCATAAAGTTTAACACACTTCATCCAATATTAACTAAACCAATATAGTTTGGGTACTTATTACAATCACGAATAATGTTTAACTATAGAAATAAAGGTGGTCCAACTATCTACCCTACTCATCATCCACTTCCTCGTCCTCAATAGAGAAGCCTTCCTTCTCTAGCATTGACTTGTATACCTCCATGTCCTTTGTCGTGGCTTCGAGCTTCTCCTGAAGGCCCTTCAACTCATGTAGCTCATGTGTAGCAGCTTCGAGCTTCCCTTGAAGTTCCTTCACCTCATGCAGATCTTGTGTAGCAGCTTCGAGCTTCTCTTGAAGTTCCTTCTTCTCCACTTGCATCTCCTTAAACAAGTTTGACTCCTTAGTCATAGGCGCGATCTTCTCCTCCAAGCTCCTCTTGGTGGCTCTCAGCTCCTTCATCATGAGGGAAAAGTTCTTGAACTCCATCTCGTTTCTCACGACTAGCTCATTATGTTCCCTAATTCTCTTGTTCTTATCCTACACCCTCTTCTCTTGATTAGCGAACTTCTTGTCTTGGGCTGTGAGTTTCCCTTCTAGGGACTTGATCTTCTCTTCTAGCTCTTGGATCTTCTCGTCCTTCTCCTCGACTAGGGCACATAACTCATCATTCTTTATGATCTCAAAGCAGATTCCCTCCTCAAGATCGTTGATGTGGCACTCCAAGTCCTGGTATTGGATCCTTCGATGCTTGGATGTCGCCCTTTCCTCTGAGGTTAACTCTATTGGAACTCCTTTCTCATCACGCCTTCCAAAGAGATTGATCTAGTGGCCTTCAACCTCTTCATGGTGGCGTCCACATAGGCGTCCAATGAGCTCTTGCATGATAGTGCTAAGTCCTTTCGGCTTGGAGTCGCTGACGATGTTGAGCACAATGGCCTCCGTCTTGGGTTCGGCCTCACTTCGCCCCGATTGGATGACTTTGATTCTCCAGCATCCTTCCTTGTGCATCTTCCTCAACTCGCTTCCTTTGATCAATGGCATGGATAGCTCCAATGTCTTGATGACGTCGAGAAGGCATTCCCCAAAGCGCAGGTACTTAATGTCTTCGGCGGTGTCGTAGTAGAAGCTCGTCATCTTTAAGTTAGGATAATGAAGATTAGATACAAAGTAGTAAGGAAAATAATTACTAGAAGAGCATAAATAACTTAGAAGAATATAAAAAGTGTTGGGTCCACAGCATAGAAAACCAAAAAAATCCTACGATGAGAACTACACGCCAAGATCTATCTACTAGGTACAGAGCAATGGGTGGACATACATCTAACGAGAACTTACCCTCGAAGTCAACGAGTTTTGTTAACGAGTCAGAACTCGTGGTTGATGTAGTCGTACACTTGCCAATCTCAAGATCATGAGGAAGTCCGAGCGCCGCAACTCAGCAGCACATCCGCACTTGCACACACGTTCAAGCCACCGTACAACCTCCACCTCCTTGCTCCAGCGATCCAGCCGAAGCAGCAACTCCTTCCAGATGAAATGCCACCGGGAACATGTATCTCGCTAATCCGAGACCATGGGGGAATAATTCTAGAGGGGGAGAGAGATCCTTCACAAGGAGGTGTGAGTATGAAGGTGTGAGAGAGGGCCTTTTATAGGAGGAGGGGAGGGTGTCCCTTCACCTCCCCCATTCATGTGGTGGTAACCCCCTCCACATTAAAATGCCCCTTCACATTCTCTTTTAAAGTCTCCACTTTAAATGCATTAAATTTCACCAAATTTGATGCTCTCTCATTTAATAAAACTCTTTTATTATTTTTATTCAGAATTTTGTTAATTACATTAATTAACAAACATTCACATAAAACCCCCTGCAACATTTCAATATTACATGCAGAACCAATTTCAGCAATTTCACCCGAAACAGTTTCGGTGTCTATTGAAATAATTCCAGCGCTTTCTTAAATCTTTATCTGAAACATATTTGCTCCAAATGGTGTCGGTATCCCTTATGTGTGTAACCCTACTGTTTGCGAAGAATGCAGACATGATCGAGACCCCTCTCAGATCAATAATCAGAAGCGGGACCTGGAGATCCATACTGACTCCTACACATTCAACGATGACTTCTGTGATCATGAGAACCTTTAACGCTAGTAACTAAATCCCTTTGTCTCATGATATAATACATGTCCAAGATTCGATCATCAGTATCCAAATACCTAGTTTTATCTCGTTACCGACATGCACTCTTTTCTCGTTCCTGTGATATAACATTCTAGTGATCACATCACTTGCTTGCCAGCTATCTTAATGTGATATCACTGAGAGGGCCCAGAGTATATCTATCCGTCATCGGGATGGACAAATCCCACTCTTGATCCATGAGCCTCAACATAACACCTTCGTAGCACTGAACCCACCTTTATAGTCACCCTATTATGGTGTGACGTTTGATGTTATCAAGATACTCTTCCGGTGTTAGCAATTAACATGATCTCGTGGTCTAAGGACTAAGATTTCTTTCTATGATGTTATAGCAATATAAACATAATGACTCTGATCGTAATGCTATACTTCGGATGAATGTTCATCACATCATTCCACCAAGGTTGTGACCTCGTTATTAACAACATCCAATGTCCATGATCAGGAAACCTTGATCATCTTGTTAATCAACGACCTAGTTTATATGAGAGGCATTACTAGGAACTTTGTATTTTGTTTATTAAACACACATGTATTAACATTTCCAATTAATACAATTATAGCATGCAAAATAAACATTTATCATAAACATGGAATAAGATAATAACCACTTTATTATTGCCTCTCGGGCATATTCCCTTCAGTCTCCCACTTGCACTAGAGTCAATACTCTAGTTTGAAAAACTTTGCGTATTGAACACCTATGGCTTTCTGGTGTTGCATATACGTGATTGCTAGTGGTTATCATAATCTTCGGATCTAACAGTTTCAGGTCCGTGTGTATTTGCATGTCTTTGCGTCTCTACGCATCACTCATTCTCAAATGAGATGGCATTGTATAAATTTGGTCCTATGGTGAGACCTTTAGTTCATTCGAGTTAAAATATGTTGATATTATTGGCATACAATATATCTTCATAGTATTAGCCCACTTTGAACCACACCTAGTTTGATAACAAACTACTTAATACAAATGCCCTCCTTTGCTGCTATTATAGCAGTCATATACTTAGCCTTTTGTTGTAGTATCCGTCACAATGTCTCGGCTTTGGAACTCATCCAAATCCATCATGGAACATCCTTTCCATTACATTGTGCCACCCATAGTCTAATTTGAGATAAATTTAATTTGTATCTTGTGACAATACTAGTATCAATGTAATGCTTTACAATGAACTACCTTTAACTATTTGTCACTTATACATGATATATTCTTAGTTCTTCCAAAGCTCATAAGAATATCTTTACTATTGTCCAATGATCATCTTATGAATCATTCTGGTATGTGCTCATAACATTTAGATCATAGGCCATTCTGGATATATACATAGCATGGTATAATCGATCAAAATCTTCATGTGATTTTACTCACCAAGTGTTGAAACACTTGAATCTTGATATAATCCTTTCCATGCAGCAAGAACCTTTCTTGTTGTTTCCATATTGAACCCTTTCAATATCTCATATATGTATGTCTGGCACAACCATATTAGCGCCTCAATCTATCCTTATAGATATTGATGCCAAATATTCCAGTTTTGCCTAAGTCTTTCATCGAAATCTTATTTTAATGAAATTCTTAACACGTGTCAATACAAGATACATCATTTCCGATCAACAATATGTCCTCTACATAATGTATTAGAAATATGTCTCAGTGCTCCCACTTAATTTCTTGCAAATGCAAGAATCTTCATCATCTCCTATGAAATCAAACTCCTTTAACATTTTCATCATGGTGAAGATTCCAACTCCGCTATGCTCACTTCAACTATTGAAGTTTGCATGCCCTTTTTAGCACACTTTGAATTAACAATACCCTTCGGACCGTGTCTTGTACACGTCCTAGGTAACCATTCTATTAGAAGAACATTGTTTTGTTTGTTCAACTACCATACATCAAATTATATGTAGTGGTTGCTACATTAATCTGTCAAGACTAAATATCGCTATGAAAGATCAAATCTTGTCATAGTCAACTCCTTGAACATTGTCATAAACTTCTTTCCGACATGTCGACTATTTCATAGATGTTAAACATCCATGTCTATTTCTTTATAGATCCAAACACGACCGATAGGCTTCACGCCTTTCCAGAGGGTCTTCCAAGTTCAGAAACTTGATTTCTCGTGTATGGATACTATCACGGATTCTATGACTTCTAGTTATTTTATGGAGTCAGGGCCCATCATCGCTTCTTTGCATGTAGTTGGTTCATCATTGTCAAAACAATAGCGACTTGCTTATCAAATCACACAATTTGATTCTTACCGACCACACGGTTCAATAGGAACTCTAATCTCCGAGATTACAACCTTTGTAATCACGGGAGCCATGAGCATTGTGGCTGCCACCGGGACAATTTTTGGTGTTGCACTACTTAGCACATATAGCTAAGGTTCAACAACCTTATCAAAGTTCTATTGTCCTCCCACTTAACTTTTCACGAAAAATTCCTTCTCAAGAAACTTGACGTTCCAAGTAGCAAACTCTTTTATCCTCGGTGTTATGGAGAAATTCCCAACAAATTCATTGGGATAACCTACAAAGACGTGCTTATTCTACTTTGGTTGTAAACATTTTACTTATGCTTAGCATACCAAAATTTAAGAAAAAGACAATTCGGGTTTTATCCCAAACCATAACTTATATGGTGTCATTTCAACGGATCACGATGGTGCTCTTTTCAGTGTAAAAGTGGTAGTCTCTAAAGCTTCAATCCTTAAAACATAATGGCAGTTTTATAAATCACACCTTTGATCTTACCATGTCAAACATGGTTTGATTTCATCTCTCGAATATGCCATACTCCTATGGTTTATCGGGAAAACACAAATCATGGAACAATTCCTCAAATCTTATGTGTTTTGCTAAACCTGTAACTCAAATATCTTCCTTTATGATCAAATCATAAACTCTTTATTTTCTTGTTACAATGATTTTCCACTTCATCTTGAAAGTCTTTCAACAATTTCCAAATGTTTCATACGTCTTCCTTATTAAGTAAATATATAGATATATTCACTTAAATTTCTGGAGAAAGCATATGAAGCAAAAAGGTCCATTGCATATGGCTACATATAATGGACTATATACATCAATATGTATAATATACAAATAAGTTAGTCATCCGTTCCTCTTTGGCCTATGAAGGGAGTTTCAATTATCTCGAGGAAAGTCTCACAAGCGTCAATTGATCAAAATCAAAGACTCCAAAAATCCATCAACATGGAGTTTCTTCATGTTTTCTTTCCAATATAATTTAAAACAGCGATGTCACTTCATAAGTGATATTTTAATCATTTGTGTTGCGACATTTTAGCAATAGTGTTTATGGATGTGATTTATCCCACTAGACTTGTAAAATTTCATCCATCCTTTATGGAATACGGTAATTATTTGAACAACCATTGTTCTTGTAATACCGGAACAAAATAACAATTATTAAAATAAATCTTGAAGGCTAGGTTTGACGACAACGAAAAAGACAATAACACTTTATTTGTTTTCGATGAACATCATCACTTATTCTCTTGCTAGTTACTTAGGCCATTGTAGTTCATGAATTGTGTTGTCCTGTACGACACTTCATACCAACCAATTCGTATCCAATACCTCAGAACCACATTATTTAACAAGCAAGGAATATCTCCAACCTTTTATTTTCTGCCAAATATTTTATAGATTCTCTTTCAGCATATCCTTTTCCTTTTAAAAGAATCTATCAACATCAATAGTGGTGTCATTCACATGACACAGTACAAAGCGTATATAGTCAAATACTAATACCTTTGGACTTGCACTTTGAAGTGGATCACCATCATCAAATGTTTGGCATTCTTTCAAAAATCCATTCTTTAGTAATCTTTTAGTGTGGTAAACATTTTACTTACATATTCTATTCATCCTTATCATGACAACTTTCATGATCAAGCTACTATAGCCTGTAAGGAAGAATCGAGAGTATAATGTTAGTTCCTGAAACCTTTTGGGAGATTCGGATGCCTAGCATCTCCATCCTTCACAAATTCTCATACAATATGAGAACATGTATTTTGCTAAATTATACTCTATCATAATGCAAAAAAACATTGTTTTAGATATCACAATATATTTCACACATGATGGTTTCTAAAACAATTTTCAGCTCCTATATAATCTTGATATTAAAACAACTTTTGAATATCAATAATCATGGAGGGAAACATGATACTTTAGATACTAACATTGGAATTATTACTCTTGATTTAATACTACTTATTAAACTTCATGGAGTAAATAGAGTTTGCTGAAAGTTTGCAATAGGACTTCTAAACTTTAAATTGACATTCAAAACAATACGATACGAGTTCGTAATGTAAATATCCAGAATTCTATAGTTCTATTATCTCAACTAAAACTAAGCATAAGGTAGTGAATAGACGCCAATGACTACAACAAATTATGCAAATTCACTTCGATTTAGTTTATGACAAATTTAGTTCGACTAATCCAAATTAGAAATGAACTCCCACTCAAAAACGACATCCCTTGTGCCTTTTTGGTGATTACATGAACCAAATCCACTACACCAAGTCCGATCATCACGTGAGTTGATGTAGCTTCAAAGGCGAGCATCTATATGGGCATCATATAAATTATATGACTCATGCTTAACCTTTCGGTCCGTGTTCCAAGGACATGTCTGTACATGCTAGGCTCGCCAAGTAAGAACCTTAGTATTTGCATGTGTAAAACTATCTTACACCCGTTCTTATGAACGCGTAGAGTCGAGTACACCCGATCATCACGTGTCTTGAAACACGATCCACAGAACGATGCATCCTTAAGGAAGAACACATTTTATCTTGATATCTAAATGAGGGATCATCTTAAAATGCTACTTAAATGCCAAACTAGCAATATAAGATGCTAACATCTAATGTGTAAAGTGAGATGATATGGTCCATGCATTTGATCTCTATCATATGCATCATGGTATGATCTCTATCATTCCTTTGTGTGTAAGGCTAAGATCTATGGAACTTACACGTTAAGTGTGTTGTAAGAGTATCTATCATACATCTACTTACAACAATACCATATCAAGACACTAGCCCATCAACGATCTAAACTAGACACCTCTAATTTATCAATTGCAAGTTTTATGTGGCTTTGGGCTTTAAGAGATAGAACCGGTCTTACCTACGAGCATGAACCACAACGAGGATAACCAAGTTATTAGCAACTCATTGTAAATCAGATATTGACTATAGTAGGAGAGACAGACACCCGTCAGCCACTTATGCAAAACAAGTTGCATGTCAGTCATGGAACCAGTCTCATGTACGATGATATGTAAGGTTAGTCTGGGCCGCTTCATCCCACTATGCCACCAATATCCAAAATACATAGAAGAGGCAATAACATGATCATCATCACCCACATATAAACATATGTGTACTACCCGTGCAAAGCACCTACGCATAGATCCGGCTCTGATACCACTGTTGGGTCCGCAGCATAGAAAAAAATCCTACGATGAGAACTACACGCCAAGATCTATCTACTAGGTACAGAGCAACGGGTGGAAATACATCCAACGAGAACTTACCCTCGAAGACAACGAATTTTGTTAACGAGTAGGAACTCGTGGTTGATGTAGTCGTACACTTGCCAATCTCAAGATCGTGAGGAAGTCCGAGCGCCCCAACTCAGCAGCGCATCCGCACTCACACACACGTTCAAGCCACCGGACAACCTCCACCTCCTTGCTCCAGCGATCCAGCGGAAGCACCAACTCCTTCCAGACGAAATGCTACTGGGAACATGTATCTCGCTAATCCAAGACCATGGGGGAATAATTCTAGAGGGGGAGAGAGATCCTTCACAAGGAGGTGTGAGTATGAAAGTGTGAGAGGGGGGCCGTTTATAGGAGGAGGGGAGGGTCTCCCTTCACCTCCCCCATTCATGTGGTGGTAACCCCCTCCACATTAAAATGCCCCTTCACATTCTCTTTTAAAGTCTCCACTTTAAATGCATTAAATTTCTCCAAATTTAATGCTCTCTCATTTAATAAAACTCTTTTATTATTTTTATTCAGAATTTTGTTAATTACTTTAATTAACAAACATTCACATAAAACCCCCTGCAACATTTCAATATTACATGCAGAACCAATTTCAGCAATTTCACCCGAAACAGTTTCGGTGTCTATTGAAATAATTCCAGCGTTTTCTTAAATCTTTATCTGAAACATATTTGCTCCAAATGGTGTCAGTATCCCTTAAGTGTGTCACCCTATGGTTCACGAATAATGCAGACATGATCGAGACCCCTCTCAGATCAATAATCAGAAGCGGGACCTGGAGATCCATACTGACTCCTACACATTCAACGATGACTTCTGTGATCGTGAGAACCTTTAACGCTAGTAACTAAATCCCTTTGTCTCATGATATAATACATGTCCGAGATTCGGTCATCGGTATCCAAATACCTAGTTTGATCTCGTTACCGACATGAACTCTTTTCTTGTTCCCGTGATATAACATTCTAGTGATCACATCACTTGCTTGCAAGCTATCTTAATGTGATATCACCGAGAGGGCCCAGAGTATATCTATCCGTCATCAGGATGGACAAATCCCACTCTTGATCCATGAGCCTCAACATAACACCTTCGTAGCACTAAACCCACCTTTATAGTCACCCTGTTACGGTGTGACGTTTGATGTTATCAAGATACTCTTCCGGTGTTAGCAATTAACATGATCTCATGGTCTAAGGACTAAGATTTCTTCCTATCATGTTATAGAAATATAAACATAATGACTCTGATCGTAATGCTATACTTCGGATGAATGTTCATCACATCATTCCACCAATGTTGTGACCTTGTTATTAACAACATCCAATGTCCATGATCGGGAAACCTTGATCATCTTGTTAATCAACGACCTAGTTTATATGAGAGGCATTACTAGGAACTTTGTATTTTGTTTAATAAACACACATGTATTAACATTTCCAATTAATACAATTATAGCATGCAAAATAAACATTTATTATAAACATGGAATAAGATAATAACCACTTTATTATTGCCTCTCGGGCATATTCCCTTCAAAACGCAAAAGCACACAATGATAAAGGTGGTTTCTAATCCTAGGGGTCACATCCTACAGGCAACTTTGTGCTCTGATACCATCTATTGTGACCTTGGATCATTAAAGATCCTAAGTCCCTGTGATTAACATGCTAGTCCCTGGATCATTAGCTAGCACTTCAGAGTATATTTATTAAAACTTGCATAGCTTATAGCTAGCTCAAATAAAACAGTGGAAACTAATAAAAATTGAGTCCATCAACGCCTCAGGCTAGTTGCGTGAAGACCCGTGATCCCTACGCACCTTTCAATCTTTGGTTTCTGCACATCAAACGTGCAGCCAATAAGTTGGGTCAATACTTTGAATGTATTGGCAAATTACACCAAGGAAAGAATAAGACTAACTCTACATGTAAGGCTTGGACTATGATTTGGGGTTCATTTGCATTAAGCCAATTTTCTCTAAGTAAGAAGAAAAGAGGGAGAGTTTTACCCTACTTTATAAACATTCCTTAAGTAGTATAGGGTTGAGTGGAACACGAGGATATTACTCACCAAGTGTCCAATCAACCTAGCACTTGGATATTCTGCACCAAGTCCCCAAAATCCCACCCGTTGGTGATACTACGCATACCCTGGGGTTTTAGAAAAACTTCAAGTTTGGAAAGAGAGAGGAAGATCGTTCAGATGCTCAAGTCTTCTTTTCCGTGAACTCGGCTGATCGATCAGATTTCAATACTCTCAAGAGTTTGTGCACTTTCCCCACAATCCATGATCAAGCCTTTTACAGACAAGACCGCGGTGAAGCTTTCCCTTAGTAGCCACTTTACCAGCTGGATCCAACCGTGCCAAGAACCTCCAAATGTTGGTACCCCCGGTGAGGTTTCCCACTAAGTACAAGGCTAAGACAGAGCCCATATGTACTATGGCTGCACTGGAAGCTTCTGAATTCTGAAACATGGTAGACTTCTTTGATTCCTGGGCGGCCGTCCTCCACCAATTTCCACTCGTTGACCCGACAACCATTCTGCCCAGAAGATAACTTAGTTTTATTTTGAAGGGGGTTTTGAGAAGAAAAAGGTTCGCTCGAGAGAGCTCTTATACTTCGAAAATTTTGAGTCTTTCGAACCGCCCAACGGTACTTTATATATATATAGCATAGCAAGCATAACTTAGCAATGACAGGATAACCTATTGGGATGAAAAACCCTAAGCATAGAGCTACTCATGGTATACTACAAAACCGCACTTGAAAAATAATTCTAAGAAAATCTACCAAAATCCTACACATGCATACTACAGAATTTGAAGAGAAAAACATGCATAGTCAAAACTGGGACATAAACATGAACAAGTGGTGTAACTTGCCTTGATGCGAGCAGCAATCTACACAACAGTACTCCTCAGCACAGTCCGAACAATCTAACGAAACACAAACATAGATCCAATCACAACTTGCACAGAACAATGCCACAAAAGTAATTATGCATGCATGCAACATGGTAATATGCAAGGATGGGTTCAAATTAGACCAAGAATATTATTCAGGGGTGATATTGTGTTGGGGATGTCATTAGTATCGATTTCCAACAGATTTTAAGTATTTTGGAATATTACATAATTAGATATTCTCAAAAATAGATCTACCCTTCCAATCTACCACGAAACAGATCTGAAACATCTAAGCAAGTTATACCAATTTTAAACAGTATATCTCGTAGATACAAAGCCAACGCAACCAGAATCAACAAAAACGGAGTTACGATTATTTTCCTATAATTAAAATACTCCAAACTAAACTTTAAATTCTACCACAATGATCCTCTGCTCCTCGTTCGTCGTTCGTCAGTACCCCTTTGGCTAGCGGATCTAATCTATGTCGTTGAATCATGATCTAACAGTCGGGGGGAGGCGACGACTTACTATGGATGACGAGCAGCGGCGGGGGCGTCGGTGACGGCGGCCTATTTAGGCGGTGGCTGGCGACGATGCTGCGGTACTCCTCCGGCTCGGGAAATTTGACCACAACGATCCTCTACTCCTCGCGATCTCGTTTTCTTCCTCGGAAGTCCTTCCCTCCGAACGAAGCAGCGTCGACTTGTGGATGGAGGGCTCGAGCGGCGGCATACTCCGACGAGGAATTGGGGGTGGCTTGGCATGCTGTCCAGGGGGAAAAGGGGTAAGCGAGGAGAGTAGCAGTGTAGTAGGGTCTAGAGGAATAAAGGAGTGGCAGACGGGCCTTGGAACCTTACCGTCAAGGTCGGTGGTGGCGCAACTCCGGTGAGGTCGTACTTGATCTCGCGAGTGGCAGCCCGATGGTGATATGGAGAAATTGGTTTAGGGTTTACGGGTGGCGTGGTGCGGGGTTTATAAAGGCCATGAGACTTGGGGCGGGGGTGACCGAGTTCATCTCCGATTCGGCCAAAATCGGTTGCGGGTGGCACTGTTGAGCGTGTTCACTCCGGACTCAGCAAAGACGGCGACGGGTGGGACCGCGCTGTCAACGGCTGCGAGGTGTTGGCGGGTTGCGTGGTCCGTGGAGCTGCGACGGGCTGCGGGGTGCGACATGGGCCAGCCCACTGGCGCGTGCGGCTGCGCGCTGCTTGCTCCGCAGGCACGAGCGGCAGGTAAGACGCGGGTTGGCTCGGCCAACCCGCCTAGGTTAGTTCCCCCTTTTTTGTATTTTCCTTTTATCTTTTCCGTTTCACAAATTCTTTAATAACTATTGCATTTTAATTCCAAATTTAATGAATTTGGTCTCCAAAAATTTGTAAAAAGGAGGATATTAACATAGGATTATAAAATAACACTTTTGCAAGGATTTAGAAGGTTAGGTTTAAGAGAAGTCAAAATAGGGTTTAGGGAAAAGGAATTTGATGCAACTTTATTGTGTAATGCCATGATGCATATGATATGATGCATGATTCTAGTAACATCTGGAATCGTAAAATTTGGGATGTTACATTTATCATCACATGATAACATCTTTGTGTATGCATCATAGTCATGGCAACAGAATGAGGTCGGTTTCTAAGAGCCAAATGTGACGTTAGATCAGCCACAACAAGCTTTCTCATGGGCAATGTGCCCTAGGACACACATTTTGCATAAAGAAGAATTAGTCCTGCCATAAAAATATGCATTACGTTAGATGGCACCCTTATCTTTTATTATAAATGTAATCATCGAAACACTAGTGCAATATATGCAACTTTTGATGTTTTACCACCTCACTTCCTACTTGACTTCAGTCGGTATTATTGATGTAGGAATCTCCAATCTTCTAAGGTTAACTCATTCCCTTATAACATAACCCTTTATGTTTTAAGATGTGTCATCCTTCATAGATTTCAAAACATGTCTACAGTTCTGAATTAGACACTGTGGACAAACTTAGCTCAACATTCTATGATTCATACTTAATCACTTTTCAAACGTTCCTTCTCATATCATATATTGTGTTAAGTTGTCATCATGGTTTTTAGAACAGAACCTATGTGTCAACATAGTGGATAATGATCATCCTTTTATTTATTTCAACCATTGATGTTTGAACTTAATGTTATTCCTAATTCGAGTGACTAAGGACCATTCCTTAATCAATTCCTATTCCGAAACTAATTTTTCAGAATCTCTTTTAGGAATACAACATAATATCGTAATATACTTACTTCAACTTCTAATACATATAAATCATTATTTATCAGTACTTGCACTTTCATTCTTAATGTGTCACACGCGCTTAAGAATCAATCATTAAGCTCCCACTCAAAATATGTTACCACCATATTTGAGTCCAAGACTTATATTGCTCCCACTCAAAAAATATGTCATTCACATATTTTTTCCGAAAGACTTTTACAGCTCCGACTCAATTTCATGCAAATTTTATATTCTCTCATTATTTTGAATACCTTCAAAATATTTTTATCAATTATCAAACTGAGAGATTTATTACGATATGCTAGTAACTTACTAGTATCAAATCCACTAGACTCTTCAGTATTTCTGAATCAAATTCTTTCGAATTTGTCGAATACATTATTATTGACAAATCATGCATTTTTCATTCACCTTTTCCATCATGACTTTGTATTCGATTGGAAACATCAAGCAACACTTTACTTGGTAAGATTCAGCAATGAATTGCTTTCTAATCTTAAGTGGATTTTTCCTCTAGAATTTCTCATAATTTTAGTTTACCATTATTTCCTTCGTAGTTCGTAGGTATGCCTACTCTGGTAACATGACCAGTAAGTCACAAATGTATCCATACAAGATGTGGGGTACATCTTTGAATCCTACTTCATATAGTGAAAACACTAGTGGGGAAAACACAATGATCATTATCATTGATCCTTTTCTTTATGAAGAGATACATTCAGGAACGCTTTCTGTTGCGCTTCTCAACACTCTGATGTAGGGTTTTGAGTCCTCATCATGTTTTCACTATCTTCCATAAGCTTCATAGTCGAGAACATAATCTTTCTTGATAGTGCACCAAAATTTAAGCAACATTAGTTTTACCTTTCTTTAGGTTCCAGTTATGGATTTCGTATTCAAAGTTTCCAATGAACACTCTACAAGGACATATACGCTATTGTTTTGGTGATATCTACTAACTCCAAAACTTTCACGATGATCCATACAAGATATGGCACCAATCTCATGAATTCAGATGGTTCACTATATGTTCTGATTGAGTGTTTACTATTCCTAACTAATGGTCTTTACATTTACACTACAACAATTTATTCGGTTCCATCTGTTCACCCACTTGATAATTGATATCACATTATGATGCTTTGCTCTTTGACATATCAAATGCATTACATTTCACAATTTTCTTATGCCAATCTTATAATGTCAAATATCATTACTATTGATCATATTGTAGTAATTAGATTCTCTTTTATCTTTAATACCCTTGGATGATGAAATATTGTGATCATGTTTTGCTTTGGTAAATCTTTTTACAAAATTCAAAAAATCACAAAATGATAATCACCACTTTTTTGAAATATGATACATCAAGTATGTATTCTCTTTCAACAATTCATCAAACACATTCATGCAATACATGGTGTTTAAGTTATCTTGCCAAACTTGGGCATGATTCATATGTGACAAGAAATCAAATGTATTTCACATATTATATACATAACTTCGAATTTAAACAATGGTTTCATTCAAAATGAATTTATCATTAAGTTGGGTTTTTTCAAGGTATTTTCAATATTTTACAAATGTTCATGCATTATCAATTAGTTTCATAACCATGATAATTCACACATAATCGAACAACATAGAACACAAATAGAAATCATTCATAGAAGCAGAACAACTGTTTGTTCCAAACTCATATGAATAATCGTCTCACGAAGTTCACAATCCATTGATTACAATAATCCTCCAAAAACGATAAACTAAATCATAAATGTTGAGGGAGAGTGTCGTTGTCTATCATCATCATGCTCGCCATCAAGACACAACGTCGCCTCCTCTCCAGCAAGCAGCTGTAAGGCAGAAGGACCTGTTTTCACCAAAACAGAATAAGTATCAAATACATTAACACTCCAACAAGTGTTTGCAAGACTATAACATTTAGAAAACTATATATCAAATATATATCTTTGTCATCGATGACCTCTCTAGCAATGGGTTCAACCTTCACATTCCTGAAATGTGTTATGAACTCGTGGAAATCATGTGTTTCCCCATCACCTCTCATGATGCAAGTCCTGGCGTGTGCATGGTAGCTTGGTGGAAGTGACCGCAACACCACGCCTATTGCAAAAGAGCTCATCAACCAGTTATCCAGGAAGTAATCAAGCCTCATATACGCGTCATGTATGCGCTCCAAGTGGTTCTCCAATGAAGTGTTCTCATCCATCTTAATGGAGAGAAAATCTCCCATCGGCTCATGTTCCCAGATGCACACTTCTTCGACGAAATGTGATCTAAGTTGTACCATAACCGTACGAGAGTTAAGATTATCCACAATTGGCCACAGCTCATCAACCATTTCGAAGCGCATCGTCACTGATATGAAGGTGGACCATGGTAATAACGGTCTTCCCGTTGCTCTGGGGTCTCATAGAAATAGGGCTACTCCAAATCCATCTCGTAGGGTATATAGTCGACCACATCATTCTCATAGAGGAGAACATGGAGACACGCAACCCACATAGAAAATTCCGATCCATCTAGTTTGAGCTTCTCTCCATCTAACCAATCATCAATAGGGAAGGTAGCATCAGGGAGAACCATTTTCTACATTTATAATAGCAAAAAGGAATTTAGACTAAGTTTATAATTATATGAGTTAAAAAAGAACTCCACTAAAAACCCCTATGCCCAGAAGAGTTATAGAGATTACACGATCCCAATTCGCTACACCGCCCCCGATCATCACGGTAGGCGACATAGTTGCAAAGGTGGATGCCAAAACATTGAACACATCATTCATGTGACTCGTTCTCGATCTTTCGACCATCCGTGTTCTGAGGCCATGTCTACACATGCTAGGCTCGCCACCTCAACTTTAGCGTATTCGCTATGCAACATGGCTTACACCCACTGTATCTGAACGCAAATATGTCTGACACCTGATCGCCACGACTGGCCTCATATCGGAGATCTTTCTTGGTGGTGCACACTAAGGGAGAACACTTGTATTGGTATTTTGATCAGGGATCATCTTATCAGGCTATCGTCGAGTATCTAATACTAGCACACAATAATATGCAAAAACAATAAACATTGAATGTAAGTGCAATGTGATATGGCCCTTCACGTTGTGATCTCCATCCCACGCCTCTGGATTCCGACGCCAGCGTTCCGGCGCCGTAGGCACCAGAGTTCCGGTGTCATAGGCACCAAGGTACCGGTGCCTCTGGCGTTGTAGTCCATCATGTCCATGACCATCTACTACTACTTATCAACATAAAGTAAACTACTTTACCTTCGCCACAACCATATCACATCACAATGCCCCGTGCAAAACAAAGTTAGACGCCTCTACTTTATATTTGCATGTTTTACGTGGTTGATAGTGCTTTCGCACAAGAACCGTTCTTACCTACGAACTTCTACCACAATGCTGATCGAGTAGTTGTCTATCCTACACCCCCTTCGGGACCCTCCGTTGCAAATGACATAGCAACTTATGCGATAGAGACAGACACCCTCAAAAGCCACTTTATACGGTACAAGCCGTATGTCAAGCATGGACCAGTCTCGCAAATGAATGTTTAAAGTCGGTTGGGGGCGCTTCATCAAGCATTACTATGCATAACAAGTACAGGTGGGAGGGTAAAAACTAAAATATCAATGCCCACACGCTACATCTCGTGTGTTCTACCCATACTAGCAATACTACATATAGATCTAGCTTTGATACCACTGTAGGGGTTTGCGCATGAAAACAATAATTTTTTCCAACGTCAAGACCCCTAATGCCAGGATCTATCCATTAGTAATGCAAACATGATGGGCTTTTCGTGAACTTACCCTTGAAGACCGAAAAGCATTGTCAACGCTCAGGAGAGCGTGGTTGATGTAGACGAACCAAAGTCGACCTCGAGGTTGCGTTGAAGTCCCAATAGCTCATGCGGCTCTAATGACTCCTAGTGCCCCAAGTGTTGCACCTCGCGGGGATTTACACACATCCAGTGCCTAACGATGACTCCCGCTCCTCCGATCCAGTAGCAGTTGTGGAAGTAAAGCTTCTGGACCTGAATCCCGCAGCGCGACGGCGCTCCGTGGTGAAGAAGTCTCATGCTCGCGCAATCGGACTTGGGACCATGGTCACGAGAGAGAGAGAGAGAGAGAGAGAGAGAGAGAGAGAGAGAGAGAGAAAGAGAAAGAGAAAGAGAGTCAACTAGAGGTCTCCCCAAAAGAGAGGGAACCTTTTATTGATTATTGTGTATTTAATTTGTTAAAATACCTCTCTTTATATAGGGGAAAACCCCCACATAGGCAATTGCCTTAGCCGTGTGGGACTAAACAAAGGAGAGGTGAGAGGGGGCTGGCCGCCACGTGGCTAGGGGCCAAGTGGTCCCCAGGCGGTGTGCATTGGTCCAGCCGGACACCCCCTCCTCCTTCCTCCCTTTGGTCTTTCCCTCATTGGCCGTTTTCCCTCCAGATTTTGGCCCAATGAGGTATTTAACCCTTTTTAATTCTTTTTATTTTATTGAATAAATATAAATGAATGATTAAATCAATATTCAACATTCACTTACATAATTTTCAATCCCCGTTTATGTGGAACTCCTTCCATCTCATTTCGAACATCCTCTAGACTTATCGAAACCCTTCCGGTTTTCTCTCTCTTTTCTTTGGTGATTCTGTCAATACCAAAACACTCTCTGAGCATCATCAAGCCCATAAGCGTGATACCCCATGGTTTGGGAACACTCCAGACATGGTGGGGGTTCTGCCATACCAATGATCATCAGAGGGACCCGGATGGCCATGTTGATCCCCGTGCATTCCACGAAATCTTTCGTCGTTGAACCATGAACGTCATGTCATATTCCTTTTGTCTCTTGATACTTGCATTCTCCGAGATCAGATAAATGACATCACCATTTTGTGTTCAATCCCGTGATCAACAAATGATATTTAACTCATTCCGACAAGTGATATCCCTGTGATCAAATCAGACGTTGCGCAGCTATTGGATATAACTTCCATGAGTGGGCCCTCGACTATCTTTTCATTCACACGGATGAACAAATCCCGCTCTTGACACATATTGCCTCAATTGTTACTCCGAATACGAGAACATGCCTTTATAATCATCGTGTCACCGGATGTCATTTGATGCTATCGTAATATCCTCGGGTAACTGTGATTTATACGGTCTCACGGTGACACTAGGTCTTTTCTAATCATCATAACTTGAACTCCGTGACATGATCGGGTCACTTTTCTTAGGTTGGGTATAGATCATCATCTCATTCTCGCAATGAGGTGCCTCTATTATCAACTGGCATAAATGCCACATGATTAGGAAACCTTGATCATATGTTAATCAATGAACCAGAGAATAGACCTTCACCAGGAACTCCTGGTTGTTTATATATCACACGTGTATTGACGTTTCCTATCAATACCGTTATAACATGATATAAAACTTAATCATAAACTTTATGAAATATGATAATAATCCATATTATTATTTTTCTCTAGGGAATATTTCAACAAGATAGTCGTTCTATCAAGAGGGGCTCTCGAGTGAGTGACTCGTTTGCATCTTTCGGAGAGACCTCAAACCTTTGCATACATAGCATCATTTTTCTTGTTTGTTGTTTGTATCTTGTCCATGATAGGATCTAGAGCATGTGGTTATCATCATAAGAAGCTATATTTCACCAAAAAGGATTTCCCTTGCATATCTTGTTGCATTCTTGACCGTGCGGGTTTTTTCGGCTCCACACCTTGGGAGATATCTCACATATATACTTGATATTTTCTCCCTTAGTGGTATCCAATATTTCAATGTTTTGGATACTACCTGGTTTTATCTTTCCTAAAAATTGGTTTCATCCCAATTGAGTTTCCAAGGTCATATTCTTGTGTTTTGGGTTTTGGAGGTCTTAACGGTTCATCGCTTCTAGAGAGGTCTTACATTTCTCCATTTGGTTTTATCCTTCCATGCAGGAATGTGATGTTTCATTGCATAGACTTGTAGAGCTTGTCCTTCTCTTCAAACGAGCCTAGGATCATCAAAAATGGAGTCTGGAATCAAAAGTTATTGAAGTTTTCATGCAATGTTGTCCAGCATCTTTTCTTGAGATTAAGTTCCGACCAAAATTCTGACCCAACTTATGGTTAGGTTTAGTAACTTGTATTTTGATTTACCGGAAGTTCCGGTGGCGCGCGAAGCTGGCCCAAACAGGGAGATTTGTCTTGCCCTATTTAAGGGACCCCTCTTCCCTAATGTTTTCCCAACTTTTGAGGCCATTTTTTGCTAGCTCTTCCACCTCTCTCCTCCATTGTTGACCTTCAAAATCTTACCCTCTCCCTTCTCCCTACCATGATTCTTGCATCTCTTTGAGGGATTTGAGAGAGGAGATCTAAATGTGCAACCCTACCTAACCAAATCCCTTCTATGTGATGGAATCCTTGGGTTCTAGATCTTGTAGAGTTTTGTATTCTCCTCTTGTATTCTTCCTCCCTTATTCCCCCAATATCTTTTGTAGATTTGGTGGAATTTGAGAGTGAAGGACTTGTCTCTTGCATTTGGTGCATAGATTTGAGTTTTCTATGAGATTCGGCGCGTTCAAGCTCTTGGGCTTGTGTCTCCTGGGTTCTTGTTACCCTAGATGGTTGTGTGGAGTTATGGTGGGTTCTTGTGGCCTGCAATTTAGTTGAGGAGATTCCTCAGGGCTGTGGCATGTTGTTGCATTGTTCTTAAGGGCTCTAGTTGTTGTGGAGTTTCCTTAATCTAGTAGCCTTTGTGTCGTTTCTTGGGAGCCCTCCAATTGAGTTGTGGAGATTGCCCCAAGCCTTGTACGGGTTCGGCGACCACCCTCTAGTGTCCCATAGTATATCGTGAGTAGGCCTTTGTGGCGAGGTCACAGGAGAATAGGGTGAGCATTTTGTGGGGATTGTGGTTTGTGTTCCTTCGCATCTTGGGGTGAGGCCTTGTGTGGCGTTCGGTGAGCATCGAGCCACCACACGTCAAGTTGAGCCATTTGTGGTGTTCGAAGTACATTGCGCCATCACACCTCTCCAACGGAGACGTAGCTTACTTTGAAGTGAACTTCGGGATAAAAATCATCATCTCCGCGTCCATCGATTATCTCTCAACCGAGCCCTTTACTTATGCAATTTACATTGTGATAGCTATCACGCTTGAAGTATTTTATCTTGCTATCACCTTGTTGCTTGTCTTGATTAGCATAGGTTGTTGGTGCACTTAGTTGAACCTAGTGGATATAGGTTTTGGCTTGCTAAATTAAACATTAGTTTTATTCTGCATTTATTAGAGTCTAAACCGTAATAATTTTAAAATGCATATTCACCCCCTTTAGGCGGCGTCCATTTCTCTTTCAATTATGCATCAGGCCTCTTAGGCCATTTTCTAAGATTGTTGTATTTAATAGAATAATTTGACTTCTGTTGTTTGATGTTTGTGGTCAGTGACCTCTGCTTGTAATATTTTGGTTCTCTGCTCACTTATGATATTGCTATAATATTTTTTTGTCGCGGGGTTCCTGTTGTGTTACCAATTCTTCTCTAGATATCCTCGAGTTCTAGGTAAAGCTTATGTTAGGTGAAGGGTGGTGGGTTGTAGCACCCCAATTGTCTAACAATTGTAATGCTACTTGTCCTAGGAAGATTTTGGCTACTTTATATATATTATTGTTGCATCATAATTATATCATGCTCATGTCATCATGCCACCTTGCATTTGAGCATCATATAAAACCCTTTTTCTTTTGGCTCTTCTCTCACATGCATTATTAATTGTATTTGCTTCTTGATATTATATTTGGCTATTGCTATATTGTTCAAATGCCCAAGTTGATTTGGGGGCATATCTCTTATTTCCATTATACCACCTTTCTCTCTCACCACCCTACAATTCCACCATCCCATTAACAATGAGCTTGTCTTTCTTTTTCTTTGATATTTTAATTCTAGCTCATGTAGTTTGGGGTGGATTAAATCCTCTAAATTCTTGTGCTTGGTTTTATCTCCACTTCTTGGATAAGCATAGAGTAATGCCATAAGATTCTTATTGTTTTCACAAATTATATCATGGTATTATTATTTGCATGGGCCATGCACAATTCTTCACCACCTTCCTCTCCTTTGGTTTTTCTTTGGTTTTATTGGTTCCTATCTTTGTGGAAAACATCTCCTACCACTCCACCACCCTCATAATCTCACCATCTCTTTTTCCTCTTATTTATTTTCAATCCTCCATGCATGATCCATATGTGACCTTTTCCACCTATTTATTTGCTTCCTCTTTCTTTCTAGTTTCTCCTCCACATTATGTCAAGCAAGATCAAGCTTCATTTTTCTTCTTGGTTTGGCCTCATAAACCAAAATAAAATCTAAAACCTAATAAAACCTAACCTAGCTATTTCTCTCTCTCTCTAATTTTCTCCTATCCCTAGTTCTATTAGGCCCTAAACCTCCTCTCCATTCTCCACTCTCTCTCTCTTCCATGCTGGCCCCACCTGGCTGTCTCACCCCACCTGCCCTTCCCCTTTTTCTTTAGTTCCAAGCCAAAGAGAAGAAAGAGGAAGAGAAGACCTACCCGAACCCCCCCCCCTCCTCACTTTTTGCTAAGCTACCACACCCATGTGCTTTCCTCTTCCTCTCTCCTGCCTCAACCACCTTAGATCTCGTCCACAAGCTGCCCAGGTTCCTCTCCACTTCCCCTTCTTCCTCCAGACAACAAGCTCTCCACCGAACGCCAAAACCCTAGCTACCACATCCCGCTCGAGTTCTGCGCGCCCCGGCGTACCCCAAACCCTATCAGGAGCTCCGTCACCGTCGTCTGCTTCCTCTTCGTCTCCTCATACCAGCCCTGAGCCAGCGCCTCGCCGGAGCAAGCCTGGCGCCGCCGTGCACCGCCGCAGCCCGAGGCCATCGTTCACGAGCCCCGCGCCAGATCCCCTCCACCTCCGCACGAACGGCCACGCCAGCGACACCCCGGTGAGCTCCTGCACCCCCTAGACAAGGTCTCTCCCTCCCTCCTGCGCCGTAGCCCCGCCGCGCTCCGTCGAGCAGCCTGCGTGCACCGCCGCGCGCCGCGCTCTGGCAGTCAGCCGCTGCAGCAGCCACCGACCGCCTCTGTTCCCCGCCGTGTACCGCGCGCCATGGTCCTCCTCTAGCGACGCCACCTGAACGAAACTTGTAGACCGATGTCCCCTCTTCATTTTTCGTTTTTGTGGCGACACGTTTCATCCACCGTAGGCCTCGCCACCGTCACCGGAAGGCGGCCAGATCCGCCACCGGCAGCACCGCGTCTGTCAGCGCGTCGCGACAGCCGATGTCGTTTTGCGCATGACCCCCTCCCTTTTTTCCCGCCTAAACCCGCAGTCCTTGGGACCCCGCCCCTCAGTCTCGGTAGCAATATTGCAAGAACACCCCCGCGTTCCGGAGATTCCCCGCCCGCGCAGTCCCGGACCGCCCACGTGTCACGCCCCGGCTGGGTGACGCGCGCGCGTGGCCCCGCTGAGCGCGACCCCACCTGTCAGCGAATGCGGCTAGGAGCGGCCCGGTGAGAAAAGTTGTCGGCGCGTCTTTTCTCGCCAGTCAGTGCTAGGCCCACCCGTCAGTGACTGGGTCTGAGTTTCGCCTGAGTAACAAAAGTTTTCCTGTGTCTGTTTTTAATCTAATCTTTTCAAATTGATTTAAATTCAAATTCAATCAGATTTAAATAATTTTTAAAATACAAATCCAAGTAATACAAATAATATATGTTTTGGAATTAGAAAAATGTGAGGAATTCAAATATGCCCTCCAAAATATATTTTGAACACTTTAAATTTCGAGATGACTAAAATTACAATAAAATGCCCTTTTCCTTATTTAATTAATAACTTTTGTTTCATAACTCCAAATTTGACAAATAATATGTCTAAATCGATCAGCGCGATGAGCCCGTTCTAATTAAGCAGTCCTTGTTCTGAATTGAAGCATGCATCAGGTTGTCATTTAAAATCTGAACCGTTTATGACAATAAAACTTGGGCAAATAAATAATAAAGTGCTTTATTTCTTGTATCCACACCTCACCTTTGCCATGCTACTTAAATGCCATGCAAACTGTGCATCATTCATCATGGCATGCTTGTTTGCTTGTCGCATTTTAATTCATATGCTTGTGCACTTTATTTATGTTGGCCCTTGTTTGTTTGGTTCTTCTTCGAATAGACGCCCAGCAGGAGAATTACCAGGAATCACAGGAGTATTACCCAGATCCATCTCTCGCTTCAACTGAACTTCCAGGCAAGCACTACCACATGCTTGCATACATACAGTACCTATTGCCTCTATCTTATTCTTGCATCATTGAGTCGCGATTGCATTAAATTGAATCCCAAGTACTGCATAGCCTTTACTTTTAAACCACACCAAGCTTGTTCCGGTCCCATGAGCCATTACTACAGGAGTTGTTTGAGCCATGCGAGTCGTAGAAAAGCATGAGTAGGGTATGTGAGTGTCTGAGGAATAACGAGGTACCTAAACAACATAACCTGAGTAGTAATGGGATAACTAATGAAAGAGGCACCGGTGAGAAATATCTGCTATTTGGTTTTTCCTGCTCACTTGTGTCCCGTAGGACCCCGAGTACTTGATTCCTGTTCCTTGACTATTCGCACTATCCACATCCGGGAGGCCTTATGGACCCCCCTGAGCCAGAGCTTGATTCATTCTTATTTCTTGGGGCCACAACTAGTTTGGGGCTTTATTACTATTCTGTACTTATGCCATGTTACTGCTTTATTTAAGATTGTGCGAGGAGCACCTGTACTGTTTTGGATCGTGACACGTTTTCGCTGTATCGACAAGCCTAGTCATATTTTCGGGTTCCCAGTCGTTTACCGCCGTCCATACAAACCTTGGGTCCGTCTCGGAGCCGGCCAACTTCGTTGCGGGTAGCTTAATGGGGTGGCCCCCTGAAATGTTTCTGAATCCTGTGATTGCTTTGTCGTGAATGCCTCGTTGGGTTTTGATTTGGTTTTTCCGAGGTTGATCGAGTGTGTGTTGCTATTCGTGCACCCCTGCAGGGTAAATCTTTCTGAAAGCCGTGTCCGCGGTTATGGACGACTTGGAGCACAGTTTCTCGATCATAGACAAGTATAACTAAAGTACCGCTTTTAAATTGACTAAGTACTTGACTAGTAAATAGGGCAATACTCATGGAATGGTTAATAAAACTGCCAACGGATGATGGGGGTTGTTCGTCCGCTTCCTCGTTGGTAAGCGAGGAGGAGGATAGATCTGTTAATTATACTGTTATAACTGTTGTTCTTAATTCACGGACTTCCGTCTATCATTGGTTAGGCGGAAGGTTAGCGAGTCTCTATAGAATTGTTAGGTATTATCTTTTGCTGCAATTGCGTCACCCCAGGTTGTGTCCCCTTTAGTGGCATAAAGACTTACTGAGTACCCCTAGGGTCTCACACGATAAATTGTTTGATTCAGATGAACAGGTGTACCCGCAAGATGGATACTCGGTGGAAGAGACAGATGATGTTGGCAACGATCATTCGGTGTAGAGATTCTGGGAACGGGGATCTGTGTGATCTGTGGGCGGGATGTGTTTATTTATGGGCATCTTATGCCAATTTGCTTCTTATCCGTACTCGGATCTTGTTTTCCGCTTCCGCCTGATACTCTGATGTGTGATGTATGAGGAGCTATCCTAAATTATTATATCTATCTAGGACATTTGGATCTTGCCGTATGGCGTTGCTATATTTCTATTTCTTTTAGATGGAATGGCTCTGAGGACTATTGTATGTGGCTTGCATACATACTCACTTGTGTATGTAGTTGATCCCTTCGCCTGCCGATTACGCCGCTCGTTCTTGTCCTGTTGTTTGAAAGTGGTTAGGACGGCCGAAAGGTCTACCGTGAGTGGCCCTGGGCCCCACCGTACTATTTTAACCACTTTCGTTCATCCAGGCATTAACTAAGAGCGTAATTCACCGAGGTAGTTACATGGGTCTCAACAAGTGGTAGTCATCCGATGATGGACTCGTCATTTCCGACTGCCTCCAACTCCGCCAAGTGGGGCTACCAGAAGCCGTGGTTCTAGGGAGTATCTAGGCAGGGTTAATCGAACTATGGGTGCTCTCTCGTGGATAATTTCATCCAACACTGTGAGGAAGAAACGAGCTTGTCACCAGTGAAGTGGTGCTTCTCTGTTACGGTGGACTCAGTGAGAAAGTGGGCGATCAAAGAAAGAGTGAGGGTGGTCCTAGATGGTGTAGTGATCCTTTTATAGATAGGAGGCATGGGTGCAGTGGGTGGTAGTGTGTGGAAGAGGATGGTGAGGGCACTAGGGATAGTGACAACAATGTGGAGGATGGAGAGCGAGTGGGAGAGGCAGGGCGAGGGGGTCTTGGCGTGATTGGACGCTTGCGGGTGGCGCTATGCTAGCAGAGGGGCCTAGGAGCAATGGTGGCATTGCTGTGCGTGGTGTCGCTATCACAACGACGCTTTGGCAAGGAGAAAGAGGCGATGCAAGGGAGGTCAGGGTACAAGATGGGGACGGTGGGGGCGAGGGGAGGATCAACGACGACCACCGTGATCGAGATACACCGCCGGTTCTTTCCAGCGACAGTAATTGAACAAGTTCAGTTACTTTGAATTTTGATACGTATGGATAGTTGGATTTACGAAAATAATTGTGGGGCTGTGTTGGTGATAATTGTATGAGGTTTTTACCACTGGTCGTTCATTTCAAAACCCAACTTTAATTTTTATTAACGTTTTGCTAAAATCAAATTTTGATGCATGTAGAAATTTCAAACTACAAATCTGCATGAATGTTCATCCAGTTTTATTCGGGTTGTATTGCTTTAAATGAGATGGCGTTGTATCTATTGACAGAGGTGATCAAAGGATGGGCCGTTCTCTATTGGATGGGGTTTTCTACAACTTTCATGTCCAAGGTTTTGTCAAACTCCAAACTTGGACTATGTAGAAAATTTAAAATACCAAATCTCCTAAAATTCAAATTTTAAAATTGTGCAAGCAAATGCTTAGTATTTGAATCCATCTTTTTTATGATGTTTGCATGGATCTAGATCTATTTTGGCAGTGGCCAATTTTAGAAAAAAGGTTTTTACATCTTTTAAAATTAATATAGGATTTGGCGAGAAACTTCACTAGGATTTTAGAGGGCTTTGGTACAAGGTACCTATGAAATATATTTTTTACATATTTGAAATATATATGCCCTAGGGACCATCCCCAATTTTTGGTGGATTTTTAAGAAGCATGTAAAAAGGTACTTCCTTTAGAAAGCTAGGTTTTAAAGGGTTTTCTTTTGCAAAGAAAAGGAAAATAGAGTCAATTTTATTTTGGGAAAATAATTAGGGGTCAAATCTCTTTCATCTTGACAAGTTCAATGTCCAATTTCAAGTTTTCAAGTTGTTCCATGGCTTGAGAACTTGAGAAGAGGAAAAAAGAAAAATGGAAAATTTGAATATTTAGGTTATGGGAAGATTTAAGAAGGCCAAAATTTGGACCGTTACACGAGTCTCGGCATGTTGGCACATTCCCCTGGCAATGTCAGCAAGGCTATCATCACTAATTTTATGAAGTCGCTCGACCAATTCATTCGAGGATTCAACAAAGTTACCACGAAGGTGGACAACCTCATCGCTTGCCTCAAGAAGGCCAGGGGCGATGTTGCCCAGACCTTTGTCGGCCAATTCATCGGTCTCCACGGTGATGACCTCTTCCATGCTCTGATGACCCTATAGCTTCACGTGGCAGCGTCGACGGATGTCCACCTCGACGTGGCTCTCGACACGCAGCGCCTCATCCTGTATGTAAACCTTGACCTATTCGAGCACCCCGACGGCTTCGAGGCTCACATGGACTCCTTCATCAACCATACAGATGTCCTGGAGGAGTATATGAAAAAGCATATTATCCTTGCCGATATAGCCGCTACTAGCCGGCCAACTAAACTCGCAACTCCATCAATTAGCTATAACCAAAACCTATTCTGTATTATTAGGCACTACCTAAATACCCGTGTGTTGCTACGGGTAGAATAAAAAAACTCACCTCAAAGATAAAATTATCCTGCCCCAAAATTCATTGTCGAGCTTTGTAACCCAACCTTAGTTTATATTGTTTCTATTTTCTCCTCCAATAGAGCACCATGGTAGACAAAGTCTGTCAAACTTGAAGTCGCTCCCTAAAATGTTTATAACTTAGGTTTGCACTATTATTATGAGACATTTTCCAATTCAAGCGCATGGAGTAACAACAAATTATATCGCATAGATCGTGAAAGAGTCAAACTTAATATAATATATTCAGTTAAAAAAAAGCAATTACACGGAACCATATCGGAATAATGTTTCAATGTCATTCATAGCCACACAAGAATTTTAACTGTGATTTGGTCAGCCGGATCTCATCGGTTCCCTTACTACCCCTATACATCTCACAGTCAGAATACTCATAGATGTGTACTAAAACGAATACTATGTCCTCATCATGGGATAGGCAGAAAAAATGGTAAACAAAAGGGTTAAAATGAAAATAGCCTGAGAAGATAATATTTTCTATCTCCGGTGATTTCATTCCCAAATCCAACGACCAATGGAGGAGCAAGGCCGTGACCGTGCGCTGGCATCCGACTGTGCTGTCGCCGCTACCGCCTTAGGAGGCGAAGCAATGCTGCCTAGAGATTGGTCGCGTTTCCATGGGCCCTGCCACTCCGGCTGTTGAGGCGGGGGTTTGACGTGCCTCTGGTTTTGTGGAAAGGCCATCGCCTTGTTTACCGTGGTGGCGTTGGCCGGCGAACACCATCAAGGCCATGTCGTCGACGTCTCACGGTGGCGACAAGTTGTCCACGATAAGTCCATGACGACGAAGACTGTGGCATAGGCATGAAATCTAGTCTGTTCTCACCTCTGAAATTCTTTATCTCTTCTTCTTTTCTGTTGATGGAATATTTTCTCTGTTTTGTTTCAGGCTTGGGCAGAGCACGAGTGTGATATTGGTATATTTTATAGGACAATCGAAGCTGCGATGTTCGGCAGGAAGTACTTGGTTACCTCAACAATTTCTTGTGTCTGTGACACAGAACAAATTGGAATTAAAATAGGAGGAAATGTGGAATCAATATATTTTTCAAAACAAATGAATTAAGAACAGATGAAAAATCCCTGCTAGTATTATCCAACATCTCAAGGCTAGCCACATCTTACTCCTAGTTTGCTACTAATCCTTTTATTCACCAATTAATCATGAGCATGGCCTGTATGGGGGACGCCCTTTCCTTACTCGTAATCATGCACCATCTGCGCGTGCTCATTGATCTACTTGGCTAGGTCTGCATCACTCAAACCCTTCGCCTTGCTAGCCTTCTGGATGATTGGAGCCAGATTGGTTTTGCCGCCCGCCGTCCAGGATGCTCGATCAGCTGGAGCTACGGCAGAGCTGAACACCAACTTGCCTACACGCTGGAGGCGTGGGATGTCGGAGGCCACGCCGATCTCCAGACGGGGGGGTGGGGCAGGCGAGGGTGCGACCTCCCGATTGGCAGGGCAATCCGCGCCCACAGCGAGGAACCTAGATGCACAAGGGGATGGCGGCGGATCACGGGATCGAGGGGAATAGAGCATTGTGGGGACAAAGGGGACTTCACTTTATTTTTTCCGTTGACCTGTTGTGTGTGTCTAAAGAGAACCACGACCAGCAAAGGCGAGACAAATCTCAGGGGCCGTCGAACTCAAGGCAGTGATAGCTGTGAGATTCGACACATTTTTTATGGCTTTTATTAATGGTTTTCTCCCGGATTTGATCATTTTCTAGATTCACCTAACACTAATACTTCGGTAGCGAAGAAATTTTGATTTTTAATGTGTGTTTCAGGTTCTGAATGTTAACAGAAGGTTTTAACTAGAGAAACACAATATTCGGGAGAAAACAAGCAAGTCTCGCTTTGGAAGCACTTGAGAGGAGCATACAGAAGCTTTAATGAGCAACTATACAGCAGGAATATTTTTCCAGCCATATAGTACCCGCCTTATAGTTGCCGCCACCTCTGTCTTGTCAAAAGGGATAACTTCCGTGAAGGGACAGATGACGAAAACACAACGCAACAGCCGCCATACCATCTAGAAGGGAGAAAGAAGAGATCCAGAGAAGAAGGGGAAGACGTTCTTCATCTAGCTCCACGATCTTCAACCTCCTAGCCAATACACCTCCATAGCCACTACTTGTACTTGAGAGAGAGAGGGATCTCCACCTTGCAAGACTAGGGTTTGAGATTGTTTCTTCCCATCTTAAATTGTGTTGGATATTTTCTATTCTTATTGTGGATCTCTACGGTAATACAAAAACGAATTCCCTTTATTTAATTATATTGATGGTCCGTTCTTCTCTCATGTGTGAGTAATTCCCTTGGGCGTGGGAGATGTAGGGTATTGGTGAGATGTGATGTGCCTTTATATATTTTCCATTAGTTTGTGATTGATTCTAATTACTATATTATGTGTGCTTGACTATCTGTGGGATGTCTAATGCTTATTGTCCAATTAAGGGTCCATACAACATGATGCTTTGTTCTACATAGATAAGATCTTGTTTGCTAGTGGACTGGCAACCCCCGGGTGACACAGGGATATCAATGGAATACTAGTAAACTCGAGGATAACAAGAAACCACTATCCTTATTGCATTAGTCTGATCCAAGGAGCTTAATCGCTAAGCGACCTGAAGGGTTTTAATCGTCTAGTGTCTGACCATGGTTTTGTTAACATGATAGTAGGATTATTGGGATGAAATCTACCAAGAGGATTTTCGGTTAATTATGGGTTGCTCGCCTACACATATATTTATAAGACTATAATTGTTACATTTATCATTCATCCGTCTAGCACAGTCACTATCACCATGAACTGAATCTCCCCGCGCCTTCTTTTTCCATCTGCAGGAAACAACAAACAACCAATTCATTCTTTACTTTTATGTTTTATATTTCTGAAGTTTATATTTTAGTTCTATTTAAATACATCTCATTTAATCAAAACCCATTCATATTTCAACACTTAGTCAATTCAGTCGAAGACCTATGACAACTTCGGGTGTGACAGAGACTTCACCCATAAACACTTACCTTTAGGCTCTCTGTGGGATCGATATCTATACTTCGAAACTAGCAACAAACTATCTGTACACTTGCAGACATCAAACAATTTTTTGACGCTGGTGTCGGGGAGCTAAGCGCTAAGTGTTTGTCTTTTGACATTTCAGGTGTTGCTACTACAAATTGTTCTCCCTAGGAGACAAAGGGTCTACACGCTCTGGTAGGACATATCTATCGGATTATATTGAGCGCGTGCCTGCTCAAAGGCACGAAGAAATTATTGAATTTTTTTTAAGATCAAATAAAGTTGAAGTTGAAAACCTGAGTGATATTATGGAAATCATGTCTATTTACAGGACAACTCCTATGAAACATGAGAAAACTCTCAGGGAATACGTTGCTCCAAGTTCTGAATTTTTTAAACAACCAATAGAATTCCCTAATCCTGAAGTTAGAGAATATCAATTTGATGGTGAAATTATTAAAATTTTGCAGGAGAAAGCTTTTAGCGAAAGGGAAGATGAAGACCCAGGAAGACACATTAGAGAGTTCGATGATGCCATAACATCGCTTGGCCCAAAAGGTTTGCCAAGAGACTTTTCTCGTCTTCAATTATTTCGGTGGTCTCTTAAAGGTAAAGCTCTAGACTAGTTATATTCTCTCTCTCGCCATTACATTAAATGTTAGGAAAACTGCATTGTTAAATTCATAAACAGATTTAATCATTTTTAAAAGGTAACTGAACTAAGAAAGAATATAGGCAACTTTAGTCAGAACGTGGGAGAAAACTACCCACAAGCCTAAGAAAGATTCTTTGGAATGATCAATAGTATTCCGAATCATGGCTATTCTGAATCAACTATTTGCTTACCATGGTCTTAATACTCAATGTAGAGAGTTGCTTGAATTCTCAGCAAGAGGATCAATAAATACTTTAACTATTAAAGAATATTTGGAATTGATGTCTACTAGGGCTAAGAATGATTCTTTATATAATTATGATTTTTGCACTAAGCTAGAAAGAGGGATACTTCAGATAACTCCTGATCTTATGCCCGAGGTACGCAAAATAATGAAAGAAAAAGGTATACCTTCTGAACCTGCTAAGGAAAACAAAGTAGATTTGTTACAAGTTTTAAATGAAGAAGATGAAACTAGAAAAGTTTTTCCAGAATTATAACATCGACAAGTAAAATTTCATAATAACTTGCATAAGCATTTCCAAAAACACAAAAAGATTTTGGTGGAACTCACTGAAAATTATGATGAGATTGGCCAAAAAATAAAATAATTTCACAAGTATCTTAGTATGATTAAAACCCAGTGTGAACAAATAGCATCTGCTTATCAAAATTTTCTTCCCAATGATAAAGACATTCCTGTTTCTACTAATGTTATCACAAGAAGGGTACAGTTGTTACAGGACCGCTAGGACCACCGGAATATGAAGCTGAAAAAGAGCCAAAGGAAAAGGCCTTGCTCGAAGCAAGCCAAGAAGATGATACATTGGTGGATCCTCAAGATGAGATTGAAACACAAGATCAAACCAAAGAGGACCAAAATGATGCACAGGATGACTATTATGACTCTAATGCAGAGACGGTTGATCCAAGAGAAGATAAAGAAATAAGCAAGGAAGATGAAGTTGTTATAGTAAAATACAAGAAAAGCAATAAGCAACAACAAAAGCAAGCAACGAAAGAGTCTGACCCCCCGCAAAAGGTAAAAGACAAGATTAAGTCAGGTTAGAAAAAGCTTCCTTATCCAGATAAAAAAGAAGCACCGGATTAGGTAATTTATAATTCTTTTACAAAGGCACTTAGTGACCTTCGTATGAAAATTCCATTTGCGGATGCAATCAAAATTCCTACTTATACCAAATTCCTCCGTGATATTTTTAGTAGAAAGAAAGAAATAACTAAAACTGTCGCCATGGTAACCAGTTATCCTATTAATGGGAAGTTGTTATCTAAGTCTAGAGATCCTGGAATACCAACTATTTCATACTCAATAGGTAAAACTGATATTCACAATGCCTTGTGTGATCTAGGAGCAGGAGTTAGTGTAATGTCATACTCCCTCTATAAAAGGTTAGGATTAGGGAAGTATTCTCCTACTACTATCACCTTACAGATGGCTGACAAGTCCACTAAACAACCCATTGATATGATTGAGGATGGTTTACTTAGAATAGATGAGCAAAGGAGCAAGCCAAAAGATTCGATAGTCGCCATGCGGCTGAGATAAAGATGAATACACTCAAATTTTTGTTGATTGATCCTGGTTGTACTACAATGTTACTTTGTTCCTACTTCGAGCTGATTACATGGAGAAAATTGGTACTTTTCTTTGTTATAAATTCGTGTCCTCTGTTTTGTCTTCATTGGTTCCATAAAATTTTGGTTTAGCAAATGGATTTCGTCTGCTTCTCATCACAGAGCATCTCAACCGGCAAAAGGGGATTTGAAGTCGCACCTGCTCCCTCAAGAATCGTCCATGCTGGCATGCAAGCCGGTTGAAGCTTTTTTATCGATCTGTGTGTGAGACCAAAGGTTGCAAGATGTGATCTGTCAGGTTTCTTTCTTGGTTCATGATTTGTGTGGATTTTTTCATGAACCGGATCCTCCGATGGGATTTTCTTCATGAAACTTGTATTGGAAGTTTATCAAGAGCCGTCAGGGATCCAGTCGGAGGAGGGGCCAGGGCACATCATTGTGGGTGCGCGGTGGCCGGCGACTAGGCTGGAGGAACTGTGATAGGGTGGCTTGAGGGCTCGTTTTGCGTTTTGTTGGGCATGAGCGGAAACGTATTGGTGAAGCCCGTACAAATGCTTTTTTCCTTCTCTCTTGTCGATGGGAGCAAGGCATGGGTGGATGGCTGTTTTGCAGTAGGTCCGAACGGCCACGGTCCTTCTCCGTTGACATGCTCGAGACGGCTATATATATATATATTGATCGTCCGATTTGATTCTGTGATACGTACTGCCGTTAACATATGTTAACTTCTGCAGCCAGCCGTCTCGAGCATGTCGACGGAGAAGGACCTATATATATATATGGGAAACCAATGGTGCCCGAATCAGGATGCTTCTATCGTGATGCAGCCGAGTGTCCTTTCGGGAAATGCAGTTTACTTCCTCTGCGATCTGACTACTTCAGTTTCTACAAATAAATTGGCTCTCTCAAATGGATCATTTTGTGAGAGGCTACACATCTTAAGAAAAGTAGCACAGATTGATGGTGGTTGTCTCACATGATTATAGAGGAAGATACTATAAGGACACCACCTTTTACGATGATTACAGAGAAAGAGACCATGCATGTAGCACGGTTCAGATTGAAATTTGCTCACTTCAAGTCTAGAAGTCTTGCAAGTTCAAGGGTTGTTCTTGCTGTTTACAACTTTATTGACCAAGAAAAACATGTTAGTACAGCTGCAGATCCTATACAGCATTCTCGATCGGCCTGAAGACTAGAGTACTACAGCGGTCTGAACTCTGAAGACTGAAGTACTACAGCGGCCTGATTGACCAGCGGTGGAAATGCCATAGGTGGGTACTAGACGTGCTGGAGTTTAGAGTGATCTGAGTTTGAATAATTTCAGTAAAGTTGTTGTGCTAGCTCCCGTTGCTGGTGAGTTGTGAGCGATCTGTCCACCAGGAAAGTTTCTGTAAATAAACTTGAGTACAAACCATTTATGTAGAGTGTCTAGCATGCCTATGCGCTTTCAATCAAGTCACTGCAAATTCAGTTTAATTAGTAGGCCATCTCCTGCATCTGCGACAACAAGCTCCGCGTCGTCAGACAGCATTCACGGTAGAGGAAGTTGAGCATGAGGAGGTGCCTAGGCAGTACAATACATGCGGCCGGCTACATCCATGTATTGAGCCACATCCTCCCACAACGACGAGTGCGTGGACGAACACCATTGTGTCGAGGCTCACAGTGGACGGGGAGGAGAGCGCATCCTAGGCCATCTCAATGCTATATATAATATATACTTTAACCACTTGGCCATTTTATTATACGTATATGTGGAATGCTCACAAACGGTAATGTCTGTGTTGGCTACGGGCGCAAACGGTGATGTCCATGTTGGCTACGGCGGCAAACTGCAAAAGCAAAGGAGTGACCATTTGTCAGTAGTTGTTGCAGGAGACAAGGGCGCCACTAGCCACCTGCGACCTTGAAGGGAGTAGAAGTAGTGGCAGATACAAAAGCTACTGGCAGTCGCTAGGGTTGCACGAGGTTTCACCTGCACAAGATACATATTTTCTACGCGAACAACTGAGCAATTTCGTAGCAAGCACGGACAACTAGAACACCGTAATGCCCGGACACCATACATATATATAGGATTAGACTATTCTATCATCACGTATAGAATAATATTCTATACATGTTTACCCTATATAGGCCACCGAACGAAAAAACCCGAGAAGAAACCACTGAGACTTTCTTATCTTTCTTGGCCCGAAGCCCCCCGTGCCGCCGTCTGGAAGAACCTGCGGCCGCCGGTCAGAAGTCTCCCGCGATAGCCGCCGGCGGACTCCCAAATCCCGCTCATCGCCGCATTCCTAAATTCCTTTGACCTCCACCTGAAGCGCGCATGGCGGCGCCCCAATTCCCATGCGACCGCTGTACGGGCCTACCTGTGCCATGGTATGAAGCACCCCGTGGGGTCGGGAAGCTCCCACGCACCGTCGTACAGAGGCTGGCCAAAGTAGCACTCGGCGACATAATAGCGAGTGCGATGCGAAGCAGCGTGCGTGCACTTGCCTGCTGCTGCCGCCTATCAGCACGCGCCGGCAGTTTGGCTTGCTTTTTGAAAAAAGTTCAAAATAAACTTTGAATTCGTAGCCAAATAAATCTAACCCTGAACTTATAATCACCGATCTATTAAATCCTGGTCTATTTTCAACCCTAGGTCTGTTTGGCAGGCCGGGAAAACAACATACCAGACCAGGATAACATGTTACTCTCATTGATAGTACGGACCCACCGGTAGATATGTAATCAATACCTAACCTGTATTTCTCTAGTTTTTAGCACCGATGGCTTCGTCTTATACCTCATTACAGCACCGCCGGCGGTACACGGCACGGCAAGGCCGTCCTATGACCGAGGTGACATCTCCGAGGCCCGCTGCGTGTCTTGGGAGGCTACTAGCGCGGACGGGGCTGCCTTTTGTGAGCTGCTCCGCATCTTGCCCGTACGGCAATGGTGGATGAAATTGGCACTTGATCTGTCCGGCCTCCATCTTTTAGTAAACTGGGTAGAAACTAAAGACAGAATCCGCCAGCGTGAACTCATGAGCTAAACTAACTTGTGCATGACATACAACAATCATGGACCATCTCCAAGCCTAAAAGCACTGGGATCTCGTTTCTCCATGCGAATCCTCTGGACTACTTGAGACGGCTCGTCCACATTCCTGATTCAAGCGGCCGCGGATGGGACGGAGTAGGTCGCCGCCAAATTGCTTCGGACGAGGCACTGTGCTGTCGCCGCCAGGTCGCTCCCCCGCGCCTCCGCCACCGGAGGTAGACGGTCGTGCCGCCACGCCGCCGGCGACAGGCAACCGAGAAAAGAAAATGTCGAGTCGTAGACGTCACGTACACTAGTCAAGGCGTATACGTCCGCTGATTCATATTGCCACACGTCGTTAGATTGAGTTGGTCCACCCGTGCTCCTGCCGCCGCAAAGGTCGTCGGAAATGAAGACGCCAGTGGCACTTGGGCCGGTCTTCCTCTGCTGATCCACTTCCACACAAGAAAAGAAATAGGAAGAATAGCAATAAAACTAGTTTGACTTGCCACGTCAGCGAATCCCAGATAAAATATCTCCAGGGTTTAAAATAGACCGGGATGCAAGACTTTCGTGTGCCTACGAACTTAGGGTTTGTTTTGGACTTTTTTCTTACTTTTTTACTACCTATTTGTGTGCATAGCTAGCTGCTGGCCATTCTTTCTATGCTTGCATGTGCTCCCTCTAGATTCTCGCTCTGACTTCCGATGCTGCTGCTCATGTCTCTCTCTCTCGCTAAAAGCGTCGCTGAATAAATTAGTGCAGATTCCTCTCTGAATTTGGCGTGTACCTCGTTGTCTTAAGCCTTTGTTGCATATATGCTTTCCTGATGATTTTTTATGCTTCTTCTTTGTGAAAGTGAGCTCTGATTGCAATTCAATTTCTCTTCCGCTGACATGTTTGTGTTCGGCAGTACAGTCAAGATGAGAAAAAATGCATTTAGTGAATTAAAGAAGTGCATAGGTCGAGGCATTAGCATTTATTTTAAAGTGCAGACGCACTAGTAAAAAGTTCTAGAAATGCACGCAACGATACTACGGGTTGACTCAACCATTTCGAACAGTATATACATGCATTTTTCATAAAAAAAATGAAGTACACTACATGGTCCAAGAAGTGTATGTCAACCTGCTAATTGGCACAGAAAATGATGCTCCCTCCGATCCAAGTTGCTCGGATTTGTCTAAATTCGAATATATCTAACTTGTTTTAGCCTTAGATACATCTGAATCTAAACAAAATTAAGTCAATTAATTTGAATCGGAGGAAGTAGTAAAGATTGAAATCTCTCGAAAACTATGATTAGTAAAAATTAGGTTCATAGAATCTCAAAAATTATGGTTAGAAAAACTAGGTTCAGAGAAAATTATGTCTAGGGAAGAATAAGACTCAACTAGCGAGAAAAAAAAATTAGTATGGAAATTTGAAAACAGGAAGTATCGAATTTTAAAAATATGAAGTATAGAAATAGAAAAAAAGGTAAGTACAGAAGTTGCAAAATGGAAAGTATAGTGTTCGTTGCCTAGAAAATGGAACCAGCAAACAGAAGTATGGAAATTTAAAAACAGAAAGTATGAAAGTTGAAAAATAGGAAGAATAGAAATTGCAAAATAGAAAGTATAGTGTTCTCTGCCAAGGGAATGAAACCACTAAGAGGAAGTATAGAAATTTGAAAAAGGGGAGTATATATAAATTTAAAATTATGATACTTCTCTTTCTTCAATTTCCATACTTATCTTTGTTTAGTATAGTTGTGTGTTTCAGGGGAAGTATATATGTTTCAAAGGAGTATAGTTGTGTGTTTAAATGAAGTATACGTGTGTGTTTAAATGAAGTATAAACGTTTGTTACAGAAAGTACAGATATTTAAAAAATGAAGTATATGAAAGTATATGTATTATTTATATGAAGCATAGGTACTGTTTACATGAAGTATAGGTGTTATTTTACGTGAAGTATGAGTGTTTACTAACATAAAGTATAGGTGTTCATTTACATGAAGTATAGGTGTTCGTAAATGGGGAGTATAGGTAGTTCAAATATGAAGTATAGTTCAAATATAAAGTATAGGTAATGATAAAAACATCAAAAAGATGATCCACATGGCTAATAAAAGGAAAACCATTTACAAGACATATCGGGCGAGATAAGTATGACGAGGCCTAGTCGAGAAGTACAAGCAAGTTAAGTAGGAAGGATAACAAAGTACAGAGTAAGAACTAAGCACAACATAAATAGATAAAGATAGAAATTATAAGTCTTCCACATATTTAGCAAAAGGAAGTATAGAAATCGAAGAAAAGTAAGTATAGAAACTTAATAAATATAAGTATAGAAATCAAACAAAAGGAAGTATAGAAATTTCAAAAAGAAAAGTATAGTGTTCGGCGGCTAAAAAAATGAACCACGGACAGTATTCTTGAAATTCCTCTCAAATAGTTTACAATTTAAGAAAACTTTTTGAATGAATAAGTTGTGCCTACTTCATAGCTATCCAACAAGATATCATTTGCAACACTCCGATAAGCGGTTCAAAAATAATCTAGAAATTACATTCCGTCCCTAAAAATGAAACTACGGAGTGTATTTTTAAAATTACGCTTAAACCATTACAAATTTGAAAAAACGTACTAAATGAAAAGGTTGCGCCTACTCCATATCTATCTAACGAGATATTATTTGCATCATTCCAACAAGCGGTTCAAAAGCTAGCGAGAAAATAATGTCCGTCATTTTCGAAAATTTTGAATCTTAGTATATCCAAAATTAAATTTAAACTATCCAGAATTTGAAACAACTTCCAACATGAAAAAGGTGCACAGTTCCATTATCATTCTAACACATCATATTTGCTCCATTCTAATCAGCGGTTCAAACAAATTGATTAAAATTACGTTTTATATTTGTTTATGTCAATTTCAGATTTTTAAAATTAAATTCAAATAGTTTAGAATTTGAAAAAAGTTTTGAAACAAAAAAGTTGCGGATTTTCCGTAGCTTTCCTACGGTACGTCATTTACACTATTGCGATAAGTGGTTTAGAAATTAGAAGCAAAATCATTATATAGTTAAACAAAGAAGTATCGTGTTTGAAAAACAAGTATGAAATCACATACGAAGCAGTATATAAGTCAAACCGAGGGGAGTATGGATCATGTATAGAATATTATTCTATCATCGATGATAGAGTAGCGCAGGTATATATATATATATGTATATATATAAAGAAGCTAAAGAGGAGTCAGTTCATGTATAACTAAACAGGGAACGCAGTGAACTTTGTTCGTACAGTTGATTAAACTTTTTTTTCAGCGTGAGTGAACTTTCTTTTTCTCGGGATATCACCCTGATTGGAGTGAACTTTTTTAAATTTCTAACCATGTCCAAAGTGAACTTTTAAATATAAGGCGATCTTTTTTAGATAGTAGAGTTAACATTCTTTTTAACGTTTGTGAACTTTCGTTTTCACGAATACCCTTCTGAATTTGTTTATCCTTTGTCTGAATTGAACTACCAAATAAACGAAAACCTCTGTCATGTTTAAAGTGAACTATGTTTTCTTGCAGAGTGAACTTTCTTTCTAGCGCATGTGAATTTTATTTTTCATGTACACCCTTTTGAATTTTTTTAGCCTTTGTTTGAACTGAACCACCAAATAAACGAGACCCCCTTATTGCGCTCGAAGTGAACTATGTTTTCTCGTAGATTGAACTTTCTTTCTAATACATGTGAACTTTCTTTTTCGCGAACTTTCTTTTTCCGGACAACTGAATTAACTGTCTTTTTTCAACGCTTGTGAACTTTCTTTTTCACGAATTGTTTTTTCTAGACAACTAAGTGAACTGTCTTTTTGTTCCAACGCTTGTGAACTTTATTTTTCATGAACTTTCTTTTTTTACAACTGAGTAAACTTTCTTTTTCATTAGAGTGAATGTTGTTTTTTAGAAGAGTGAACTTTCCTTTTTCAGAACTGTGGATTTTTGTTTTAGCCAAAATCCATGTGTTTTTAGAACTGTAGATTCCCGTTCAAACTTTTTTTATGCTCGAAGTGAACTTTTTTTACAAATGTGTGAACTCTTTTTTTTAGAAAACTTGTGAACTTTGTTTTTTATTTGAGCTGGATGGTGTGCTGGGAAGGGAGAAGGCGGCTGCTGGAACCGGGCCAACGCGTTGGGGGAGGGAGGAGGCGCCGGCGGCGGGGAATTTGGGCGGTGCGGGGCAGCGCGCTGGGAGGTAGGAGGCGCGGGCAGGGCCGGGGCGGCGCTGAGGAGCGAGGAAGAGGCCAACAGGGACAGGACGGCACGCTGGGGGGAGGAAGCGCGGGATGCGGTGCTAGGGCGGCGCGCTGGGGGAGGAAGGGGCGTACGGGATGGAGGAACAGGGAAGAAGGTGGCTACGTACAAGGGGTTCCTCTTTAGTCCTTCTCTCTCTCTATCTATCTATCTATCTATCTATCTATCTATATATATATATATATAGACACCATATCTGTATTTCGTACATACACAGGGTGCACCTATCTAAGGTTTATATACATAAGATATACCTATTCAAGATATATATACTTAAGATGTACATACCTAAGTTGCATATATATACACGTATGTTGCGTACGTACACATTAGGTATAGAATATGTTAGCTATATGCAACCTAGGTATGCATATGTTAGGTATGTGATACCTAGGTATGTATATTTAAGTACGTATACCCTCAGATATGTGTGGTTTCAGATATGTGTGGTTCAAAGAAAAAATACGTGTATCATGTATGGTGTCTGGGCACCATGGTGCCCTAGTTATTTTAATTTATATATATGTATGTATTTTTCCTATATATATATATATAAATTAAGTATATATATATATATATAGTAACGCGCTATTTGACATCCAGGGTGTAGAATAGTTATTCTACACTCACCCTCTATCTTTTAAACTGTATATTATTTTTATGTCATGTAAATTTTCTCTTATCTCGGAAGCAAGTATTGTAAAAAGATTCATTTACATATCGTATAAAAATACGACGTAAAATGCGTATCTTTTATGTTTTTTACACTATAATAACTCATAAATCGTATTTTTATGTCGATTTTTTATGTTTATGATGAACATGAACATAATTATTAAAACATCAATTTCTAAATATAAGAACATAATGTGGGGTGGAAAATAATTATTCTGCACCCTGGATGCTGAATAGAGTGTCTCTCAGTGGTAGCTATACATGTTGTGCTGGGATTGTGTGGTAGCTATCCTTTATCAACGTCCATTTGTGCTGGTCGTCCGATTGTGCTGGTCGTCCGACGATGGTAGCTATTCTGCACCCTGGATGCTGAATAGGGTGCATGGACAGTACTGAGCCTATCTTGGCCCGCCACCAACGTTCTTCATCGTCGGTGCACCCGTCTCCTACTCCAACCCAACCACCAATCTTGGTTTTCACCGCCGGCAGGCCACCGCTTCTACCTCCCCCAACTACTGTCCTATGCTGTCCGCAGCTCCAAGCGTCCCTGCCGCGTGCAGATGCCCATCGCGCATCTTAGGATCGATACCAAAAGTTTCAAGGATTCCCTGTTATACAATCAACATCAGCACCAGAGCAAGAAAACATAAGTAGCACAATTCAGATCGGAAGGAAAATATCCACCCTGAAGAAATGGATCGGTAGCATTGATTTCCTCGTTCACACGCATTCCCGTGGCCTGCGTGGGATCCAGGAGTACATGATGTCGCCACACGGATAGGTCCACGGTGGTCGCAACCGGCGCCTCGTCGCTAACATCACATCACGCCTAGAAGGCTAAACAAGCAAAGGTTGGAGCAGAGAAAAAAATCTACCGATGATCTGAAGCTTCACATTTTTATCACAACTTTTGTGGAACGGTTACAACACAAAAAAATGTTGCTCAAGGACTCGGCAGCAATATTAAATAAGATTAAACAAGGAGATGGACAAACAAACTTGGTCACCATGAAAATACTCACGTAAATCTATAAAATAATATGTTTCACAGACACAAAATCCATTAACTTTGATCAAAACATAAATCTGACTAATCCATCTGACTGAAGCATTAAGCCAATCCAATGTACATGTGCGAGCGGTCACCTCCACGGCTCCACCGCGCGGCCGCATCCTGCTTGTGGCCTCACCGACGTGCCATCCTCGAGCTACTTCAGCTCATCCCGGTCTGGATGGGTGAGACAGGAAAAGAATCATGGTGTGGACGGGTGGGAGAAGAGGGTTGGACGTGGAGATCCATGGCGGCAAGATCCAACCGGGCGGTCGTCTCACGATATCCTCCGCCTCCACCCACACGCAGGCGTTGATGGATCATGTGCGTGGCTCGGCGGGATCGGCTGGATGTAGTGCTGGACGGAGCGGCGTAGGAGTCCAGGCAGGCGGGCCTAGGGGCGGGCGTCGATGGAGCACGAGCGTGTCTCGTGCTGGTCGCGATGCTGGACAGAGCTACGCTGGGAGACGCCGGAGTCTAGGGTACCCGGGTCCTGGGGCGCGCGCATGAGTCGATGGAAAATGGTGCCTAACGACGTTAAGTTTATCTACGGTGGAAAAATGCCCTTATAGGGATAACGAGTGGCTGGATGATGGTGCACAGCTACCACCGTGTGTAGCCTAGTATTTTGAACATATATATATATATATATATATATATATATATATGTATATATATGCTATTCAAGGTTCTGAATAGTTATTCAGGAACCCCTATTTCCTTTCACGCAAACAGCAATAATGTCATGTTAACTTCCATGTGGATAAGAGTTAACTTTATTTTCTTTACAAGTTAATTTCCAGTCGGTAGTAGTAATAATGAGTATTAACTTCCGCCTATGCAAGTTAACTTCCGCGAATGTGAACACCGGGGCCCCTTGTTAACTTTCACGCAAACACAAGTTAACTTATTTTTTCTTTCCAAGTTAACTTCCAGTCTATAGCAGTACTAATGAATGTTCACTTTCGCATGTGTAAGTTAACTTCCGCGAACTTCTTAACTGTCCCGTGTGTACATGTTAACTCCCCATTTCTTTACTCGTTAACTTCCTGACGAAGCACCGTTTTTGTTTTGTTTTTTCACGGACTGAGGGTTAACTTCCACATGTGCAAGTTAACTTCCGCGACCCTTCTTAACTTTCTTATATGTACAAGTTAACTCCCTCTATTATATGCTAGTTAACTTCATGTCGGAGCACCAATTTTATTTGTATTTTTTGCGTACTATGCAACTTAATTGTCTTGTGCAACTTAACTTTCATGGCCTTCATTAACTTCCCTGTATGTGCAAGTTATCTTTCGCCCGATGTACTTCTTAACTTCTATGGCCCTTATTAACTTCCACGTTTATGCAAGTTAACTTCTAGAGAGGAGGCACCGGTGTTGTGGATCGCCCAGAGGTAGCTTTTAGGCTGTGGCGGTGGTGTGGATCTACGGCTAGGCGGCGTAGGGGAGGGGGCGGAGGAGGCCAGCATGGCGCAGGGAGGAGGGTGCGGCGGCACGCAAAGGAGTTGGCCGGCAGCGCGTGGGCGGGAGCGGAGGAGGCCGACAGTGCGCGGGGAGGAGACGTGGCGGTGCGCAGGGGAGATGGCCGGCGACGCGGGGGCGAGGACGGGGGCGGAAGAGGTCGGCATCGCGCTGGGAGGAGGGCGCGGCAACACGCGGGGAAGCTGGTCGGCGGGTGCGGGGGAGATGGCCGGCGGCGCGGGGGCGGGGGCGCGTGGGGGCGGGATGATGGGCCTGATGACGCGCGGGAGAGGATCACGAAGAAGGTAGTTAGGTTGGGAGGTTCCTGAATAAGCTTATGTAGGAACTTCTTAAGAGGTGTTTCTGAATAGTCCTGTCGTGTGTATATATATATATATATATATATATATATATATATATGGAGAGAGTTGCGCTATTTGACACTCACCGTCTATCTTTTCAACTGTATATTATTTTTATGTCGCGTAAATTTTGACTTACTTCGTAAGTCAAGAAGAATATAAGAAAATTTAGAAATGACATAATTTTTTTTGTTTACATGCCGTATAAAAATATGTCGTAAAATACGTATTTCTTGTGTTTTTTACACTATAGTGACTCATAAAATCTATTTTTTGTCGATTTTTTGGTTGTGGTGAATATTTAAACATAATTATTCATATAGAAAACATAATTTTTTCAATCTAACAACGTAAAAATATGTCGGGTGTAAAATAACTAGTCTACACCCGGACGTAGTTACACCCACGTGTGTTTCACACTATCTAGTCATCTACCATACTGGAGGATATGTATATTTAGTATGAAGTATATAATACTAATTAGGTAGTATACGTACTACTTTTTTGGTAGTATGTATGATTTTTTACATACTTCCTTTTTATGTACAAATACAAATGTATTTTGAATATATAGTTCAAACTATGGGTCAACTTGTAATTTTTTCATGTAACTTGATTGGAAGTATCTTAGATATAGTATATGAACATACTCTGACCCATAAAGTAACATATATACTTTCATATGTAGCATATAAGACGTTGGTGTAACTGCACCCAGGAGTAAGAAGGAATTTTTACACACACACACATATATATATATATATATATAGGACATATTCATACTACAACCGGGTGTAGTTACACCCACGTGTGTTTCACACTATCTAGTCAGTATCTATCATACCAGAGAGTATGTACGTGTAGTATGAAGTATATAAAAATATTTAGGCAGTATATCTACTATTTTTTTGCTAGTATGTAATTTTTCTTTACATATTCTTTTTTTACGTACAAATATATCGGTATTTTACATATATAGTGCAAACTATGAGTGCACTTGCATTTTTTTCACCAAACTTGTTTGGAAGTATCTTAGATATAGTATATGAATATACTCAAATAGATAAAGTATTACAGATACTTCCGTAAGGTAGTATATGAGACATGGGTGTAGTTACACCCGGAAATAAGAAGGATTTTTTCTATATATATATATATATATATTCAAGAACCGGTTCCTGAATGGAACCTCCTGCTTCCTTTCACGTGAACAACAGGAACATCCTGTTAACTTCCACGCGAACACGAGTTAACTTGGTTTTATTTCGAAGTTAACTTACAGTCTGTAGCAGAAATAATAAATGTTAACTTTCGTCTGTACAAGTTAACTTCCGCGAACATCTTAACTCCCCCCGTTTATACAAGTTAACTCCCACTTCTATGCTAGTTAACTTTCTAACGGAGCACTTGTTTTCTTTCAGGTGAACACACAGGAACCCCTTGTTAACTTTCACGCAAACACGAGTTAACTTTTTTTCTTTTCAAGTTAACTTCTAGACTGTAGTAGTAATAATAAATGTTAACCTTCACCTGTGCAAGTTAAGTTCCACATACTTCTTAACTGTCCCTTGTGTATAAGTTAACTCCCTCTTTCTTTGCTAGTTAACTTCTTAACGGAGCATCATTTTTTCTTATTTTTTTGCGGACTGAATATTAACTTCCGCATGTGCAAGTTAACTCGCGCGACCCTTCTTAACTTCCCCATGTATACAAGTTAACTCCCTCTTTTTTTATACTACTTAACTTCCTAAAAAGCACTAAAGAGGGGGCCTGACGACAGGGAGAGGAGGAGGAAGAAGGTAGTTAGGTGGGGAGGAGGGCGCGGCGACACGTGGGCTGGAGGGCGCGGCGACACGTGGGCTAGAGGGCGCGCGGGGCGGAGGAGGCCGGCGGCACGTGGGGAGGAAGGTGACCGGCAGCGTGCGGGGCGGAGGAGGCTTGCGAGGAGGAGGGCGCGCGGGGAGGACGGTGCGGTGGCACGTGGGCCGGGGTGGAGGAGGCCGGTGGCACGGGGCAGAGGAGACCGGTGGCGCGCGGATCAGTGGAGGTAGGTGGCGCGCAGGGTAGGAGGAGGGTGCTGACGACGCGGGAGAGGAGGAGGAGGAAAGTGGTTAGGTTTGGGGGTTGCTGAATAAGCTTATTTAGGAACCTCTTAAGGAGGTTCTTGAATAGTCATGTCCTATATATATATACTATTTAAGAACCGGTTCCTGAATAACTCTCCTGTTTTCTTTCACACGAACAGCAGAAACGTCTTGTTAACCTTCACACGAACATGAGTTAACTTCTTTTTTCCCAAGTTCACTTCAAGTCTGTAGTAGTAATAATGAATATTAACTTCCTCCTGTGAAAGTTAACTTTCATGAATTTCTTAACTATCATGTGTGTACAAGTTAACTCCCACTTGCTATGCTAGTTAACTTCCTTATGGAGCACCGATATTTCATGTTTTTGCAGACTGTATATTGCTCGTAGTTTTTGAACCACTTATCGGAATGATGCATGTGATATACCGTTGAAAAGGTATGTAAATTTTGCATCTTGTTTGCAAATAAAGTTTTTCCAAATTCGGTATATTTTTAAAATAATTTCAAATATACCAAATAGTGTTTTCGCGAACTTCTGTGTTACTATAGTGTATTTTGAACGTATTTTTCAAACCTCTCGTCGGAATGATGCATGTGATATACCGTTGAAACAGTATGAAAATAAAAAAACAATATGCAAGCAATCAGAGTCTCCATGAGTCACTTGAATCATATATTGGGCCTTGGTAACACCGTGGGCTTCGGCCATACCTGGACCGTATATGCCAAAGTCGAGTACATGTAAGATATGCCCACATCAGTAGCCCCCGAGTGTCCGGTGGAATCACAGATTTGAGTGGCGACTTTATGAAGTCTTTCGAGTGTACAGCTGAGTACATTTTCCTTTGATTAATGTCATAGGGATTATTGATATACGTGCCTAATTCATTCGATGCATCGAGATCAGTGAACTGCCTTAGGACAAAACAACGCAATCTACTCAAACTCGAGTCCCTGAACTCGAATTCGGAAAAGTGCTAGTATAATTCGACTCAGGCCGCGGAGGTCTTAGAGGAGTCGAATCCTAGTATCTAAGTGTGAGCACTCAACGCGTCCGTCAAGACATATTTCATCGTACCTACAAGCACGGATATTTTCTGGTAGAGCGCAACAGATGCGTTTCGAGGCCTTATTCAGGTCCTATCTTCACGTCGTAGACGTGGCATCCGAATTTTGTCATCGCGGAGATAGTTCGGATGACCCAGGAGACGCGGTATCTTTGTAGGGAAGTTGTGAGGCGGAGTCGCCGATGCTTTCGAGTGTAGAACTTGTCAACACATAATTATGTATAAGAAAAAATCATAGGGTGTGCGATCAGCGCTCCCTATGGGAATATCCCCCGAGTGCATATTCGAGTCGAAGACTCGATTGGGGACTATAAGTACTTTGTGACTGTTGTCGTCTTTTTGCTTGTTTCAGTCCAATGTGCTTTCAGCGCTCCCTATGGGATAAACCCGAAGTCCACAATCGAATCGTTGATTCCAGTGAAGGGTTCTTCAATGTCTTAGAAAACAATTCCTCGGGTGCATGGCCAGCGCTCCTGTTAGGAGTAGACCCCGAGTGCTTGGTTGAGCCGAAGACTCGAGTCAGTACTAAAGCAGTAAAAAAGGTTGCTCCTGCTAGAGTTAATGATGTCAGTGCTGATGATGAAATGACCTCAGTTACCTGCGTGAGCAGCTTTGATAGGACATGACGAGTAGTGGGCCCTATTCTCTGACTTGGATTTGACCAGGCATGCGTAATCTTCTGGGTTAATTGTGTCTCCTCGATTCTCGCGCATAATGGGCGGAGTGGGGCGATGGTTCATGGGCTACCCTTGCCACGTGTCGACATCGATGTGTGCCACGTGCTAGATTGATTTTCTCTTGGCCGTTGGATGGCATCTGCTGGAAGGTTAAGTAGGGGTTCACGTGCGGTAATTTTCCCCACATCTTCTACTCCTTCGCGCATCTCCGCCATTGTTGTTCTTGCTGTTCCATTGCTCACCGCTCCTCCATGGCGCTGGACCAACTACGTACCTTCCCTAGTTACTTCCTGCGATCACATCGCCAGTGCAAGATGGGCAAGAAGAAGGGAGGCGCCGTCGCTGGATCTTGTGCTGCCATTGTGGCGCTCAAGAAGAAAGGCACCGCCACCATGGGCACCAGTGTCGCCGCTGCGGTGGGGAAGAAGAAGGGTGCGGGTACTCGCGTCACCAATAGTTCATGGTGCCCATCCATCATCAAGCCATCCGATCTGTTCTCCTAGCGCCAAGATGGAGTGCTTCCTCCCGCGGAGGATGACTCTCACGTCCCCGGCGACGAGGTAATCCCCAGTCCTCCTGCGGGTTTCCGAGTGATGTTCCTTGCTTTCATAATTCGCTGTCTCTCTCTCCCATGCATCCGTTTGTTAGGGGTCTTCTTTACTTCTAGGGGATCCAGCTGCACCGGCTATCCCCAAACTCTATTCTCCACATCGCCTGCTTCATCACTCTTTGCGAGTGCTAGCTCAGAATTGAGCCACACTTCGGTCTCTTCAAGAAGCTCTTTAAGCTCAAACATCAGTCGGGGTCGGGTACGGTAGTCTACGATGTAGGAGGCTACGGGATCCACGTCGACTCTAATGTCACTTACTTTTCCATCAAGCTCACCGCGTCTGTCTAAGGGTGGAGGGATAAGTGGTTCTACATCCGCGACCAGAAGGCCAACGGAGAGCACTACGGACTCGCGCCCTTTGATCTGGTGGCGGTCTGCAAGAGGAGGCGATCCTAGAAGAATGTCGTCATGCTCGGCGAAGTCGAGGAGACAGCGATGTTGTATCAGCGTGTCTGCGACCTCGAACGCCCCATAGGCAAGGAAAAAGGTGGAGCTGAACTTATCCGCACGTGGTTGTGCTGCCGCGTACAGCCTCTACAGGCTAGGGCGCACCCGATGTACCGCTAGACTGGTACGAGCGATGTCACTCGCATTTCTGCGGAGGGCATTTCTTCGGGTGAAGTGGACATGAGGTTGCGGATGGTGACCAAGTACACCACCAAGGAGGATCACCCAGGCGACTCAGTCGTTCCTCCATTCTGCGCCATCAATCCTCCACCTGAGATAGATTTCTTCTGCGAAGTTTTCGTGATTTTCGATTGCCTCTTAGGTGCTTGATATACTGATGCTTCTTCTGTTTGTAGGACTCGAAAGTAGCTGCCAGATTGCCACCTCAGCCTGAAGTAGTTATCCCACGCGAAGTGGAGGAAGAGGATGAGTCGGGCTCTACCGTTCCTATTGGGGAGGAATAGGAAGCAGTGACCACGGGACTCGCAAGGGTTCCCATAGCAAGGGCTCGGATGCCTCCTCGCCGTCGACGTCGGAGGGTCCTTCCACTATTGTGGAGGAGCCAATCGCCACCATGCACGTGTGTGCCACGGCTCCCCCTTCTAGGAAGAAGCTGAGGTTGACGAAGGAGTTCTCAGGAGATTCCTTTGACCCTCGAGAATTTTGACGGATAAGTCTTTATATTTTCTCGAGTTCGTCTTGTTTTCCTCGAAGTTTTTTTTTATGAAGTGGTGCTGGGTATTTGCAGTCAAACGGCGACGTCGTCTTTCGACGACTGCCAATTTGTTAAAGAATATGGAGTCGCAGACTCCCAGAACAACGAGGTGGGCATACGGTCTCCTTCTCCTCCGATGGCGGCCCACTCCGGTGCCAACTCTATGAGTTCCCACCATGATGAGGGGCACCAGATGGTTGCACGGACGCCCACTCGACAGGAACCTTCGGAGTCCCTAGAGGAGCATGTAAGTGTCTTTTTCCACTAGCATTCGAATTTTGATTGATGTGCACACTTTGTTCATTTTTGCTAATGTTGATGCTTCTTATCTTTTGATGTAGCCCATCATGAAGTATTCCACTCGCCTCGCGGAGCAGATTCTTTCCTTGGGTCGGATGCATGCCTTGCTGGACAACCGCCATAGTGCAGTCGAAGGTTTGTGTTAACCTTGTCTCTCCGCTCTTCTTGAATAGAGGTTTGTAAACTCATGTGTTATCGTGTTCTACCCCTTGTAGGTGAGCATAATGAGCTTATCCGTCATGTTACTTCCCTCGAGAAGGGACTTGCCGCAGCGGAGAAGAAGCGTGATGATGTAGTCGCGGCTCTAGAGGAGTCACAAAAGCGTGAGGAAGATCTGCGTGCTTCCACTGCCGAAACGGAGAAGTTGTTCGTAGAACATCTTTTCTCGATTGCGAAAGCGCTCGAATGTACTATTCTACTTCACTTGCATTCCTATTTTTGTTTTTATGTCGCTGTACTGATACCCTGTGTTGTTGAGATGCTGCCGGGATAAGCTTCGACGCCCAGGCCTTGCGCCACGCAGATGCCTTGGCTGGCATCGTGGCCGCAGTCGAGGACCGCAGTGTCTCCCTCCAAGATACACTTGGGAAAGCCAAGGGCATGTTGAGCCACCTCCGAGAGGATATGGTTCCCAAGGCCAGCTTAATCGAAAAACTTGATGGCTTTGTGGACTCCTTCGCAGAAGGCATCCCGATGGACTTCAAGAATGCGCAGTGGTCCGTTGGCGCCACCATGGCACTCGCGATGGCACAAGAAAATGGTGTAGAGCTGGACCCGAGCGCGATCTCCGAGGCGATGCCTGTCGACGCAGATGGCCAGCAGGTAGTGTTCTCTCCCTTCGCCACTAGATGAAGTAAATATGGGCCTCTTCTCATTGAGACAGTTGCCAAATCTTCTAAGGAGATGCGGCGAGTGAAGGCGGCGAAGGCTGCGACGTCTGGGGCTACCACTGGGAAGTTTGTGGCGTCAGATACCGCCACGGATTCGAGGAAGCCCCCGAAGTCGAAGTCAAATTCGAAGAAGTAGGACGTGTCTTAGCTGCCATATGTGATAGTGTAGCTTCCCTTTTGCTGAACCATGTTTTGTGGGGGTATCCCTGTTGATACTTTGCTGAATTTGAATGTACTCCGCCCTTTTTATCAATGTATAGTTGGTCTTATTTGCCTCTTGTTTGGCTGTCATACGGTCCTTCGAGTGGTCCTCTTGACTCTCCTCCCACTAACGAAACTACGGCGCGACCGCGTTCAAAGGTGGAGGAGCTATCACTGCTTCCGTGACTGCGTGATCGTGTAAAGCAGTTGGAGCGAGAGTTTCCCATTGTCCGCGGTAACGCGGACGTGTGGAAGTCAAAGGCCGAGAAGGCCATTGCTCGCGAGAAGTATCTCCTCGATGAATTTGCGCAACTCAACAAGCAATTTAAATGTTAGCTCTCTATCTTCTTTTCCTTTCCTTTGACCATTCGTGGTGATGCTCTGTATTATGTTATTCCCTTGCTTTTTGTAGTTGTTAGCACTCGTCATCCACAGGATGAGAGGGATTGGGTTGCTATTCGCCTGCATAATCTGACCCAGAAGCAGCTGGAAGCTAGCGGTTACTTCTGGGTGGATCATGATCGCGCAGTCGCGTTGGCAACGTTGTAGAATCATGCCTCGCGAGTGCTTCAGTGCTTGAAGAAGGTGTAGTCGTGCCTTAGGCATATCTTCCAAGTGATGTTTCCTCTGGACGCGGTTCCATCAAGCTTGTTAGTTTTGCTGGCGAAGTTTCAAGATATCAGCACAGTCCGCGAGTGCATGTGCCAGCAATTGGTCGTGGGTGCCAAGGATGCATTGGCGCTTGTTCGATTACATCGGCCAGATGTGGATGTCGTGGCTGTTGCCGCTGGGCTGCCGCCACCGCCAAAAGAGATGACCTGGAACATGGTCCCACACTACCACGCGCTTGATCGGCCAGCCGAAGATATCGTTGATTTCTTTGAAGATCAAACAAATGTTCTCCTTTTGCATCAGTAGTGTAGTTGTATCCTTCACATAGATGTATAAGTGTTGTAAAACTCATATGATTGTGCCGGGTGTATTTGATACCCATTAATGTGTAAAGAGCTTGCTAGCTTGTATATTTTTTCGAGTGTATTCATGTCAGCACCTTGCCAACCTGTCAGGTGCGTTGCAACTGGGTTGGTGTTATCAAGGGTTCGATTGGTAGTGCATCAGCTACTCAGGATACTGTGTTATTCGTGGAACAAGATGTAAAAGGTGGCGCAACCCCCGAGTAAAATAATTGCAAGGAGAGTAGAAAACACAAGGTTTGGGGCACTTATTGGGTCCGCAACATAGAAAACAAAAAATTTCCTACGATGTGAACTACATGCCAAGATCTATCTACTAGGTACAAAGCAACGGGTGGACATACATCCAACGAGAACTTACCCTCGAAGACAACGAGTTTTGTTAACGAGTAGGAACTCGTGGTTGATGTAGTCGTACACTTGCCGATCTCAAGATCGTGAGGAAGTCCAGCAGGTCCGGCTCCAACACGTCCATTAGATCCAGCTCCAGCAGCACCAAGTCCAGCACCACAAAGCAGCGGTGCATCCGTGATCGCACACACGTCCGGTACCCCGACAACCTCCGTCCCTCGCTCCAGCAAAGCAGCGGAAGCAGCAACTCCTTTCCAGATAAAGCCACCGGGAACATGTATCTCGCTAATCCGAGACCATGGGGAAATAATACTAGAGGGGGAGAGAGATCCTTCACAAGGAGGTGTGAGTGAGAAGTGAGGAGAGGGTGGCCTTTTATAGGAGGAGGGGGGTGCCCCTCCTTCATGGCCGGCGCATGGAGGAGGTGCCTCTTCACCTCCTCCATTCATGTGGTGGTAACCCCTCGACATTAAAATGCCTCTTCACATTCCCTTTTAAAGTCTCCACTTTAAATGCATTAAATTTCTCCAAATTTAATGCTCTCTCATTTAATAAAACTCTTTTATTATTTTTATTCAGAATTTTTGTTAATTTCATTAATTAACAAACATTCACATAAAACCCCCTGCAACATTTCAATATTACATGCAGAACCAATTTCAGCAATTTCACCCGAAACAGTTTCGGTGTCTATTGAAATAATTCTAGCGCATTCTTAAATCTTTATCTGAAACATGTTTGCTCGAAATGGTGTCGGTATCCCTTAAGTGTGTCACGCTATGGTTCGCGAATAATGCAGACATGATCGAGACCCCTCTCCGATCAATAATCAGCAGCGGGACCTGGAGATCCATACTGACTCCTACACATTCAACGATGACTTCTGTGATCGTGAGAACCTTTAACGCTAGTAACTAAATCCCTTTGTCTCGCGATATATTACATGTCCGAGATTCGATCATCGGTATCTCCATACCTAGTTTGATCTCGTTTCTGACATGCACTCTTTTCTCGTTCCCGTGATATAACATTCTAGTGATCACATCACTTGCTTGCAAGCTATTTTAATGTGATATCACCGAGAGGTCCCAGAGTATATCTATCCGTCATCGTGATTGAAAAAATCCACTCTTGATCCATGAGCCTCAACATAACACCTTCGTAGCACTGAACCCATCTTTATAGTCACCCTGTTAAAGTGTGACGTTTGATGTTATCAGGATACTCTTCCGGTGTTAGCAATTAACATGATCTCATGGTCTAAGGATAAAGATTACTTCGTATGATGTTATAGCAATATAAACATAATGACTTTGATCGTAATGCTATACTTCGGATGAATGTTCATCACATCATTCCACCAATGTTGTGACCTCGTTATTAACAACATCCAATGTCCATGATCAGGAAACCTTGATCATCTTGTTAATCAATGAGCTAGTCTACAAGAGAGGCATAACTAGGAACCCTTTTTGTTTATTAAACACACATGTATTGACGTTTCCGATCAATACAATTATAGCATGCAAAATAAACATTTATCATAAACATGGAATAAGATAATAACCACTTTATTATTGCCTCTCGGGCATATTCCCTTCAGTCTCCCACTTGCACTAGAGTCAATAATCTAGTTTGAAAAACTTTGCGTATTGAACACCTATGGCTTTCTTGTGTAGCATATACGCTATTGCTAGTGGTTAACATAATCTCTGGATCTGACAGTTTCAGGTCCGTGTGTAGTTGCATGTCTTTGCGTCTCCACGCATCACTCATTCTCAAATGAGATGGCATTGTATAAATTTGGTCCTTTGGTGAGACCTTTAGTTCGTTTGGCTCAAAATATGTTGATATAATTGTCACACAATATATCTTCATAGTAATAGCCCACTTTGAACCACACCTAGTTTGATAACAAACTACTTAACACAAATGCCCTCCTTTGCTGCTACTATAGCAGTTATATACTTAGCCTTTCGTTGTAGTATCCGTCACAATGTCTCAACTTTAGAACTCATCCAAATCCATCATGGAACATCCTTTCCATTACATTGTGCCACCCATAGTCCAAATTGAGATAAATTTAATTTGTATCTTGTGACAAAACTAGTATCAATGTAACACTTTACAATGAACTACCTTTAACTATTTGTCACTTATACATTATATATACCTTTAACTATTTGTCACTTATACATTATATATTCTTAGTTCTTGGAAACCTCATAAGAATATATTTACTATTGTCCAATGATCATCTTATGAATCATTCTGGTATATGCTCATAACATTTAGAGCATAGGACATTCTGGATATATACATATCATGGTATAATCGATCAAAATCTTCATGTGATTTTACTCACAAAGTGTTGAAACACTTGAATTTTGATACAATCCTTTCCATGCAACAAGAACCTTACTTGTTTCTTCCATATTGAACCCTTTCAATATCTCATATATGTATGTCTGGCACAACCATATTTGCGCCTTAATCTATCCATATAGATATTGATGCCAAATATTCCGGGTTTGCCCAAGTCTTTCATCGAAATCTTATTTTAATGAAATTCTTAACTTGTGTCAATACAAGATACATCATTTCCAATCAACAATATGTCCTCTACATAATGTATTAGAAATATGTCTCAGCGCTCCCACTTAATTTCTTGCAACTGCAAGCATCTTCATCATCTCCAATGAATTTAAACTCTTTTAACAGTTTCATCATGGTGAAGATTCCAACTCCGCTATGCTTACTTCAACTATTGAAGTTTACATGCCCTTTTATCACCCTTTGAATTAACAAAACCCTTTGGACCATGTCATGTACATGTCCTAGGTTAACGTTCTATTAGAAGAACCCTGTTGGAGACGCACTGCTGAAGAACTACTGTGATGCTGCGCTTGTACAGTTTGCCATTGATGAGGGTGAATGCCTTGGATTGTTGCGCTATATGACGCGCATCAGTCGGGTCATCTGGCAACCTTTTGCTAAGCAACTATGTGACATATGGTTGCGTCCAGGATGGCTTGATCATCATGACCTCCATGGGACCTTCGAGTCCTGTGTCTGGCTCCGAGTCATCGAGTGCCATTGGCTTGTTGGGTGGCGTAGCGCCCAAGTCCGTTGGAGTGCTTGTCTTCTTCTCTAGAGCCTTGGTATTTATGGAGCGTTCGCAGATGCACTCTAGAAATACTCTAGGTGGCACTGGGGCACAGGTGGAGCCGATGTTGGCGAGTGTGTCTGCCTCCTCATTGCTTTCGCGGCCAACGTGCCGCAGCTCGCAGCCGTCGAAGTTTCCCTCGAGTGTGTCGTAGAGGTCGTGGTAGGCGATCATGTTGTCGCTCAAAGCATCACACTCGTTCATTGTTTGGTTGACCACTAGTTTGGAGTCACTGCAGATGATGAGTCGCTTAGCGCCGCAGGCTTTCTCCATCCGCATACCATGGATCAAGGCTTCGAATTCAGTTTCGTTGTTGGAGGCAGTGAACTGCATTCGCAGAACGTATCTCATCTTGTCACCTTATGGCGACGTCAGTATGACACCTGCGACAACTCCTTCCTTTCGCTTAGATCCATCGAAGTGCATTGTCCATAGGTAGGACATGTCTGCCTTGTCGAGGAGTTGGTTCTCCATCCAGTGCATGAGGAAGTTTGGGAGAACTTGCGATTTGATCGTGTCGCGCTTCTCATATGTGACGTCTTGTGAAGACAGTTCGATTCCCCAGAGCGTGACTCGTCCAGTGGCGTCAGGATTCTTGAGTATGTTCCCGAGCGGGACGTCGTTCACCACCACGATTGGGTGCTCCCGGAAGTAGTGGTGCAGTCGCCTGGCCGTCATAAAGACGCCATACGCTAGCTTCTGGTAGTGCGGGTACTGCTGCTTTGTTGGCGTGAGCACCTCGCTAAAGTAGTAGACTGGGCGTTGAACCCCGTGGACTTTATTTTCTTCCGCTCACTCCACCACGAGCACGGTGCTGACCACTTGGTTGGTGGCAGAGATATATAGTAACAACAACTCCTTTTCACCAGGCGTCACTAATACTGGCGAGGTGGATAGTAGACGCTTGAGGTCTTCGAATGCTTCTTGTACTTCGTCTGTCCACTCGAACTTGTTAGCTTTATGAAGAAGTTGGTATAAAGGCAGTGCCTTTTTGCCCATGCGACTGATGAATCGACTAAGCGCCGCAATTCACCCAGCTAGCTGCTGGACACCTTTTATGTTCTTCGGCTGTCCTATGGCCTTTATCTTCTTCGGGTTTGCCTCGATCCCTCTCGTGGAGATGAGATACCCGAGTAGTTGCCTAGATTGTATGCCGAAGGAGCATTTGTCTAGATTGAGCTTAATCAGGTAGCAATCGAGATTATTGACGGTCTCGTGGAGATCGTCGAGTAACGCAGGTTGCTCTTTGGTTTAGACCACGATGTCATCGACGTCGACTTGGATATTGAGGCCAATTTGATTCTTGAGGTAGGCCTACATACATCGTTGATAGGTGGCTCCTGCGTTTTTTAGTCCGAAGGGCATCGTGTTGTGGCAGAACACACCAAAGGGTGTTGTAAACGCTGTTTTCTCCTGGTTTCCTCCTTCATTTGAATCTGATTGTAGGTTGAGTAGGCGTCGAGGAAGCAGAGGCACTCGCATCCCGCAGTGGTGTCGATTATTTGATCGATCCATGGCAAGAGGAAGTGCTCCTTCGGGCAGTGCTTGTTCAAGGAGGTGAAGTCCACGCACATCCACAGGATATCCGTGTCCTTTTTAGCCACGATCACTGGATTTGCGAGCCAGGTGCTTTCCTTGATCTCGCGTATGAATTTTGCGTCGAGGAGTCTGTTGACTTCCATACCGACCGCTTTTGCTCTTGGTTCAGACAGTCACCGTATTGTTTGCTTGACTGGCCTTGCGTCTGGATTCATGTTGAGTGAGTGCTCGGCGAATTTCCTAGGAACTCCTGGCATGTCTGCTGGACACTAGGCAAAGATTTCCCAGCGCTCATGGAGGAATTCGACGAGCGTTTGTTCCTATGCGGGAATCAAGTTGTTGGTGATGAGGGCCGTCTTGGTCGGGTCCGTTGGGTGGACCTGGACTTTCTTGGTGTGCACCGACGAGTCGAAGGATTGGTCGGGTGAGCTTGGCTTTCTCAGGGGAGGTAGACTGTTGTCTGTCAACTCCTTCAACCTTGCGAGTTCCTCTTGCATGCCAAAGGACTGGGAGATTCTGTTGAATTCCCTATCGCAGCTATCAGACCTCTCGAAGCTTCCGTTAATTGTGATGAAACCGTTTTGGCCTGGCATCTTCATCTGTAGGTAGGTGTAGTGTGGTACCGCTATGAACCTCGCGAATGCGACACATCCAAGGATGAAGTGGTATTGTGAAGGCCAGTCGACAACTTCAAAGTCGATGCACTCTCGCCAAAAATTTGCGGCGTGCCGAAGATGACGTCGAGGCTGATCTTGCCCAGGGGGTACATGCCCTTCCCTGGGGTGATGCCGTGGAACATCGTGTCTGAAACTTCCAAACATGTCAGAGGGATCCTAATTGCGCGCAAGGTACTTGCGAACATGAGGTTGATGCCGCTTCCGCCGTCCATGAAGACGCGACTCATCTCGAAGCCCCTAATCTATGCCTCGAGTACAGGGGGACAATGGCCTGGGCGAGGTACTTGGCGTGGATGGTCGCGCTTGTCGAAGGTGATGCAGGACTGGCTTCCACTGAGGTACTTAGTGGTGGAGGGCGGAGAGTTTATGGCCAAATTGACTTGGCGAGTGATTGCCTTCTGCACTCGATTTGAGGGGTGCCCTTTTTGGATCATCCCCATGTTGCCCAGCGCTCGCAGGTATGGCTCGCCTCCATGGTTCTGGACTGGTGCAGCCGCAGCTGGTGGTGGTCTAGGTTTTGGCGGTGGTGCTCCATGAGCCACGGCGCCCGGGCAGCTCCGGAGCCGTGGTTGATCGCGTCGCGATTCATCTAGGCCAGGTTTCGTGGAGCTTGAGGAACTCGCAGCAGTCCTTGAGAAGGTGGCTGGAATTTTCCTTGCTTGTCGATGTAGAAGTGTACATTCCACGGTCCGGACAATTTGTCCTAGATGGATAGTCCAGGTGCCTCGTCGCGAGTGCAGTGCTGCCACACTTGCGTGGTTTTCCCTCTATCATGGTATCCACCGCTGCGATATCCGCTGTTGTGGTTGTCGTCACGTTTATCGGTGTAGCCAGCCGCGAACATGTCGACCTCTTTGCGGTCCTTGTAGACGCGTATTCAATGTTTCCCTCGATGATCACGTATGCGCCCGAGCTTGTCGTCAAAATGGGAGTAGGGACAGTTTTTCACCCAATCCTCTCCATCGGCTCACCGATTCGCGATCTCCATCAGGTGGTCGATTGTCTTGGACTTCGAGCGTCCCAACTCCTCCCTGAGCTCTCTGGCGAACGCCGTTGTTGAACGTGTCGATTGCGTGATCCTTAGAGATATTTTCTACAGAGTTCTTGATGAAGGACCATCTCTGGATGTACGAGCATAGCGACTTGCCAGACCTCAGGTGGTAGCCTCTTAGTTCCTCAATTGATGCAAGCCTTTTGTAAGTGCCCTTGAAGTTACGCACGAAGCTGTAGTCCAGCTCTTCCTAGCTGCGAATTGATCTACGCGGGAGATTGTTTAGCCATGCGTGGGCGGCACCTTGCAGTTGTAGCTGCAGGCAGTTCATGGACGTGCTTAAGCTTCTGCCATGTAGCCTGACGGAGGAGATGTGATCTTCCAGCCATATTCGTGTCCTGTAGACCGTCAAATTTTGGGTTCTCCGATGGGAGTTTGAACCCCTTAGGGATTCGCTTCTGCATGATGGTTCTACTGAAGCATCTGACACCGCAGAGTTCTAATTCTTCATCTCCTGAGTCAGTCGAATGGACACGACTCATGCGCAAACTGTCGACCTTGCGTTGTGTGATGTCATCACGCGCGTCGTAGTCGCGGTCATGCCGTCGTGAGCAATGTTGCTGTGACAAATTGTGGTTGTCGTCGCTGGAGGAGCATGAATAGTAATACTTGTCCAGAGCTTTAGTTTTCTTCGGCTCTTGTGTTGGCTCCTTTACGAGGGCAGCTTTGACTAGCCCTAAGCCCGCGAACGTGGATCGGTGCATGGACGCTCGCGGATCCCCAGCAGGTGGCTGGTTGTTGAGGAGGTACATGGTGGCAGCTGTCACCACCGCTTGCGGTGTCTTTGGGAGCACGTTGCCTCACGTATATATCCACCATCATGGATCCGAAGTCGAGGACTCGCGCGGCTTCTTCTCGCTCCTTGTCGGTGAGGTGGGCCAGTCGAGATCGTCGTTTGGCGGCCACGTAGTCATTGCCCTTGGAGGAGGATCCTCCCATGGAAGAGAGTTGAGCCCATTGAAGACTCGACTCGTCCGCTGCCTTTCTACGCGCGTCGAGTTGTGCAATTACTTGCTGTTGGCATTTGTACTCCTCTTTGAGCAGCCATTGGTAACCCATCAGCATCTATTGTGATGAGTTTAGGGGGAGGGGATTGCCCCACAGAGCCTCGCAATAGCGGGCCCACTCATTGTTGTTGAGCTTGATCAGCACGTGCTCTTCGGTGTGCTCATTCGCCATGAGGTTCGGGTCTCCTTCTGTCCCATTGTTGGTGGGCGCACTGATACGTTGCTAATGTATCTATAATTTTTGATGTTCCATGCTTGGTTTATATCTACTTTCTTATATTTTGAACACACTATGGAGTATTTTATTACACTTTCTTGGACTAACCTATTAACAAGATGCCAAAGTGCCAGCTACTTGTTTTCTGCTGTTTTTGGTTCCAAGAAAGACAGAAAATGAATATTCTCGGAATTGGACGGGACAGAAGCCAAAGTCAATATTTCACCGAGGGGGACATGGAGCCAAAAGACGAGATGGAGAGGGGCCAGAGGCCAACCACACCACCTGGTCACGTGGCCAGGCCTGGCCCGCGCCAGGGGGTGGTGTGGCCGCCTAGGACGCTGCCTGAGCCTCCCCATTCGCCTATATATTGCCTCCAATACAGAAACCCTAAGTACCCGATCAATATTCCACGAAAGAGTCTTTAGCCGCCGTCATCTCCATCCCTAGATCGGGAGGGATCTGAAGCTCTTCCCGGCACCCTGCCGGAGGGGAGAATTCACCCTGGAGGCCTTGTTCATCACCATGCAAGCCTCTAGTGTGATGCGTGAGTAGTTCATCCTTGGACTACGGGTCCATGTACTAGCTAGATGGTTGGTTCTTCTCCTTTGAGATATCATGTCTAGATCTTGTGATCTCCGTTCATTATCAAGATCATCTATTTGTAATCCTACATGTTGTGTTTGTGGGGATTCGATGGATATTGAGATGCTATTTTAGATTGATTATTTATTCTACCATGTCTTTGTTATTTGTGATCTTGCATGCTCTCCGTTGTTAGTAGATATCTAGGCCGAGTAGATGCTAGAAACTCCAAAGAGGGAGTATTTATGCTCAATAGTGGGTTCATGCATCTAGTAATCTAGGGAAGTGACAGAAATCTCTAAGGTACTAGATGTGCTGTTGCTACTAGGGAGAAAACATCAATCCTTTGTTCATAGAACAATCATATTGTTTATTTTACACGCAATGCTTAATGCAATTATCTGTTGCTTACAACTTAATACCGGAGAGGGTTCGGATGATAACCTGAAGGTGGATTATTAGTCATAGATGGAGTTGGATTACAGTCTATGTATAATGTTGTAATGCCCAATCAAGTCTCAAAGGAGTCAAGATGATTAGTATATGCATGTATGCTTTCTCGATGTTTGTCAATTGCCCCACTGTAATTTGTTCACCCAACGTGTCATCTATCTTAAGGAGAATCACCACTAGTGAACTATGGACCCCCGGTCCTTTATTTTACCATCAATCTACAACTGTTTACTATTTTCTGTTTAGTTTCTGCAAGCTATTACTATCTTCCACACAATACGTTTAATCCATTGTTTTCAGCAAAACCGGTGAGATTGCCAACCTCACTGTAAGTTGGGGACAAAGTTCTGTGATTGTGTTGTGTGCAGGATTCCAAGTTGGAAACAACACCTTGAAGGTGTTTCCTTGCTCATACTAGTTCGATAACCTTGGTTTCATAACTGCGGGAAAACTTGTTGTTGTGCTCATCATACCTTCCTCTTGGGGTTCCCCAACGAGCTCGATATATTTTGGGCCATCAAGCTATCTTTCTGGCGCCATTGTCGGGGATTGAAGAAGAAGAAGCTCCCATTGTCTGGCACCGTTGCTGGGGAGTCAAGGACATCTTCACAAGGGGAGTCCCTCATAACCAATCTCTTTACTTTGTTCTTTTTGTTTTTCTTAGTTTATTTCTGCTTTGTTTGCTTGTTTCTTTATCAAAAACACAAAAAATTAGTTGCACTAGTTTGTTTTTCTATATTAAAAAACAAAAAAAATAGTATTAGTTTCTATTTTAAGTTGCCATTATGTCTAGCATTGCTCCAATTACTATGTCACCTGAGGAAATGATTTTTACTTTCAAACAAGGAATTTAAGAGAGTTTCAAAGAAGCTTGGTCTAGAATCTCTGATTTACATGAAAAAACTAAACCTAAAATGACTCAAAGCTTGTTTCTTAGCAGTTTTTACTTTGGAACTGCTCTATGCTATAGATATGCTTTGGATGCTATAGTATGAGGAGATTTCCTCCAATGCAATGAGGATGAAGCTTTTAATGCCATAAAGAAGTTGGTCTTAACTTACAACTTGCCTAGAAAATCTGATTCTTCCTTTATAAACATATTTGCTAGATTGAACACTCTTGAGACCGACACTGCTTGTTTAAAATATTTCTATAACGCGCTTAGAGAGCATCATGATTATGTTCCAACAAATTCTGAACCCTCAAAATGGCTTCCTATAGTAAAGATTGTTATAAATAATGAAACTTTTCATGCTTGATGTGATATCATGTCTGAATTCTGTCTTATGCCTAAAGATATCTATGAATCTTTGAATCTTTGGGCACTTTCTCAAGGAGGAGGAGAAATATTTCTTGCTAATAATGCCACAATATTTCCCATTGGAATATATGAAGGAGTGTTTACAAAGATCCTATGGAAAATGGTTTCTACTAATCATCTTGTTATTGAATGTGTAGGAAAAGGACAAATTACACTTGGAAGATCCCTATTTAAACTCCTTGGAGCAATAATAGATGTGGAAAAGGGCACCATGCATTTTGCTTCTCCGCCAAACAATCATATGTTCCCCAAGGTTAAGAATAAAACTAAGAGAGGTAAGGGCAAGAAATTTGGTTTCAATGCTTCTTCATTTGAGAACACTTGATTATTTTCTTGCTTCTTATGCCTAACTTAAAGGCATTAAATAAAAGTACTTATTGGGAGATAACCCAAAAGTTTTAGATGAGTCTTGGAAGTTATTACCTCTGTAATAACTGCTCCTTATCCTTTTTATTTGCTTTTTGTGCCAAGAGTAACCTCCAATGAGAGAGAAGTAATGCTTGGGAAAGTTGTTGTCCCAAAACAGATTTTTGTGTTTTGCTGTAAAAATTCGTGTGAAATCTCTGTACGTCGGTTTGAGCTGTGATTTTTGGTGCTTCTACCACAAGATGTTATCTAACTTTCGTTAGTTCAACACTTTTAGATTTGAGCAACATAAGGTCTTATAAAAAATTGGTTTTTACCTGATGGTCTGTTTTGATAGATTTCTACCATTATTCGCATTTGCTTCTTGTTGATTCCTTTTTGGGTTCTTTTTGGGGAATTGAGATTTTTGAGGTAAGTGCTACAGTATATCTTGTGTTTTAATGGAAGTTTTATTTGTATTGGAGCTGAAACCAAAGACTTATTATCTTGAGTACACTAATGTTGCTAATATAGATTGTGTGAGTTTTTGTATGAGAGAAAAATTTCAGGTGTATGGAGAGAATGATGTAATGAGATGAAGAATGGACTAAAGCTCAAGCTTGGGGATGCCACGCGTGTCACCCCAAAAAATATCCAATAAGTACAAGCGTCAAAGTTTTGGGATGGCTAAGGCATCCCCTACTTCATCAATAAAAATCTCAGGTTTCTTTCAAACACTTCATTTTTATTGTTTCATGCACAGTTGTGTTGTTCTTGGAGCGTATTCGTTTTTGTTTTTGGTTTTCGTTTGCTTGGTTTGCTTAGTTTGATTGAATAAATTGGTTGGACCCTCCCCCCTCTTTCATACATTAGTTTTCAAATAAGTTTGGTTTGGATAGGAAAAGAGTAGGAAAAGTTCATCCTTAAGTGGTAACATGAGACTGTTTTTGACTGTGGCCTATGCTTTGTCATGTAATGCTTGATATTGTTTTGGCTTTATGCTTAGTGATTTTTGCTGCAGCATGACATGTTATAAACAATTGAGATTGCTTAATGTGCCTTGAAAGAATCATGCATTGTTTTGGCATAATAAAGCATAGTATTGTGGTATTCTCCTTTGATGCTTTATTTGGGTCGACTTGGCGCATGCTCACACCATGTTATGACTATCCCAAGTCACCATAGCCTTTAGGATCCTTTAGTTTTCGACTTGTAATATCACTTTATGCTTTAATCGATGATGTTTTGTCGCTTTGCAAGATTATGGCCATTATTTCTCTCTTAGTTGGTCGCTCCCAGTCTTTTGCTAGCCTCCATGACCAAGTATGAGTTCCACCCATGCATCCAAATCCAAATAAAACCAAGTTATTCTAAAGAGTCCACCATACCTACCTATTAGCATTTGCTATTCCAAGTATATTCATGTTTTTATCTACCTTCTGAATTAAACTTGTTATGTGAAAACTAGTGATTAAAGCTCTCACGAACTTGATGGCACACTTTACTTTCTTGCACTTAATAATCTTGAACCATTGTGTCCATCTTTGTTGCGTATATGCTTGCGCTTTATAAGTTGAAGTTAGAAGAACCATGTATCATGGGGAACGCTTTCAACATTGCACTTATTATTCCGTTGATATCATAATTCTTTTGCTTATGGATCCTGGCGGTGTGAAATAAAAGTGGAACTTGTAAGATTATGGAGTTTGTATGTGTGTTAGAGAAACGCCTGGTCTGCTATCCCAAGCCATGCCTAATCATGGTGGAAACTTGCAGCATAACCATAATGAGCACTCTATGAAGCATCCTCAATAAAAACCTATGCAAATAGCAAATAAAAAGATCGCTGAGATGCTCATTGTCTACTTGTCTTGTCATTTAGATATGGGATAGCTCCTATGTCATGGGGCAAGGGGTACCCCGTTCGTGGTTCTTTATGATACATACGTACTTACAATGACAAGAGCTTATTTGTGACTGAAGTTGAGTAGCATGAGGTTCAGTACTCGTAAGCAAGGGGCATGAGATTTCAACTTATAACTTGTCAAGCATATCCTCTTAGTTATGTCACTTTAACCTTAATCACCTAAAGATGCTTATGATAGGGGCAATGAGAGTTGAAAGCTAATAAGTACCATAATTTTTGGAAACTTTTTATGAGACTTGAATCACTGCTTCCTTCCATGAAGGCCTTTCTTTTACTTTTATGTTGAGTCTCCATCTTCTATATTTATGCACCTATTAAGAGAGCATAGTGGCCATTCTTAGTTTAATGTGCATTGTCCCAAGACTTGTTGATTGATACATAACTTTGATATTGCTTGTTCTTAAAATATTTGTATATAGTCACCCTGATGAACTTTGAAGGTGTCCTATGCAATTATGTTTTGCTAAACTATGAGGGACAAGCTGCATACCATTCTCATTATGCTTTCTTTATGTGAAACAAACAAACGTCTTGCAAAGCATTGTTATGCATGAATCTTTTGTTTATGCCTTTTCATGTTGCAACATAGTTGCTATGTCTTATTGCTAGAACTTTATCTTTCATGCTATGTTGAAGTACTATGATCCCAGCTATCAATGTTTTACAAACACTTTGATCCATTTTATGATGGTGCATGTAACCTCAAAAATTATTCTTTATTTTTGTCACTTACCTACTCGAGGACGAGCAGGAGTTAAGCTTGGGGATGTTGATATGTTGCTAACGTATCCATAATTTTTGATGTTCCATGCTTGGTTTTTATTTACTTTCTTATGTTTTGTTCCAACTTTGGAGTAATTTTTATACACTTTCATGGACTAACCTATTAACAAGATTCCATAGTGCCAGCTGCCTGTTTTCTGCTGTTTTTGGTTCCAGGAAAGTGAGAAAATGAATATTCTCAGAATTGGACAGGACAAAAGCCAAAGTCAATATTTCGCCGAGGGGGACACAGAGCCAGAATACGAGATGGAGAGGGGCCATAGGGCCGCCACACCACCTGGTCGCGCCAGGGGGTGGTGTGGCCACCTAGGGCACCCCCTCGGCCTCCCCTTACGACTATAAGATGCCTCTGATACAGAAACCCTAACGACCCGATCAAAATTCCACGAAAGAGTATGTTGCCGCTGTCATCTCCATCCCTAGATCTTGAGGGATCTGAAGCTCTTCCCGGCACCCGGCCGGAGGGGAGAATTCACCCTCGAGGTCTTCTTCATCACCATGCAAGCCTCCGGTGTGATGCGTGAGTAGTTCATCCTTGGACTATGGGTCCATGTAGTAGCTAGATGGTTGGTTCTTCTCCTTTGTATTATCATGTTTAGATCTTGTGAGATCCGTTCATGATCAAGATCATCAATTTGTAATCCTACATGTTGTGTTTGCGGGGATCCGATGGATATTGAGATGCTATTTCAGATTGATTATTGATTCTATCATGTCTTTGTTATTTGTGATCTTGCATGCTTTCCGTTTTTAGTAGCTATCTTGGCCAAGTAGATGCTAGCAACTCCAAGAGTTAGTATTTATGCTCGATAATGGGTTCATGCCTCTAGTAATCTGGGGAAGTGATAGAAATCTCTAAGGTACTAGATGTGTTGTTGCTACTAGGGAGAAAACTACAATCCTTTGTTCATAGAACAATCGTATTGTTTACTTTACACGCAATGCATAACGCAATGATTTGTTGCTGGCAACTTAATACTAGAGGGGGTTCGGATGATAACGTGAAGGTGGATTATTAGTCATAGATGCAGTTGGATTATGGTCTATATATAATGTTGTAATGCCTAATCAAATCTCAAAGGAGTCAAGATGATTAGTATATGCATGTATGCTTTCTCGATCTTTGTCAATTGCCCCACTGTAATTTGTTCACCCAACATGTTATCTATCTTAAGGAGAACCACCACTAGTGAACTATGGACCCCGATCCTTTATTTTATCATCAATCTATAATTGTTTACTGTTTTCTTCTGCAAGATTCTACTATCTTCCACACAATACATTTAATCCTTTGTTTTCAGCAAAACCGGTGAGATTGACAACCTCAATATAAGTTGGGGGCAAAGTTCTGTGGTTGTGTTGTGCAGGATTCCAAGTTGGCAACAACACCTTGGAGGTGTTTCCTTGCTCCTACTGGTTTGATAACCTTGGTTTCATAATTGAGGGAAAACTTGTTGCTGTGCTCATCATACCTTCCTCTTGGTGTTCCCCAACGAGCTCGATATATTTTGCGCCATCAGGGGTGCCCAGATGCGATCAGGTGATGGTTGTTGAAACTAGGGTTGTGATCTTCCTCCTTACCGCCCCTCCTACCCTTTATATAGATAGGCTAGGTCTCGGATAGTAGGTCAAGTCGGTTACAGATTTAGGTTTGTGCCTTTAAACTTTCTATCTTAAGCTTTGTTTTGTGCTGCAAGCAATCGGAGTCTCCGTGAGTCACCCGGATCCTGTATTGGGCCCTGGTAACGCCATGGGCTTCTGCCATACCTGGACCGTATATGCCAAACTCGAGTACCCGTAAGGTATGCCCATGTCGGAATTTTTTTCCAAATTCTTTACGATTTTTAATTAATTTTAAATATATCAAAACTAGAGATGCTCGTCTACACTCAAATGTTTGAAATCAACTTGTTCTCGATATTCGGGTTGGATAGGGCGGCAAGTTAGAGTAAAATTAAGTTCATATTTACTTCAGTTACTCGAGGAGAGGGTCAATTTGAGCAATCGAAGTACGTAGAAATAACTTTATTATGTAAGATTTTCGTCCATAAAAAACTGAGTACGTAAACTGCTTTCAACAAGTATGCTAACTTCTAGATATATGTTAGTTAAATTCCTGTCGTGATATAAATCCTCTACGCTACGCCCGGTCTTTTGATAGTAGTTTTCCGTAAAACTGAGTTAACTTTCATTTCTAGTCATCTTAACTTTCGCGAACTTCTTAACTCCCCCTGTGTACAAGTTAACTTCCACTTTCTATACTAGTTAACTTCCTGACGGAATATCAATATTTTGTGTTTTTGTGAACTGTATATTGCTCACAGTTTTTGAATCACTTGTCGGAATGATGCATGAGATGTACCATTGTAAAGGTATGGAAGTTTCACATCTTTTTCGTAAATAAAGTTTTTCTAAATTAGGTATATTCTTTAAATAATTTGAAATATACCAAACAATGTTTTCGCGAGCTTCTCTATTTTTGTACTGTATTTTGGACGTAATTTTCTAACCGCTTGTCGGAATGATGCACGTGTTATACCGTTGAAATAATATGAAAATTGCGCAACTCTTTTTATAATGTTTTTCCAAATTCCTTACGCTTTTAGTTAATTTTGAATATATAAAACTTCATTTTCACGAACTCTTCATATTTCGTACAGTATTTTGTGTCTTATTTTTAAACCGTTTATCCTTTTGATGCGTGTGATATACCGTCGCTGTGAGCATTGCGTAACTTTTTCATTTAGAAATTTCTTCCAAATTCATTACGGTTTTTAATTAATTTTACCATGAAGACGAGTTAACTTTTGTCTCTTTTCATGTTAATTCCGCGCGGTGGCTGGTCAACATGAATAGAAGGTGGGGGAGCATGATGTGGTGGCCTGCCGGCACCTGCAGTAGGTAGGGTGTATGGACGCTTGGTGTGGAAGGGTGCGGGTGGTAGAGGGACAGAAAGAGGTGGTTACGTGGGGTGGTTCCGATATAAACTTATATAGGAATATCTTAAGGGGGTTCTTGAATAGTCATGTTCTCTCTCTCTATATATATGTAAAATAACTGGGACACCATGTGATACCTAGGTATGTAATATGTTAGGTATATGCAAATTAGGTATGCATATCTTAGGTATGTGATATCTAGGTATGTATAACTTAGGTACATATATCCTCAGGTATGTTTGGTTCAAAGCAAAAATATATGTATTTTACCTATATATATATATATATATATATATATATATATATATATGAGAAATAGTGGGCTACTCACCCGGCTAGCTGTGCATACCCGCAACGCCATAGGATTGAAGACGAAAGCAGAATTTGATTAACGGATGTGATATAAACCCATTAGAGAAACTAACGTCCGTTGTATCGGAAGCATGAGATTCATTTAAGAAGTAAATAACGCATGTCATCCACACACATGAGTTCTTACCACGGGTGTTACGCATGCCATCCATACACATGAGGTCTTCCCACGGTCTTATCCATCCGCACGCAGAAGTTCTCTCCACTTGGCTTTGAAATTTACCACGACAACATGCATTTTTTCATGTCATGCATGCTAGGACACATACACAAGAACATGCGTCATGCCACGCATGCTAGGACACATAGCTAATAACATGCGTCTTCCCACGAACCAAGAACATACACTTTTCTCCAAAATAAAATAGGGTGTTCTCTCACTCAGTCGACACAGGTCCATTGAGGCGTCAACAAGGTACCCATTTTTTTGATGTTTCATATATGTGATTTTCCACCCACATGCATCAATTCGCCACCATCTCAGATGCCACCACCAGATAATTTAGAGGGTATCACCAGGGCGAGCCAATCCGGCACAGGACACGACGCCACACTGAAATGAAGAGACACCTCGGTACCACTCCATGCTCAATGACGCTGACAGTGTAAAGTCGGTGCTCCCCTCCAGACTCCAACGACATCAAGGAATACTCCTTACCGAGCGACACCGACTCCATCACCGACTCTGACACGGATGACAAAGACTACAATCTCGTTGTATGTGACTCACGCCGTACAGAGATGTAAGCGGAAGCAAGTCGGGCTTCTCAAAAAGCAAACATGAAGGAGAACAAGACGGTCGACGATTGGCGTGAAGCCGTCCGCACCGTCACATAAGATGATGTGGAAGGGTCGTCTGTCAAAGTGGAGCAAGCCAGCAAAAAACATGAAGTCAGCGGAAAAGAGGAGAACATCGTCATCATCGACATCTCTGACGATGATGAACCATGACTCCTAGCAGTAGCATGTGTTGCAGAGGGAATCATACCCACTTGTCTGTTTCGCTTCCCATTATATCCCATTGTTTAGTATCGCTTGTTAGTCATTGTCCACACGGCACCATCCGGCATAGCCAATCTCCTCTTAGTTGTTTGTTCACCCATACGCCTTTGTTACCATATACTAATTATGACGGTCTTTTAGTAACTACGTGCACCTTTTATTGCCCAAATTCACCATGTGTGATGTGTGGAAAGAGACATAATATTGTTTTGGGGGAAACATGAGATAATAGATGCGGTTGACCATCAAACCGGTGTTCATGCGTGGCCGCAATAATAATAGCAAAAGGAACTTAGTTGTACTCGCATTTTTTTCATTTGTAGTAGTTTGAATTTGGTTGCTACATGGGTCATATAAATGTTTTTGCACACGAAATACGATATATATACAATCCTCGACCAAATAAAATACCGACAGCCTGTGGTGATTCCGCACGAGAGTGTGCACGATAGTGTACTTCTGTTACACCTCCCTTCCTATGTCTTTGAGATTTCACTATTTGTGGTTTCGTTTTTTCACCTTTTTCGGGCCATTTATTAATCAAGCGGTGTGCAGGACGGAGTCGACGTGGGCTGGAAGGCTATTCATAAAGCCTTCGCATGTTGCTGCACTTTGACAATCATGAGCAATGGTGCATGCGTGGTGTTTGTGAGTTTTTTTTTGCGGTACCCCATGTTCACTTGGCGCCTATATGTAGTGCCATGAATCTTTTGTGGGAACAGATGATAGAAAGCACAGCAAAAGAACAAGGCCAGTTGGCCAGACAAGCCATGAACAAATGTACGTATCAAGTACACACTCTGGAAATCACAAAACATGTGACCGTGGTGTCTACGACACATGTCAAAAACCACAACGATGTGATGATGGTGTCTAAGACATAAACGAAAACCACAATGATGTGAGGGTAGTGTCTAACACTAGTGAAAGAACAAAAGACATCTCATACGGCCTATTCTTAGCAGAATATAACGGATAGCAAGAGGACGCTATTAGCACAATAATGCCAACAACCGATGATGAGGATATTCCGGGATCATATGGGTGGCTATATTGGATGACAATGCATGTGTGTGCAGGAGAATATCATTTTGCGGCCCGAAAGTTGGGGCACCCAAGCAACGCGGTACCCAAGTTTCCTGAAATCAGCCTGGATGACTACAGTTGGTGTGCCAAATACTTAGAGGGTCTTTTTTGGCACGAATTCAACTTTACGTTTCCATACAAAAAATCAGGCTAACGGCCGTCAAGTTGGGCCCCCTGTCAGTTCTCGCCGTTATGTCGTTCCCATCACTTAGGTATCAATTAGGCTTGCAGCGTTGGCGCCTGCATCCATTACGCGTCTTCTTCTTCCCCGGAGCAGAAATATGTGGGGCGTCGCAGCCATGGCGCGGAGATGGGACGTGGACGAACCTGCTCGGCCCAGTTCTCCTCCCTATAGGCTTGCAGTGTTGGTGCATGCATCCATTACGTGTCTTATTCTTCCCTGGAGCGGCAATCTGTGGTCGCAGCCATGGCACAGAGCTGGGACGTGACGAACCTGCTTGGCCCCGCTCTCCTCCCCATCCCAAGTCGGAGCAAGCCCTCACCATGGACGCACCCATGGCACGGTGCGGGGACGAGAATTGGTTCTCGGTGAGATCTCTCACCGTGTCGACCATGCTCGGTTCTGTGTTCCTCCTCTAGAATCCGAGCTCGTCGTCGCCGTGGTTGCACCTGCACCAATTCTGCCACCTCTGCCGAGGTCTCTATGGTAGCTCAAGTTCTGTCATGTTGGACCTGTAAGCGAATTCTGAGCTGGGCGGCGGCAACCCGTTGTTGAACCTGCAAGGAATTTTCTAAAGACTGCGTGCCGCTCCAAGGTCTTTGGCTGATGCCTTCGGCTTCTGCCAACGTCCACCACCAATGTGAGATCATTTAGTTACTTCAATACAAAATTTCGACCAATTTAACTTGTTGATGTATTCCTTGACAATTATAATATAATCGAGCACTAGAAATATTTTGTAGTGTGCATGAGTGATACGTCCAAAACGTATCTACTTTCCCGAACACTTTTGCTATTGTTTCTCCTCTAAACTTGTGTGATTTGGATACAACTAATGCGGACTGACGCTGTTTTCAGCAGAATTGCCTTGGTGTCTACTTTTTGTGCAGAAAATCAACTATCAGGAAAAATCCCGGAAAATATGCCAAAAATCCTATTTCACCCGAAGACTCCAGGAGCCAGAATACGAGACGGAGAAGAGCCCTGGGGTGGCCACACCACCTAGTGGCACGGGGCAGGCCAGGCCGTGCCAGGGGGTGGTGTGGGACCCCCAGGCACCCCCTCGGCCTCTCTCTTCACCTATAAGGAGCCTTCTGACCTAAAAAATTTGGGGGGTTCAACGTTTTTCTAAAAGGAGTTCCGCTCCGCCGCCACCACCAGATTCCACGAAACAGCACCAGAAACTCCGTTCCGGCACCCTGCCGGGATGGGGAATTGGAGGAGATCATCGCCATCGTCATCACCATCGCTTCTCCATCGACCATCCATGTTTTTCCCATCTATGAGTGAGTAATCCCCCACTGTAGGCTATGGGGATGGTAGGGATTGGATGAGATTGTTCATGTAATGGCATCGGATTATTAGGGCATGGTGCCTAGTATCTTTTATTAGTGCTTTATGACTTTGTTGCGACTTGTTGGGCTTAACGCTTGTCACTAGGGCCCGAGTGCCATGATTTCAGATCTGAACTTATTATTGATTCATTATGATAGTATTGTTTTTGGTCTTATCTACAAGTTGTATACACACGTTGTTGTCCGGAACCTATGCCCCCGAAGTGACAGAAATTGGGATAACTGGAAGGGAAAGGCTTTGATGTGAGGATAACATGTGTTCACGGAGTGTTAATGCTTTGCTCCGGTGCTCTATTAAAAGGAGCACCTTAATTGCCAGTAGTTCCCTAGAGGCCCCGCTGCAAACGGGCTGGCAGGACAAAAGATGTTGTGCAAGTTCTCATTGCGAGCACGTATGACTATATATGGAACACATGCCTAGGATTGTCTAGTACTTGGGTGCTTTATCTTATTTATCTGTAATTGCCCTATGTTCTGATTGCTATGTGAATTGTCTTGTCCATGCAACGCCCGTCCATCCATCCCTATGCCTACCGCACTCGAATCTCATTGTTTACTGCTTTCGTTACTACTGTCTTTGCTTTGCTACTGCTGTTACTTTGCTATTCCTACTACAAAACTATTGCTACTGATAAACTGCTGTGAGCAAGATTGTTTCCAGGTGCAGCTGAATTCACAACTCAGTTGTTAAGGCTGATAAATATTCTTTGGCTCCCCTTGTGTCGAATCAATAAATTAGGTTTCACTTCCCTCAAAAATACCGCGATACACCCCCTATACTTGTGGGTCATCAAGACTATTTTCTGGCGCCGTTGCCGGGGAGCATAGCTTTATTTATCAAGTTCACTTGGATTCTCTATTGTTCGCTGCTATCCATCCATCATGGGTAAGTCTCGTGATGGCAAGGTTCCTATTTTACCATCCACTACAAGAAGAGGTACGATTCTAAACACCTCTGCTGCTCTTGATTCACCATCTGTTATAAGTAAGCTCGTTACACCACCACATACACATGCTACACACACTATTACTACTGCTGAATGTGAAACTTCTGATGCTTATGATGCTGCTTCTACTGTGCTTGATAAGAGTGGTTCATTAGGTCCTTTCCTAGATGCTACGATTGCTAGAACTATAACTGGAAATACCGAAACTCCTAATGAATACACTACCACACCTGTTAGCTCACCTGAGTCTAGTGAGAGTTATGATAATGAAGAAGATTATGTTGAGATGACCGATGAGTTTATTGAAGAATGTAAGAACACCCATGATAGGAGCGCTGCTAAGAGTCTCCTTGAGAGGCGTACTATTAGACCCAAATTATCTCCTGCTGCTAAGTTTGCTGCTTCTCCCATAAACATTATAAATGAAGATTATGATTTCTCTCTCGATCTATCTTACATAGCTATTGTCGAGAAAGAAACTTTTTGTGGGACTAAGAATGAAAGTGCGGTAGCACATATGAATGAACTTTCTACCATGAGTGGCTTGTTTTCTGATGATATTAAGATGCGTACTTACTTTGTTGCTAAGATTTTTCCTTTTTCACTGAAAGAAGAAGCTAAAACTTGGTTTAGTAATTTACCTCCTGGATCTATTGATAGCCCTGAGTGCTTGATTAGTACTTTCCTGCAGAAATATTTTCCTCCCAGTGCTAGACATGCTATTTTGCAGGAACTTTTTGATTTTAAACAGGGAGAAAAAGAGGTATTGCCTGAATCTTGGGCAAGGTTTTGTGCTTTGATTCATGCACAGGCTGGAAGTCCATTACCTAAGAATGAGCTTTTTGATATATTTTATAATGGACTAACCAAGGAATCTAGGACATACCTAGATAGTTGTGCTGATTGTGTTTTCAGGAATAGGACTCCTAAGGAAGCTGAGGAATTAATGGCTAAAATAAGCAAGAATTATGAAGATTGGACTCCTCCTAAACAAGCTATACCTGAAGTAATTGTACCTGAACCATCTATTCATGTGCCTATTCCAACATCAAAGAAGAGGGGAGTTATTGAATTAAATGATGAAGTGATGAAGGAAGCTAAGAAATGTCTTAAGGAGAAGGGAATTAAAGCTGCAGATGTCAAGAATTTACCTCCTATAGAAGAATTATGTAAGACTATTCCCTACTCATCCACTATTGAGGTACACTCTCTCCAACACTTTGATGCAGGTGATATCCCTTACTTGAAACATCCTGATCAATGCTTAGAAGAATTTGATATCTATATTGTTAAGAAAGATAACTTTAATAAAAGGGTGCAAAATCATCTAATGGAAAACACTAGAGCTATTGTTGAGTTGAAAGATATTGTGGAAAGAACCTCTAATGATGTTAAAATGATCGTTAAACACTTTCAAATGGTTCAAACTCAAATAGATCAACTTGTTAAAGTGCAAAACGACTTGCTAGTTAATGCTGCTAAAGAAAAACATGCTTATGAAATTAGAACTAGAAGTGGAGCTGCTACCCAGGATCCTCTATATCCCGAGGGGCATCCCAAAAGAATTGAGCATTCTCAACAAACTGAAAATAGTGGTTCTACTCGTAAGAAAAGGAAAAAGAAACATAAAACTGTTGTAGAACCCTCTGAACCTGCTATAGATCCTAATAGTATATCTATCTCTGATGCTGAAACTGAAAGTTGCAATGAAGGAAATGAAGTTCCTAATGAAGAAAAAGTTGAAGAAGAACCTGAAAACCACACTAAGAATACTAAATACACTAAAGAAGATTTTATTGCTAAGAAACATGGTAGTGAAAGTGAACCCTGGGTCCAAAAACCTATGCCTTTCCCTGATAAGAAACACAAGTCAAAGGAAGATGAACACTATAATAAGTTTTGTGAGTGGATGAAGCATTTATTCTTGTAAATTCCTTTGACTGATGCTATTAAATTTCCTCCTTACTCAAAGTATATGAAGGACACTGTCTCGAATAAAAGGAAGATCCCTAATGAAGAAATATCTACTTTGCTTGCTAATTATTCTTTCAATGGTAAGGTTCCTAAGAAACTTGGAGACCCAGGGATTCCAACTATCCCTTGCTCTATTAAGAACAATTATGTTAGAACTGCTTTGTGTGATTTGGGAGCTGGAGTTAGTGTTATGCCTTTCTCTCTCTATAAGAGGCTTCAGCTTGAAAAATTGATACCAACTGATATATCTTTGAAAATGGCTGATAAATCTACCACTATTCCTGTGGGTATATGTGAGGATGTACCTGTTCAGGTGGCTCACCATTGCTTGATATTAACTGATTTTGTTGTACTTTAAATGCCTGAAGATGATAATATGTCTATTATTCTTCGGAGACCTTTTCTTAATACTGCAGGAGCTGTTATTAATTGTAATCAAAGAAAGTTGACCTTCAATGTTAATGACAAGGAACATACTGTCTATTTACCCAAGAAGATTGAAAGGACTTATGGTCTGAATTCAATTGAACATGTTGAAGGCATTCAAGTTGGAGAAATATATTGTCCCATACCAAGAGAAAAATTTGAAACTATTATGATTGGGACAATTGCTATCAAGGTTGAGGTGACATAATCATTAGTGGAGTACAAAGTTTTGTCTCATATGCAATTGTTTTGGTAGCAAGACTTGATCAACCTTGCTAACAAAAGGATTCCATTGAACAAAACAATGTTTTCATTATGATTATCTCCGTTTATTTCTATCCTTTGCATTTTAGTTTTTGCTTTCGTTTAGTTTTCTTTGTGTTGTTAGTTGCTTGCATGCTAGAACTTCTGTAGTCCTAGCCTTGTTTTGTCCTTGCATCATGTTTCCAAAAAAGAAAAAAATCTGTCTGTAAGAAAAATCATTCTTCTATTTCTGAAAAATGCCCAAAAATAAAGTGTCTTGAAAAATTCTAGAAAATTCATATTAAATTTTTACGTGAAAAAAGGGGCAGAGGAGTACCTGGTAGGTACCAGTGGGGCCCACCAGGTAGGCACACCATGTGGTGGCGCGGCCAGCCCTGGGTGGCGCCATGCCCTGGTGTGGGCCACCCCTGGCCCTCCACTAACTCTCTCCCTGCCACTTTCTTCTCTCTCCCGAGTAAGCTCCAGTTCATAGCTCAAAATCGCGTTCTTTCTGTGCTTTCTCTCGATTTCTTCGATCTCCTTGCTCAGCCCATCTTTCTTGCTGAAATTTGGAGCATTTGTTCCCTGGTATGTGACTCCTCCCCTTGTCCATGTAGATTTGTGTTTAGTGGATTATATGTTGAGTATTTTGCTGCTGTAGGTGACTGGTTTTGAGAGCTTGTAAGCTTGTTTGATGCTTAGAGATATAGTTTTGATGCATGTTTAGGCCTCTTGCAAGTCCCTATGAGTAGAATCCTTCATTATATTTACTTTGTAATCACTTATGTAATAGGTGTTTAAATTTTAGAATAGAAGACGAGTGACCACCACCTAAACCAACATGAGCTTTGGGTGCCTGAGGTCATGAAGGTCCACTGGGAGGAGGAAGTTTTCCCCTCTATTTATCCATGCCCTGAGTTCATGAGAGCTATAGGAATTCTACAAGATTTCCACACTTTGGTTTCTAATGCAGGGTTAGAGCACTTTTTGGAAGATGAACCTTGTCAATTTGTGAAGCTAACCATGTCTGTGGTGCAGGATTTCCAATTTAGTCACTCTTTGCCTAACCCCATGGTCCATTACAAAATTTACAATATAGTTGTCGACCTTTCTCTTGATGATTTTTGTGCAGCTATTAAGGTACCTCAATGGGGATCATGTAGAAAGATTAAGGAGAGACCTGAACCCCTCATGGATTTATATGCAGAAATTTGCCAAGGGAGTAGATTCTCGAAGGAGAATGGAAAAATCCATAACATTCATCTTCCCTCCATCCGCTACTTTGCCTACTTTATTGCCAAGTGTGTTCTTGCTAGGAAAACTGCTAATAAGTTATCTTTGTTTGATCTAGCATTTATCTCTGCTGCTCTTAGACGAGATAGGTCTTACAACTTGGGTGCTTTGATAGCTTTCCGTCTTGCTGCTAACCGTGAGAAAGGTGGAATATGTGGAGGCCTCATTGCTTCTCGTTTACTAGAATTGCATGATTTAGTGCCTCATCATCTAGACCTACAGTTTCCCATAGAGAGGCTTGATTTTAATTCCATGATACAACATAAATTTATTTCCTCGTGGGCTAGTTTGAGTGAGTTGCCTTATGAAATAACCTTTCTCAAAGCTGGTTGGAGAAAAGAGCAAGTCCGAGCGTGTTGTTATTTTGCCTGCACCTGTCTTGTTTAACCTTGATAACAGGGAAGGATGGTCCCTCACTGAGGAGGAGCTTGACACGTACTTGGGAGAGCTCTCCCAACAGGAGCAGGACACTAGAAGGGAGGTCACGGATGATTCGGTCCAGCCCTCGAATGAGGGAGAGTCTTCATATCAGCAGCCCGCTTATGATTGGGGAGCTTCCTCCTCTTCTCATGGGCCCAGCTATGACCATTCTTATCAAGATCCGCCCGCTTGGAACCCCTATTCATACATGGATTGATACCCACTTAGGCCAAAAGCCTAAGCTTGGGGGGAGGTACGCCGACACCGCACTCATCTCCATATCATGTTGCGTCGGTACTTTGTACATTCATGTTTTCGTTCTGTTTTCAGTTTTCGTTTTTCTTTGCTTTTGCTTTCTAAAAACACAAAAAGACCAAAAATATTTCTGTTATTTCTCTTTGGTTTGCTTCTTCTTTTTGCCTTGGTTTGCTTTTCCCTTTTTGCTTTGTTTGAACTATTCAAAAAATCCAAAAAGATTTTTCTTTGTTTTTCCCTTTTGGTTCTTGTTTAAAAAATCGAAAACACCAAAAAAATTTGTCGTTCTTCTTTGGTTGTTGCGAGTTTGCTTCAGGGTTCGGAAGTCCTTAGTGGATATTGATATCATATTATTATTCTAGCCACACAAGTGAAGAGCAATAATGAGGAGCAATGACAACTTGAGGCGTGGTAAGAGGCTGGTAACGAACTCTATTTGTTTTCATTTTTGTACATATACTCATCACTGTGGGCATGCTTAGTCCGTTCTTATAGAGTGTATGTTTTCGTTGGATGCTTAGTAGTTCTTGCCTTCTTATGATTAGCTCCAGCTCGCTAATAGTTTGTTGCATGTCTCATGAATATTTGCTTGCATTACTCTATTCATAAATTAGTATGGCACCGTGGTATCCTCCTCTGAATGTTTCATTTGAATTGACTTGGCACATGCTCATGCATGCACATGACTGTAATAATCAGTTAAGCCTCGATGAATTATTTTGCCTTGAGGATCTTGAATCACTTTCGTGCCATGAGTAGTCCTGTTTTGTTGCAAGCATGATAATGACAACCATTGCTCTCTCGTTTGTCGCTCCCTTACTATTGCTAGCCTTCACTTCTACTGAGTGTTTTTACTCATGTTTCCAACTCCCTAAACCAAATATTTCCAAAGTGTCCACCATACGTACCTATAAGCATCATTTGCTACTTTCGTGCATATTCAATATGCCTTGTTTTCTTCCGAATAAAATGTTTGCTTGTTATGAGAAAGTTAGTTAGTAAGCTCTCACGAACTTGATGTCACACTTTATTTTCTTGCACTTAATAAACCCGAACCATTGCGTCCTTCTTTGTTGTGCATATGCTTGCGCTTTATGAGTTGAAGTTAGCAGAACCATGTATCATGGGGACCGCTGTCAACGCTTCATAGGTATTTTGTACCTAGTTGACATCATGTTCTTTTGCTTATGGATCCTGGCGGTGTGAAATAAAAGTGGAACTTGTAAGATCATGGAGTTTGTATGTATGTTAGAGAAACACCTAGGCCACTAGCCTAAGCCATGCCTAATCATGGTGGAAACTTGCAGCATAACCATAATGAGCATTCTATGAAGCATCCTCAATAAAAATCTATGCACATAGTAAATAAAAAGATCGCCGAGATGCTCATTGTCTGCTTGCCTTGTATTTTGATTATGGGATAGCTCCCGTGTCATGTGCAAGGGGTACCCCGTTGGCGGTTCTCTATGATACGTATATACTTACAATGACAAGAGCTTACTTGTGACTGAAGTTGAGTAGCATGAGGATCGGTCTTCGTAAGTAAGGGGCATGAGACTTCGATTTATAACTTGTCAAGCATATCCTCTTAGTTGTGTCACTTTGACCTTAACCACATTAAAGATGCTTATGATAGGGGCAATGAGAGCTCAAAGCTAATGAGTACCATACTTTCAGCATTTGGAAGCCTTTCAAATTATTCAAAACCTTTTCTTCTACTTGTTGAGTCTCCACATATTCTTTGAGCACCTTCTTGAGAGCATAGTTGTCATTCTTTGTGTTTGTCCCATTACTTGATTATTTGTGTTATGACTTTGATGCTTGTATCCTTGATATCTTTACTTCTAGTCATCACTTGAACTTCGGAGGTGCCTTGGAATTTATAATCAAAGGCAAGCGAGATACCACTCTATCATACCTTTCTATGAGCATTGTAATGTTGCTTATGTTTGTGCCTCATGCTACTTATTATTCTTGAGTTGGAATCTCTTCATAGCTTGCAATGACTATTAAGTAGACTTGGTTGCATACTCTTTATTATGAATTGTCCAAGTAGTTGATCATATTGCCGAGAATATTTACATCATATGAAGCAAATGTGTTCGTGAAAGTTCTCTTATCGCACTCAATTTTCAACTGAATTGCTTGAGGACAACACGTATCTACTTTCCCGAACACTTTTGCTACTGTTTCACCTCTAAACTTGTGTGATTTGGATGCAACTAATGCGGACTGACGCTGTTTTCAGCAGAATTGTCTTGGTGTCTACTTTTTGTGCAGAAAATCAACTATCAGGAAAAATCCCGGAAAATATGCCAAAAATCCTATTTCACCCGAAGACTCCAGGAGCCAGAATAAGAGACGGAGAAGAGCCCTGGGGTGGCCAAACCACCTTGTGGCGCGGGCCAGGCCAGGCCGTGCCAGGGGGTGGTGTGGCCCCCCCAGGCACCCCCTCGGCCTCTCTCTTCGCCTATAAGGAGCTTTCTGACCAAAAAATTCGGGGGGTTCGACGTTTTTCTAGAAGGAGTTCCGCTCCGCCGCCACCACCAGATTCCATGAAACAGCACCAAACTCCGTTCTGGCACCCTGCCGGGACGGGGAATTGGAGGAGATCATCGCCATCGTCATCACCATCGCTTCTCCATCGACCATCCATGTTTCCCCCATCTATGAGTGAGTAATCCCCTGCTGTAGGCTATGGGGATGGTAGGGATTGGATGAGATCGTTCATGTAATGGCATCGGATTATTAGGGCATGGTGCCTAGTATCTTTTATAAGTGTTTTATGACTTTGTTGCGACTTGTTGTGCTTAACGCTTGTCACTAGGGCCCGAGTGCCATGATTTCAGATCTGAAATTATTATTGATTCATTGTGATAGTATTGTTTTTGGTCTTATCTACAAGTTGTATACACACGTTGTTGTCCGGAACCTATGGCCCCGAAGTGACAGAAATCGGGATAACCGGTAGGGAAAGGCTTTGATGTGAGGATCACATGTGTTCACGGAGTGTTAATTCTTTGCTCCGGTGCTCTATTAAAAGGAGCAGCTTAATTGCCCGTAGTTCCCTAGAGGCCCTGCTGCAAACGGGCTGGCAGGACAAAAGATGTTGTGCAAGTTCTCATTGCGAGCACGTATGACTATATATGGAACATATGCCTAGGATTGTCTAGTACTTGGGTGCTTTATCTTATTTATCTGCAAGTGCCCTATGTTCTGATTGCTATGTGAATTGTCTTGTCCATGCAATGCCCGTCCATCCATCCCTATGCCTACCGCACTCGAATCCCACTGTTTACTGCTTTCGTTACTACTATCTTTGCTTTGCTACTGCTGTTACTTTGCTATTCCTACTACAAAACTGTTGCTACTGATAAACTGCTGTGAGCAAGATTGTTTCCAGGTGTAGCTGAATTGACAACTCAGTTGTTAAGGCTGATAAATATTCTTTGGCTCCCCTTGTGTCGAATCAATAAATTGGGTTTCACTTCCCTCGAAAATACTGTGATACACCCCCTATACTTGTGGGTCATCAATGAGCATGATCAGTAATATAATTGAACACTAGAAATTTTGAGGCACTCCATATAAAGGAGTAGATTAATATAGAAGGTTCACCAGAGATAACACGGATTTATTGTCTTACATTCCACACACAGGTAATAATTAACTAAAACAAAATAAAAGCAGGGGCGGCAGCAGGAGGCCGAGACACGGAGACGCCTAACAGGGCAGGGGTTTATCAGCAGGAGGCAGCGACAGCCTAGTCGAAGGGATACAAGCCAGTTCTGACATACTACCAGAGGAATTTGCCGTAGGCTACGTGCCATGCCAAGGTAATCGGCCTATGGTTTCTGCCTCCGCCTCTCCCAACACCCTCCGCGTGATGGATCATGCTGTTGAGGTCCATGTTGATTGCTCTACCACAGAATGGGCAAATTAGTCTCCCCCTACGGTGGAAATGTATTAGCCCACACTGTAACCGCCTCAGCACGTAGTGGCTCTTGTTGTCCCTGGATACCTTCCTATTGTCCACTTCATCATCATCCTCCTGTTGATTTTTAAGAACATAACTTAGGACTCATACATATGATTAAATTGTATTACAACTCAAGAATTAACAACATGTATATGTAAGACAATATATCCGTGGATATCAAAGATAAAGCATCTCAGCAATAGTTTGATCGGTTCATATATCATTTCATCTCAACACAATGACAAATAATTGCATAAGAGTGAATGTAGGATAAATCTAAGTTTCTTCAGGGATGGAGTAGGTGAACCAAGTAACAACTGCACAACCTGTAATGTTGTTGTACATCGCCCCAGGTTCACTAACTCATCCCTGAAAAGATCTGACACCAATGTGTCTGCCTCCCTTTTGGGACAAATTTGAATCATTGGCCACAATAAGAAATTGAAATGTAATCTTACAAAACATTATTCAGGGCTATACATAGTCAGGTACAAAAACAAGCCTAAATATTGTAATTATAAATAAAAAAATCAAACAATTAATCTTCAGGTACATGTTAAAAATGCTTATGATCAAAACCATTCATATACATATGCATCATACCAATCATTAAAAGATCAGAAACAATTCAAGGATCATATATGTAGTTCCATATGAGAATAAATCTAGGGCCTCATAATTTGTTTCAGAGATGGAGTTGGCGAACCAAAGTACCAACAACACAACCTATATTGTTTGTGTGCATTGCTGCCTCAGGTTCACCAACCCATCCCTAAAACACGACACCATCATACGTGTCTCCCCTTGAACTCTTTTTGGGAAAATTTCAATCATCATCCTTGGTGACAAACTAAAATGTAATTCTTATACACTATGAATGCATGGAATAGATAATTTGAATATCATATTTCTATGAATGTAGAATAAAGATTGCGGCCTCATAAGTTTCTACAGGGATGGCGTAAGCGAACCAAGTAACACTTGCACAGCTTATATTGATCTTGTACATGGCCCCAGGTTCGCTAACTCATCCCTGAAAAAATCTGACACCAATGTGTCTGCCTCTCTTTGGGGCAAATTAGAATCATTGGCCACAATAGAAATTGAAATGTAATCGTACAAAACGATATTCAGGGATATACATAGTCAGGTACAAAAACAATCCTAAATATTGTAATTATAAATAAAAAACCAAACAATTAATCTTCAGGTACATGTTAAAAATACTTATGATCGAAACCATTCATATACATATGCATCATACCAATCATTAAATGATCAGAAACAAATCAAGGATCATATATGTAGTTCCATATGAGAATAAATCAAGGGCCTCATAATTTGTTTCAGAGATGGAGTTGGAGAACCAAAGTACCAACAACACAACCTATATTGTTTGTGTGCATTGCTGCCTCAGGTTCACCAACCCATCCCTAAAACACGACACCATCATACGTGTCTCCCCTTGAACTCTTTTGGGGAAAATTTCAATCATCGGCCTTGGTGACAAACTAAAATGTAATTCTTATACACTATGAATGCATGGAATAGATAATTCAAATATTATAGTTATATGAATGTAGAATAAAGATTGCAGCCTCATAAGTTTCTATAGAGATGGCGTAAGAAAACCAAGTAACAATTGCACAGCTTATATGGATTTTGTACATGGCCCAGGTTCGCTCACTCATCTCTGAAAAAAGCTGACACCAATGTGTCTGCCTCTCTTCGAGGCAAATTTGAATCATTGGCCACAATAAGAAATTGAAATGTAATCGTACAAAACAATATTCAGGGATATACATATGCATCATACAACGCATTCATAGATCAGAAACAATACAAAGATTATATATATAGGTTCCATATGAGAAAAAAATTATGGCCTCATTTTTTTCAGCAATGGAGTCGAAGAACCAAAATACCAACAGCACAACCTATATTGTTTATGTGCATTGCTGCCTGAGGTTAACTAACCATCCCTAAGAAAACGACACCATCAGATGCCCTTGCACTATTTTGGGGCAAAATTGAATCATTGGGCTCAGTAAGGAATAGAAATGTAATGTTATAGGCCTGATATGTATCGAAATCAACACTCAACTAGCAAACTCAACTAGATGAGAAGATGAACAGATTGGGGTTTTGTGACTAGATGACAGATGCATCAATCGACCGATCAAACCATATATATACTACCCTACTTCAAGAACAAAAGAATATGTACACGATTGAGCAAATCCTATGTATGAACAGTGAAAACTACGGCTGCGACTAGAGAAGCTAGCAATGTAGTACCTCGGACTCCTCATCAGGGACCTCCTCCTCGATCCCGTCATTCTCCGCGATTGTGTCTAAGATTTCTTGTACGGCGATGGGGTCATTGATGTAGAGCACCGGATTGCCTCCGCCTGCCGCCTGCCCCCCATCCAGATCTGCCGCAGGCACCACGACATTGTCGGCCACCTATTGCTAGGCGGTGATGGCTACTACCTGCTGCTTGGTGGCGACGTCTACCACTTGCTACTCGGTGGCGACGGCTACTAGCTGGACGGATGAGCTCGCACCCTCGACGGCGCGGCGACGAGCGGCGTTCGTGCCCGGAGAAGACGCCTCCGCCTGCTTGGCAACGACTGAGCCATCTGCTGCTGTGCCTTCAACTGGCTTCACCTCCGGCTCGTCTCCACGTGTACGCTTCATGGCGCACCAAGGGAAGGAGGTAGTTCAAGCGAGGGAGCTTCAGCGCGCGTGGTATGTGTAGATTGGGGTCTTCGGACTAGACAGACTGGGGGAAAATGACACGAGCTCATGGAAGAAGAAGGTCGAGGGGGGTTATAAACACCGGACTGTTTGTAGTCCTCGAGTGGACACGTGTGGTGGGCGGGGGGGGGGGGGGGGGGGGTCTACCATGATCTCCACCCTTTTTTTTGAAACAGCCACGATCTCCACTTTAGAGCTACATTGAAAACACGCTCATGGCAGACCTCAATTGCACTACATGCAAGTGGTGCGGAACCAATTTCTAGCAACGTTAGATCTACTCGAGGGAGGCCCTTGACTCATGGAAGTTACTAGCGGTAGAGCCCAGTTGGAAGTGAGATTGAGAGCACTGCGTAAACATGGGATATGTCTTATTAAAATCAAGTGGCAATAAATTGCAGCGTACCGTTGACAACCGTGCACTCGATGACCCCGTTGCCCCGTGCATGTGTTCAAAAATCAATTCAGAGAGTTTCACTGTACCAAATTACATGATTCAAATTTTGCTAGAGAGGTAATTAAATTATCTATCCAAGCCCGTTGGATTTAAATCATTTGGAGTTAGAGATAATGTTAGCAAAAATAACAACAAAGAATTTTGCAACATTTAGGTGTGCATGCAGTGACTTTGGACTAGTACCAAATAATGCTATTAGGGCATTTCTAGTCACTTTAAATCTATTAAATAATAATCTTAGACCTTATAAAATATGATCAACACTTTAAATCACATTCCCATGTATTAGAATATGTGGTGATGACATGTGTCAACATGATCCCATATTTTAATTTGAGAATATTAAATCTTAATTAATTTGAATGAGTAGAAATTACTTTTCTAAAATAAAATAAACAAAACTAGTTCTTTAATTCATGTGATGATTGTGATGATGCTAGATCATCAAGTGTGAGCCTTAGTGTGCTAAATAGAAGTAATTAAGTATTGTGTGGTGATTGTGTATCTCGTATTCCTTTATAGACGATAGTACCGAGCAAGGATAGAAGGAGGATGAGTTCTACCCCGAAGAACAGGAGGAAAACTTCAATCACTGCACCAATCAAGGCAAGCCATCATTACTAAGTAAGTTAGACCTTGCAAGTTAACCCTTGCAAGTATTAACCTAAGGAAGATGCACTAGGCATGCTTTAGTTATACCATTTTGATTATACCAATCCCAAGTTTTACTTGCAAGCTTTACTCCTTTTACTTTACTAAAGTTCTTTACTTTTATTATAGATAGCATAAAGAGTATAAAACTAGGCATATCTAGTTACACTTAGATGTCATTACATGGCATGAGATTGGAGATTGGCACCCCTCATTAGTGAACACTCTTAACTTTAGTGGCTAGTGCTAAGTATAAAAGGTGATCACTTTAGATGGGAATACTTGGTGAAAATGATTAAGAAAACCTTGGAATGATGAGTCATTCTATTGAAATGTTTTGACATGTGTTGAGAAACACAAAGGGATTTGATGATGAAAATGTTGAGGCATGAGCCTTAGCCTGTTTACAAAAACTGATGGTTGGGTTCGGACGTGATACCATTCCAATTTTACCGTACTACCACAATACCTAAATTGGGTAGGGCTTAGCCGGAAGTTTATATGCATAATATGGGTTCCCTCGCGGAAGAGGTTTGAGCTGAGGCTACCTCTTGATGATGTCCACATATGCAGTGCCTAGGATGACAGATGGCCATGTCTGGGAGGCCAAGCTCATAGGGGAGGTGCCTATACTAGACTGTGTAAAGGAAAGGTTATGATTGATTATCGGCATACTAAGTATGATGATTCAGGGTTATCCCTGATGGATGTATCGAATTTTGTGGTGAAAGTGTACCACCTTTGCAAAGTGTCAAACTATTCGAATAGCCGCGTCTGCGGTCATGGACAATTGGAGTGGCCATACTTTTCCGTCGTCAGATGTTTTCAAAATGACTTGTGAAATGAATTGTGACTTTGAGTTGACCACACCAGGGTTCTGGATATAAAAACTAGGTTCCCACTTAAGTGATTTAGAACATTAAATTAGCTTTCTTTACTTCTAAACTCAGTTTAAGATAAACCTGCATTTTTGCAAATAAACCTAGAGCTTAAGATTCCTATTAGAACTACCTTACTTGTTAGTGATAGTTTGTGAGTACTTAAAGAGTACTCATGCCTTTGTCCCTGGCTATTCCTGTAGCCAGACTATGAGGCGGACTACCAGGATGATGGCCAGCAGGATATCTACGACAACTAGGATCATCTCCAATCGTCAGCATTGCCTATGACCCTGAAGATAGAGCCCACTACTGCGTGATGACCCACAAGTATAGGGGGTGTATCACAGTATGTTCGATAAGTAAGAGTGTCTAACCCAACGAGGAGTAGAAGGTGCTGGCTAGTGGTATGGATTAGGAATTTTCTGCAAATACTTTGCAAATAGATTTTTAGGGTTTTTTGATAAAGCAAGTAAATAAAGTACGAGTAAATAAAAGATAGTAGGAATAAATGCAGCAAGTGGCCCAATCATTTATTCAGCAAAGGACAAGCCAGTTGTATTACTTAAGATGACCAAACGTTCTCGAGGACACATGGGAAGACTGTCAAGTGCTTTCGCTTCATATAGTTGATTAATCTTCTCTAGCTTGCTAAGTGTTGTGTGGGTGAACCTGTGCTAATGTACCGCCCATCCAAGACTAATACATACTTGTGATTATACCCCTTGCAAACATCCGTAAGTACAAGAAAGTAATTAAGGTAGAAACCTAACCACAACTTTAAATTCTAAGACCCTTACGTCCCTTGTGCAATGGTTTCCTAACGGGGGTTCAGGTTTCTGTCACTCCGGCAACCCCTACGATTAGTAGCCAAATACACAATGCATTCTTCTAGGCCCATATAGGTGAATTCTCATGTAGTCGACGTTCACATGACACCACTAGAAGAAGTACACCACAACTTAAATAACAATCTATTGAATCTTTCTCAACACAACTCCACTACTAACAACAAGACTTCTCCCATGTCCTCAAGAACAAAACGAACTACTCAGAATACATCATATGGATCATGATCAGAGATGGAATAATGATGTATAACAATCTGAACATAAACAATAATTCAATGGTTCACTCAATAGCATCAACTACAAAGAGTAATCAACACCGGGAAAGTTTCCCCTATGAACTAATGCAAGATTCAACCAATTGTTATAGAAATATGGAGATGGTGATGAGGGTGCTGATGGTGATGATGGTGGTGATGATGATGACGATGATGACCCTGATGAAGTCCAGCTTGATGATGGTGTTAATGGCGACGATCTCCCCTCTCTAGGAAGGAATTCCCCCGACAGAAATCTATCTGCCGGAGAGATCTTTCTCTCTCGGTGTTTTCCGCCCCGCAGAGGCGGCAGAATCTTTTTCTGGTCGCCCCTCGAGTGTTAGGGTTTCGGGAGGATGATATATGCTAGAGGGGAGAGGCTGGAGTGGGCCAGGGTGGCCACACCACCTCCTAGCGCGGCCTAGGGCTGCTCGCGCCAGGGGGTGGTGTGGGCCCCTTGTGGCCCATCTCCACTCCGTCTTCTGGCATCCTTAGTCTTCTGGAAAAATAGGATTTTCCGTATATTTTCCCGGATTTTCTGATCTTCGCGAATTTTGCCTCCAAACAGCACCTTTTCCATCAGAATCCTGACTGCAGCGGTCCATGCTCCAAAAGTCATCAACCATGCAAAAACAGATGAAATAACATAAGTATCACCTCTCAATACGAAATATATCAATGAATAATAGTGAATTAAGACATAGAATAGTGATGCAAAATGGACGTATCAACTCCCCCCAAGCTTAGAATTTGCTTGTCCTCAAGCGAAACTGAGCTCAATAAACATGGCCTCAGGTTTATGGAGTGAAGAGTCGATAAAAGAATACGGACAAGAAGCATCACATTCATCCAATACATAGATCATAATAGAAGACAACTCACTATTATATAACTCAACTTGCAATAGGTAAAGGAAACACAATAAAGATACATAAAGTGAATCATAATTGGTAATGGAAAACTTAGCTCTTGGTCGAAGAATAGTTGATAATTTGCTGGAGTTCACAAATAGCTGGTTTTCAAAGATAGCTTTCAAAGTAGTAAACATCAAGATAAGAGCAATGTGCAAAGCAAGGAACATAAGACATGATTGCATAAATCATCATATGAATGAATGAAACACATCAACTCAAAATACTTGCTGAGGTAGAAGAGAGTAGGTTTACTGACTCAACTACAAAGTAAAAGAAAGGGCCCTTCGCAGAGGGAAGCAGGGATTGCAAGTCTCATAAAGAGCTCCCAAAAATTATGATACTTACTAGCTTCCAGCTCTCATTGCCCTATCATAGGCATCTTTTGGTGATTAAGGTTAAAGTTACACAACTAAGAGGATATGCTTGACAAGTTATAAATTGGAGTCCCATGCCCCTTACTTATGAGTACTGAACCTCATGCTACTCAACTTTAGTCACGAGCAAGCTCTTGTCATTGTAAATACATGTGTATCATTAAGAACCGCCAACGGGGTACCCCTTGCACATGACACATGAGCTATCCCATAATCAAAATGACAAGGCAAGCAGACAGTGAGCATCTCAGCGATCTTTTTATTTGCTATTTGCATAGGTTTTTAATGAGGATGCTTCATAAAATGCTCACTATAGTTATGCTACAAGTTTCCACCATGATTAGGCATGGCTTAGGCTAGCGGCCGAGGCGTTTCTCTAACACACATATAAACTCCATGATCTTACAAGTTCCACTTTTATTTCACACCGCCGAGATCTATAAGCAAAAGAACATGATATCAACTAGGTACAAGTACCAATGAAGTGTTGAAAGCGGTCCCCATGATACATGGTTCTGCTAACTTGAACTCATAAAGCGCAAGAATATACACAACAAAGAAGGACCCAATGGTTCAAGTTTATTAGATGCAAGAAAGTAAAGTGTGCCATCAAGTTCGTGAGAGCTTTAATCACTAATTTTCACATAACAAGTTTAATTTGGGAGGTAAATAAAACAAAAATTTACTTGGAATAGCAATAATGCTACTAGGTAGGTATGGTGGACACGAATGGCAAAGGTTTTGGTTTAAAGGAGGTGGATGCACGAGAAGAATACCCTCTCAGTACAGGTTTTTGGCTAGTAAGGCTGGGTAGAAAGTACAAGAGTTGAAGGAAACAAACAAACATACAAGCGATAAAGACAAACATGCAATCTTCCTTGGAAGCACAAAAGATCTTAACTAGAGAATACTAGACTTATGAGCAAATCAAGAAAGAAAGATGATGAAATTATTTTTCTCTAAAGTACTTCTATCTTTTCTTTCAACTCTCAAAAATAGTGTGCTACTGACCGAGCCAGGTTTTCCAAAACCAACTAAATTAACTCGATGATCCCAAAGTGATACCAATACTAACAACAAGATCAATCATACAACCATGAATTGAAAAATAATATAAGCTATGAAAAAAGAGTGAATGATAGAACTTCTCATTAATATTCCATAACGGCAAGTCACACCAAGGGATACATATCTAACGAGGGAGGGGACACTTCCATAATGCAAACTATACTACATAATAACTCCACTATTCATGATATGACTCTACTAAAAAGGTAAAAAGATAGAAGATATTGATGTGATACCGCGGCACTCCCCCAAGCTTGGAACAAACCAAGGGGATGCCAAACCTGATGATGAATTACTCCTTTGGTGGTGGTGGTATCCTCTCGATGAGCTCTCTAATCAATTTCCTCAAGTCCTCAATCTCGAAGGTAAGATTACGAATCAGCTGTGAGTTTTGCTCAATGCGGCTCATGATCATGTCGTGTTGAGAATTCTAGCTCTTGCTGTTCTTTCCCCACTCTTCCTCCTTGAGGTCTTCTTTTCCTACATGGCTAGAATGGAGCAAATCCCAATTGGAGGGTAATTTCCCCTTGGGCATATTCTAGTATTGATGCTCATGGATAAGAGTGTGGAAAGGATTCTTGGTGCATGGAGGAAGTGACCAGGGATCTGAACGGTGATAAGGAGGCCTCCCTCCAATGTCTGGGTTTTCCACCACTCCAATTTTTGCAATGGTAGTGCCGGTTTGCTTTGCCTCCTCTTCACGTTCGCTCTTGATCTCCTCCTGCTCGGGGTCTTGGAGGTCTTCCTCCATAGGCTCCTTTCCTTTATCCTTGGTGGACACCATGGTGCTTCTAAGGTTTCAAAGAGTATGTCCTGGCAGAAACAGATCGAAACAAAAACACGATGATAACACGATATACAAACCTCGGGGGATCCGGGGGGGGGGGGGGTTATATATTACGAAGTTTCATATCAAAAGGAAGGTACTGGGAGAAAATGAGCCGGAGGCGGAGTCTGGGTGGACTCACCACCTGGTGGCGCAGCCAGGGGTGGGTCCGTGCCACAGGGTGGTGTGAGCCACCCTGGCTTCGTTTCCATCCCTTTTTCGCTTCGTATCTTTCCTTATTGACTAAAAACTGCAAAAATATAGTTGGATAGTATTTTCGCGGAACTTTTCTTACCAGAACTGTTACCTATTTGAAAACAGACTCTGCAGGTCTCTGAATTTGGTATCTAGTAGATTCTTCTGGAGTCACCACTTGAATAACATCAATATCTTCATCTTATACACTTATTACTTGAGTCATAAAACCTTTCTCTTTCTCATTACACCATTATCTCCACTACTTGGAAATTTCTTTCACACAAAACTTCACACAATTCTCATTAGCAACCTTAGTATATATGAAGTGATAAAACCTTTTGAGTTCAACTTCAACTTAAAACCATCAAAACATAAGCTACTGTATCAACATCTTCCGAAAACCCAAAAAGAATTCAAAAAGGAAATCGAATAAAGAAGCAAATGCAAGAGTGGCTAAATCTGTCAAAACAGACCAGCAGGTAAAGATCAATTTTTTCTAAAGTCTTCTGTTGCTCAAATCAAAAAGTGAAAAACTAACGAAAGTTAAACAACAACCTGGGGCAGAAGCACAAAAACTTACAGCTCAATCCGACATACAGAGATCTCTCACGAATTTTTACGGTGAAGCACAAAAATCTGTTTCGGGACAGCAACTTCCCCAAATATTACTTCTCTCTCATTAGAGGTTGATCTTGACACAAAAACCAAACAAAGCAGATAAGGAGCAGTTATTACCGAAGTAATAACTTCTAAGACTCAAAGAAACAAAAACAAACTGAAAGCAAAAACAAATTGGGTTGTCTCCCTAAAAGCTCTTTCTTTATAGCCATTAAGATGGGCATGATAATTTCGAAGATGCTCACATAGGAATATGAATTGAAGTGAAAGAGAGCATTAAGAAGCAAAAACACACACGTTTAAGTCTAACCCACTTCCTATGCAATGGAATTTTGTAAACAAACAAGTTGTTGAAACCAGAGGCTACAAGCCTAAGAAGGCAAAAGAAGTGCAACATAAAAACTTTCAGCATAAAACGAGGAAACCTGATATTATTGAGATACATAAGAACACTTTTCCCTCTCTCATAGTAACTTTCAGTATCATGCATAAACTTAACAATATAGCTATCACAAGGACCATCATAGCAATGATCACTTATTCTAACAGAAAACACAGGAATTCTAGCTCTCATAACACTACTTTGCGAAACCATATTAGGGGTACCCTTACAAAGGATAGTGTGTCCCTATTTTTCATACTTAGGGACAAAGTCTTTCACATTTGCTATTATTGGTTCATAAACCATTTGTTTATCAGGTTCAACAGCTTTACTTGTACTTTCATTAACCATACTAGCTATCATAGAATGTTCCTTTACCCTAACTGGGAAAGGTATTTTCTCAATATAAGGTTCAGGTAACACATGATTAGCAGTATAAACTTCAGTATTTCTTGCAGGAACACTCTTGGCAACATCTTTATAAGGTTCATGATACTTATTCCACTTCTTTTTAGTCACTTCGATGTAGGAAGCAAAAGCCTTAAAATAAGAAGCAATAGCTTGAGAATCTAGACCATAAGCATTTTTAATATTTTGAAAGTCATCGGTTCCCATAGAAGATTCAATGAATTCATAATCATAATTTATACCTGACTTTCTACCTTTGTCATTCTCCCAAGCTTCAATTGAATACGGTCCAGAAGATCCCATTTAGCTTCTTCTTCCATGCGAGTGAATGATCCAGCAAAAGAAGCATCCAATAAATCTTTATCATGTAGAGGGATCCTTGCATAAAAGTTGTTGATAATAATATTGTCGGGGAGCTCATGAATGGGACATTTGAGCATTAGTAACTTCAATCTCCCCCAAGCTTGAGCTGTACTCTCTCCATCAAGAGGCCAAAAGTTGTATATTTGATTCCAATCTTTATGAATCTCACTAGGAGGATAAAAATTTGAATAGAAGAGAGGCACTATTTCCTCCCATTCCAGAGATTGACCATTCTTCAGCAGCTTATACCATTCCTTAGCTCTTCCTTTTAGTGATAATGAGAATAACTTCTTCTTAACTTGATCTGTAGTAATACCTACACACTTGAACAACCCGCATAATTCGTGTATAAAGAGCAAATGATCATCGGGATGGACGGTTCCATCCCCAACATAGTAGTTATCCATAACACGATCAATAATTCTTTTAGGTATTTTTAAAACATCATTCTCAGCAGGTGATGGCTTATCTACTACCTTAGCAGTGGTAGTAGCATTACCAAATAAGAAACTCATCGAATTATCCATAACGAAAATAAAGCAACTAGCAGAAGTAAACAATACTCACAGTAGAAGTTTCCTTTACCAGTTCCACTCTCCAATAGCGCTTCACTCCGCGGAAACGGTGCCAGAAAATAGTCTTGATGACCCCAAAAGTATAGGGGGTGTATCGCAGTATTTTAGATAAGTAAGAGTGTCGAACCCAACGAGGAGCAGAAGGTGCTGGATAGTGGTATGGATCAGGAATTCTCGGCAAATACTTAGCAAACGGATTTTTAGGGGTTTTTGATAAAGCAAGTAAAAAAAGTACGAGTAAATAAAAGACAGTAGGAATAAATGCAGCAAGTGGCCCAATCCTTTATTCAGCAAAGGACAAGCTGGTTGTATTACTTAAGATGACCAAATGTTCTCGAGGACACATGGGAAGACTGTCAAGTGCTTTCGCTTCATATAGTTGATTAATCTTCTCTAGCTTGCTAATTGACGAGGGTTTAACTCATCAATGCCAATTGTTATGGACTTGGGTTTTGGAGAAGGAGGGAGCGCTGGAGACATCTATCGGCTAGCAAACAAGCACACAGGGGACAAAGAATTTACCCAGTTTCAGGCCTCATAGAGGTCCCTACTCCTGCTTGTATGCTCGTGGAATTATCGAAGGAGTCGAAAGTTACAATGGTGCGCAGATGCAATCTGGCAAGGGTTGTGGAAACTAGGGTTGCGCGTGTCCTCTTCGCCGCCCCTCCTAGCCTTTATATAGATAGGCTAGGTCTCGGGTAGCAGGTCGAGTCGGTTACAAGTTAGGGTTTCCCCTTCAAACTTTCTATCTTTAGCTTCTTCGTGTCCTTCAAGCAATTGAGAGTCCGCAAGTCACTCGAGTCCTTTCATCTGGGCCTTGGCGACACCGTGGGCCTGTACGTATTTGGACCATATATACCAAGCTCGACTACATGTAGGGTATACCCATGTCAGTAGCCCCCGAGTGCCCAGTGGAATCGTAGATTCGACTGGAGACTTTTTTGAAGTCTTCGAGTGCCTGAATGAGTACATTTTCGACTGCTTTTATGTATATCATAGGGATTGTTGATATACCTGCCTGATATAACCAAAGTATCGGTATCAGTTAACCACCTTAGGGTGAAACAACGCAATCTACTCGAACTCGAGTCCCCGGACTCGAATCCAGAAAAGTGCTGGCGTAATTCGACTCAGGCCGCGGAGGTCTTACAGGAGTCGAATTCCAGTTATATGGGTGTGAGCACTCAACGCGTCCGTCAAGGCATGTTCATCGTGCCTGTAGGCACGGATATATTTCTGGTAATGCGCAGTTAAATGCGTTGCCAGGCCTTATTTAGGTCTTACCTTCACGCTGTAAGCGCGGCATCCGAATTTTATCATCGCGGAGACGATTCGGGCGACCCAGGAGATGTAGTCTCTTTGTAGGGAAAATTATGAGGCGGTGTCGCCATGAGATGCGAGTGCGGATGTTATCAACACACAGTTTTTACATAAATAATCATAGGGTGCGCGACCAGCGCTCCCTATGGGAGTAGCCCCGTGTGCCTGGTTGAGTCGAAGACTCAGGCAGGGACTAAAGAACTTTTGCGACTGCTGTCGTCTTTTGCTTGTTTGTTTCAGTCGAAGACTTAGGCAGGGACTAAAACACTTTTGCGACTGCTGTCGTCTTTTGCTTGATTGTTTCAGTCGAATTTTTTTTCTGGCGCTCCCTATGGGAGTAACCCATGTCCGTAATCGAACCGTGTTTCGAGTGGTTGGGTTTGATTGTAATTGCCCATGTTCCTGCAATAAGAAAAGAGAAAATCCTAGGGTGCGGGACCAGCACTCTCTATGGGAGTAGCAACCGAGTGCTTGGTGGAGTCGTAGACTCCAGCAAGGACTAAAGTAGTCGAAGTTTTCCACTGCGTAACTTTGATGACGTCAGTGCTGGCGCTTGTATGACCTCAGTTGCCCGCGTGAGCGAGTTTGACGGGACGTGACGAGCGGTGGGTCCCACCTCCTGACTTTGATTTGACTGGGCGTGCGTAATCTTATTTTTAACTGCGCCTCCTCAATTTCCGTGCGTAATGGGAGAAGTGGGAGAGACGGTTCGTGCTTCCTCTTCTCCACGTGTCCAACGCGATGCGTGCCACACGTCCAATAGGGTTTTTGTGAGCCGTTGGATTGCATCTCCTAGGGGTTAAGTAGCGGCGCTGCGGCGGTAATTTTCCATCTGCGCTCTTTCTTCCTCGCTGCCATCACCATTGCTGCTGTTCTTCTGCTTTTCCCTGCACTCGTCTCCTCCACAGCGCTGGACCACCTCCGCTCGTTTCCAAGCTACTTTCTGCGCTCTCATCGCCGCCGCGCAATGGGGAAAAAGAAAGGAAGCGCTGATGCTGATTTCGCGGCCGCCGTCGCCACGGGGAAGAAGAAGGGTGGCTCCGCTGCTGCGGGCACTAGCGTCGCTGTCGACGGGAAGAAGAAGGTCGCGGGCACCCGCGTGACCAATGGTGCATGGCGCCCCTCCATCATCAAGGTGTCGGATCTCTGTCTTCTTCGCCAAGACGGAGCTATCCCTGCAGCAGTCGCCGATGCGCACGTCCCCGGCGGTGAGACCATTTCTGTTCCTGCCGCTGGTTTTCGTGTGATGTTTCTCGCATTCGTCATTCGCGGTCTCTCCTTGCCTCTCCACCCCTTTCTTAGGGGTCTTCTTTGTTTCTATGGGCTCCAGCTCCATCAGTTGTCCCCAAATTCGATTCTCCACATCACCTGCTTCATCACCCTTTGCGAGTGCTGGCTCGGAATCGAGCCACACTTTGGTCTTTTCAAGCGCTTGTTTAAATTGAAGCGTCAGTCCGCATTTGGCTCTTTAGTTTATGACGTAGGTGGTTTCGGAATCCACGTCGACCCATCCGCCACCTACTTCGATATCAAGCTCACCAAGTCCGTCCAGGGATGGAGGGATAAATGGTTCTATGTCCGCGATCAGAAGGCCGAAGATGAGCACTTTGGACTCGCGCCCTTCGATCCCACGACTCCCTACAAGAAGATGCGTTCTTGGAAGAACGTAGTGATGCTTGGCGAACTTGCGGAGACAGACGTGCTATATCCGCACATCTGCGACCTCGAGAGTCGCATAGGCGCAGAAGAGGGACGCTGCGCCCTTATCAGAACTTGGCGGCTGCGCCGTCGCATCCAGCCTCTCCAAGCCAGAGTCCATCCCATGTTTCAGTGGAGTGGCGCTGATGATACCACTCGCGTGTCGATGGCATGTCCGCGAGTGAGGTGGATAAGAGGGTACGATTGGTCACGAAGTACACTATCAAGGATGTGCTTCCGAGTGAACCGGTCGTTCCTCCTTTTGATGCTTCGAATCCCCCTCCTGAGGTACAGTTGTGCTACACAGTAGCTTATTTGCACGATTGCTTTTTGTTGCTTACTTATGCCTTTTGCTGATATTTGCTGTTTGTACGCAGGATTGGGCGGTGTCGCCCTGTATGCCTCCTCTTCCTGAGGGGATTATTCCTGGCGAAGCTTTGGAAGAGGACGAGTCTGAATCGACTGTCCCTTCTGACGTAGAAGAGGAAGCCCCCGAGTCTGAGAGTCCAGATACTCGCAAGCGTTCGCGCAGCAAGGATTCAGACGCGCCGACTCCTTCGACTCCAGAAGGCGTGGCTGTTGGCGCGGAGTCGCCAATTCCAGCCGTTCCTGTAAGGGCTGTGGCACCATCTTCTCGCAAGAAGATGCGATTGCCCAAGGAGTCTTCGTCAGAGTTGGCGGAGGCCACGTTTGATCTTGACAAGTTTGACTGGTAAATTTGCTAGTGCATTCATTCTTTTCTGTTGTTTTCTTGTTGGCTTTGCCCTGGAGTTTTCCTTTTCTCAATGTGGATTTGATCTTGTAGTCAAGAGGCGTCGTCATCTTCTGGCAGGGTCGAGTTTTTGAAAGATTCGGGAGTCGCGACCTCAAGGGACAAGGTGGAGGTTGAGCGCGCTCCTCCTACGGTGGCGGCCCACTCCGGGCACAATTCTTCGAGCTCTCCTCACGTAGGGGAGCATCGAATGGTTGCTCGGATGACGGTTCAGCAAACTTCTTTGGAGTCGCTGGAGGACCATGTAAGCATATTTATCCTTCTTTTCTTGTGTGGCAGTCGACGACTTCTATAGCCCTCTCTGATTCCTTGTTTTGTGCGATAGTTCCTTGTAAAGGAGGCCGCGCAAGTAGCGGAGCAGGTGATGGCGATGGGTCGCCAGCATGCAATGCTGGAGACGCGTCACCGCGTTGTCGAAAGTGAGTGTTCTACACTTATTCTTTTTCGCCTTCTCCTTTTTTGGTACAGTCGACTGATAGTCAACCTTTGATTGCCATGTAGCTGAGCATAACGCGTTGCTGCGCAACGTCGCCACTTTGGAAAAAACATTACCTGCGGCTGTGAAGGGGCGCGACAAGGAAATCGCGGCTCGTGATGATGCACGGAAGCGTGAAGAGGATCTACGTGCCTCCTTTGTGGCCAGGGAAAAGTTGTTCGAGGAGCAACTATTCTCAGTCGCCAAGGCCCTCTCAGGTACCCTTGCTGGTAGATATTTTGTTGTTGTCCTTCTCTGTATCTAGAGTTTTGTCGGTGGCGTTGGAGGTTTGATCCATGTGCGTTTTTTTTGTGCAGATGCTGGCGACTTGAGCTTTGACCCGCATGCCCTTCGCCGTGATGACACTCTGGCAGACACAGTGTCTGCGGTTGAGGACCGAAGCGCCGCCATCCAAGGTACATTGTCTAAGGCGAAGGTCGCCCTCAGTCGCCTCCGGGAGGAGTTGATGCTGAAGGCGGAGCTGGTCGATAATATGGACGAGCTGGCGGAGTCACTCGCCGGGGGTGTGCCTGCCACCTACAAGAACTCCCTCCGCGTGGCTGGCGCGACCATGTCACTCGCCATGGTGCAAGCCCATGGAGTCGAGGTAGATCCCTCTGCGGTGTCGAAGGCGATGCCTGTTGGCACAGACGGTCAGCAGGTAGTCTTCGCTCCTTTCGCGACTGCCTGTGCCAAATATGGCCACTCCTTGATAAATACCGTTGCCAAGTATTCGGAGGAGCTCCAACGTGCGAAGAAGGCGGCGAAAGCTTCGGCCTCAGGGGCCGGCAGAAAGTCAGTGGCATCTGATACTGCCACGGACTTGATGAAGCCCCCGAAGCCGTCAAAGTCGAAGAAGCCAGCTGCTCTGTTGTTAGCTTGTTGTAATAGTTGATGATTTGCCCTTTTGGTCTGAGAACATGCCTGCTGGCGAGTGTGTTTGTGAACACTTATGCTTATCTTGAATGCATCTGTTCCCCTTGCATTTGTGTTAATTTGGTCGCCTTATGTCTTGACTTCTGGTAGGGTACGTCAAGTGATCCTGTGGGGGGAACCCAGGACTCGCCATCTCTTAGTGATACAGTGGCACCACCACGCTCCAGGGTACAGGAGCTATCCCTGCTTTCGCGACTGCGTGACCACGTGAAGCAGCTAGAGCGTGAGTTGCCCCTGATCCGCGGTAACGCGGACGTGTGGAAGTCGAAGGAGGAAAAAGCCGCCGCCCGCGAGCAATATCTGCTTGGCGAGGTGACACAGCTGGGCGACCAGTTTAAGTGTTAGTTTGCTCATTCTCATCTTTTTCTTTGTAGTTAGTCGCAATGGTAGGTTGTACTTATGCTGTTGATGCTGCTTCGTGTAGTTGTTAGCGCACGCCATCCGCAGGAGGAGAAGGATAGGATTGCCATTCGCCTTCATGATCTCACCCAGGAGCAACTTCAAGAGAGTGGATACTTCTGGGTAGATCATGATCGTGCGACTGCGTTGGCGACCCTGCAGGATCGCGTGTCACGAGTGCTGCTCTTCCTGAAGAAATCACAGTCGTGTTTGAAGAACATTTGTCGGGTGATGTTCCCGCTGGATGATACTCCATCAAGCCTGTTGGCCCTTCTCTTGAAATTTCAAGATCTATCCGCGGTTCACGAATGCGTGAGGCAACAGTTGGTGGCTGGTGCCAAGGCCGCCCTCTCGATGGTGCGATTGCACATGCCTGACGTGGATATTGTTGGAGATATGCCCAAGAGGCAATAATAAAGTGGTTATTATTATATCTTTATGTTTATGATAAATGTTTACATCCCATGCTATAATTGTATTAACCGGAAACATTAATACATGTGTGTTTTGTAAACATAAGAGAGTCCCTAGTAAGCCTCTTGTTGAACTAGTTTGTTGATTTATTGATGATCATAGTTTCCTGATCATGGACATTAGGATGTGATTAATAACAAGGTTATGTCATTGGAAGAATGATGTGATGGACACACACACCCATAGTAAGCATAGCATAAGATCAAGTCATTAAGTTCGTATTGCTGTAAGCTTTCAAATACATAGTAACCTATTCCTTCGACCATGAGGTTATGTTAATCACCATCACCGGATGGATACTTTGATGACATCAAACGCCGCTTCGTAACTGGGTGGTTATAAAGGTGTCATTGGGTATTCTGAAAGTATGTGTTGAAGCGCATGAACCAAGATTGGGATTTGTCCATCCATATGACGGATAGATATGCTCTGGGCCCTCTCGGTGGAATGTCATCTAGTTAGCTTGCAAGCATGTGACTAGGTCACAAGGGATGACATGCCACGGAACGAGTAAAGAGTACTTATCAGTAACGAGGTAGAACTAGGTATGGAGATACCGACGATCAAACCTCGGATAAGTATAGTATCGCGAGACAAAGGGAATTAGTTTCGTATGTAAGTGGTTCAATCGATCGTGAAGTCATCGTTGAGTATGTGGGAGCCATTATGGATCTCCAGGTCCCGCTGATGGTTATTGATAGGAGATGGGTCTCTGTCATGTCTGCATATTCACGAACCGTAGGATGACACACTTAAGGTTCGAAGTTGTTTTAAGTAGATATGGAATATGCGTTGGAGACCGAATGCTGTTCGGAGTCTCGGATTGGATTCGGGACATCATGAGGAGATCCGGAATGGTCCGAAGAATAAGATTCATATATTGGGGATCATTTTCTAAGTTAGGAAATGTTCCAGAGTGTTTGTATGGAGATTCTAGAAGGTTTCGGAATGTTCTAGAAGGTTCTAGAGGATTTCTTGGAGTTTGCTTGAACCAAGAAAGGGTCAAAGGAAACCTAGTGGGGCAAGACACGGATTCGTGGGGGAGGAGGACTCCTCCCCCTCCCACCGCCGGCCATAGGAGGGGAGTCCTACTAGGACTCCCCCTCCCCAGGCGCGCCCCCCCCTTAAATAGAAGGGCAGGGGCGCTCCCTCCTAGCTCTCTCCCACAACTCCCAATCTCTGCCGCCTCTCTCCTCCACCTTTCTTCTGCACAGGCATAGGCGAAGCCCTGCAGAATTCTCTACTCCACCACCACCACCACGCCGTCGTGCTGCTGGGATTCCGTGGAGAAGATCTACTACCTCCGCTGCTCGCTGGAACGGGGAGAGGAAGGTCTGCTTCGACTCCGCACGTGTGACCGACTGCGGTAGCGCTGCCGAAACGCGGCGCCGGAAGGATCGTCAACTTGACCGACTGCGGGAGCGCTGCCGGAACGCGACGCCGGAAGGATCATCAACACGATCTTGAGATCGGCAAGTGATCGACTACATCAACCACGAGATCTAATCTCGTTAACGCTTTCGGATCTACGAGGGTTGGTTCCTATCTATCTCGTTGCTCATGTCTAATAGATTAGATCTTGCTTTTATCTGGATTAGATCTGGGTTTTGTTCGTTCTTGCGGTAGAAATTTTTTGTTTTCCATGCTACGAATCCATCATGCGGCCATAGCCTCTGGGCCGCCAGCGCCACCAGCATGATCTGCCTGGAATATGGTACCACACTATCAGGCAGTGGACCATCCAGCAGAGGAGATCGTCGACTTCTTTGAGGAACAAACCAATGTTCATCTGTTGCAAGAGTAGCCAAGTTTGTATCCTACACATAAGTGTACTTGTGTTGTAAAGTTCATATAGATGTTGTAGATAATTAATTGTCGTTAAAGAGCTCTGTGAGCGTGAGGTGCGTTTGGACTATGCGAGTCCTTTTCGTTAGCCTGGCCATCTTTTATCTCGGTCCCTTGTCAACCTGTCAGGTGCGTTGCAGCTGAGTTGAGGTCATGTTTTAAGGGTTTCGATTGATGTGCCAGCTACTCAGGATATCGCGTTTTGGTTCGAAGAACAGATGTGTACAGGGTGTCGCAGCCCCCGAGTATATAAATTGAAAAAGTAAGGGAGAACTCAGAGTTTTGGGGCACTTAGCTTTTATTTATTCGAAGAACAGTGCGAGGTACAATGTGTGGCTAAGTAGCCTTGGCTGAGTAGCCTTATTTGTGATGTAAAAAGTAAAAACGACTAAGGGTAGAAGCGTCGCAGCTGTGCGACGTTCCAGGGGTTGGAGTATGCGACTCCCGTCTCTAAATATTTAAGGCGATAGGCGCCACCTAGGATTACTTCTGTAATCACGTACGGTCCTTCCCAGGGGGACTCGAGCTTGAGATGCCCCTGCTGCTTTAGTTGCAAGACCAGGTCACCTTCGATGAAGGATCTGGGGTGAAGCCTCCTACTGTGGTAGTTGCGCAGGTTCTGCTGGTAGATCGTGGATCTTTCTGTGGCGATTTCTCTTGCTTCGTCAAGGAGGTCGACGGACTCTTCGAGTGCGAGGGATGATTCCTGTTTGCTGTAGGCGACCACGCGTGGCGCTTTGTACCGTACTTCGGCGGGTAGCACTGCCTCTGCTCCGTGCACCTTAAAGAATGGCGTGTAGCCCGTGGCGCTGTTTGGAGTTGTACGAAGGCTCCAGAGTACGGATTGCAGTTCATCCGGCCAACAGCCCGTGGCTTGTTCGAGTGGTCGGAGGAGTCGCTTCTTGATTCCGCTACAGACGAGGCCGTTTGCCTTTTCCACCTGACCGTTGGTCTGTGGATGCGCTACTGAGGCGTAGCTGATGTTGATCCCTAGGTTCTCGCAGAATTCTTGGAACTCCTTGGATGTGAAGTTCGTCCCGTTGACAGTAATGATGCTATGTGGCACCCCGAAGCGGTAGACGATGGACTCAAAGAATTTGACTGCGCTGTGCATGGATTGGTTGGTTACTAACATGGCCTCAATCCACTTGGTGAATTTGTCGACTCCGACCAAGAGGTAGACGTAACCTCCTCATGAGGATCTTGGAAACTCGCCAACCATGTCGAGCCCCCATTGCACGAAGGGCCAGGCCAATGGGATTGGCCGTAGCTCTGCGCCTGGTGCGTGCGGCTTGTCTGCGAATCGTTGGAAAGCGTTGCATTTTTTGACGATGTCCTTGGCGTTGCGCATGGCTGTAGGCCAGTAGAATCCAGCTCGTAGAGCTTTGGCAACGAGGGCACGACTGCCGGTGTGGTGCCCGCAGGTCCCTTCATGGATGTCGAGGAGAACTGTTCTTCCATCGGCCATGGAGACGCATCGCTGTAGCACTCCTATGATGCTGCGTTTGTACAATTCACCGTTGATGACGGCGAATGCCTTGGAGCACCGCGCGATGTGTCGTGCATCTGTCGGATCATCCGGTAGCCTCTTGCTGAGGAGGTACGTGATGTACGGCTGTGTCCATGATTGCTCAATTAACATGACGCTCATTGGTCCTTCGAGTCCAGTGTCCAGCTCCAAGTGATTGAGTGCCATGGGCTCATTGGTTGGCGTAGCCCCCGAGTCCATTGCTACGCTTGTTTTCTTCTCTACGGCATTTGGCTTGATGGAGCGTTCATAGATGCGCTCGAGAAATACCCCAGGTGGTATGGGGGTGCAGGTAGAGCCTATGTTGGCGAGTGCGTCCGCCTCCTCGTTGCTTTCGCGACCTACGTGTCGCAACTCGCAACCATCAAAGTCTCCCTCGAGTGTATCGTAGAGGTCGCGGTATGCGATCATGTTGTCGTTCAGTGCGTCGCACTCGTGCATTGTTTGGTTGACGACCAACTTGGAGTCGCCATATATGATGAGTCTCTTGGCGCCGCAAGCTTTTTCCATCCTCATCCCATGTAACATGGCCTCGTATTCAGCCTCGTTGTTTGAGGTTGTGAACTGCATTCGCAGTATATATTTCAGCTTGTCCCCTTGAGGTGATGTCAGTATGACATCTGCGCCTGCTCCGTCTTTCCGCTTGGACCCATCGAAGTGCATTGTCCAAAGGTAGGACATATCTGGCTTATCTGGGAGTTGGTTTTCCATCCAATCCACGAGGAAGTCAGGGAGAACTTGCGACTTGATTGTGTCGCGCTTTTCATATGTGATGTCTCATGGAGACAGTTCTATTCCCCAAAGCGCGACTCGCCCCGTGGCATCGCGGTTATTGAGGATATGTCCCAACGGGGCGTCGCTGACTACCACGATTGGGTGTTCCTGGAAGTAGTGGCGCAGGCGCCGAGCGGTCATGAAGACGCCGTACGCCTGCTTCTGGTAGTGCGGGTACCGCTATTTTGTTGGCGTGAGGACCTCGCTGAGCTAGTATACCGGGCGTTGTACGCCATGGACCTTGTTTTCCTCAGCCCGCTCAACGATGAGCACTGTGCTGACCACCTGGTTGGTGGCGGAGATGTACATCAATAGTGGTTCTCTTTCCCGTGGAGTCACCAGCACTGGTGAAGTGTATAGCAAGCGCTTGAGATCTTTGAATGCCTCTTGTGCTTCATTGGTCCACTCGAGATAAGCCAGAAGGGCAGCGCCTTTTCACCCATCCGACTGATGAATCGACTGAGTGCCGCGATTCGCCCGGCTAGTTGCTGGATTCCTCTTATGTTCTTTGGCTTCTCCATGGCCAATATGGCTTTTATCTTTTTTGGGTTTGCCTCGATCCCTCTTGCGGAGATGAGATACCTGAGTAGCTGCCCAGATGGTACGCCGAAGGCGCATTTGTCCGGATTTAGCTTAATCCTGTAGCGATCGAGGTTGGCGAAGGTTTCGTGCAAATCATCGATTGTAGAGGCTTCCTCCTTGGTCTTGATTACTATATCGTCGACATAGACTTGGATGTTTCGACCCAGTTGCTCCTTGAGGCAAGCCTACATGCACCGTTGGTAGGTGGCTCCCGTGTTTTTTAGCCCGAAGGGCATTGTGTTGTAGCAGAACACACCAAAGGGCGTTGTAAACGCTGTTTTCTCTTGATCTTCCTCCTTCATTCGAATTTGATTATAGCCTGAGTATGCATCGAGGAAGCAGAGACGCTCGCATCTCGCGATGGAGTCGATGATCTGGTCGACCCGTGGCAGCGGGAAGTGATCCTTTTGGCAGTGCTTGTTTAAAGAAGTGAAGTCCACGCACATCCGTAGGATATCTGTGTCCTTTTTTGGTACCAACACTGTATTGGCGAGCCAAGTGCTTTCCTTGATCTCGCGTATGAACTTGGCCTCGAAGAGTCTGTTGATCTCCATTTCGACTGCCTGCGCTCGTGGCTCAGACAGTCGCCTGATTGTTTGCTTGACTGGCCTTGCGTCGGGGTTGACGTTGAGTGCGTGCTCGGCGAATTCCCTGGGAACTCCTGGCATGTCCACAGGACACCAGGAAAAAATTTCCCAGTGCTCACGGAGGAATTCGACGAGTGCGAGTTCCTATGCGGGACTCAAGTTGTTGGCGATGAGGGCCGTCTTGGCGGGATCCGATGGATTGACCTTCACCTTCTTTGTGTGCACGGATGAGTCGAACGAGAGATCAGGTGAGCTTGGCCTACTCAAGGGAGGCAGACTGTTGTCTGTTGTCTCTTTCAGTCTTGCGAGTTCCTCCTACATGCCAAAGGACTGGGAGATTCTGTTGAATTCCCTGTCACAAGCGTCAGATCGCTCAAAGTTCCCGTTAATCGTTATGACGCCGTTGGGTCCTGGCATTTTCATCTGCAGGTAGGCATAGTGGGGCACCGCCATGAACCTAGCGAACATGACGCGCCCGAGGATGCAATGGTATTGTGAGGGCTAGTCGACGACTTCGAAGTCGATGCGCTCGCACCGGAACTTCTTCGGCGTGCCAAAGATGACGTCGAGGTTGATTTTGCCCAGGGGGTATACGCGTTTCCCTGGGACGATGCCATGGAACGTTGTGTCCGATGCCTCCAAGCAGGTTAGAGGGATCCGCATTGCTCGCAAGGTACTCGCAAATATGAGGTTGATGCCGCTTCCGCCATCCATGAAAATGCGAGTCATGTCGAAGCCTCCAATTTGCGCCTCGAGTACGAGAGGGCAATGACCTAGGCGAGGTACCTAAGGTGGGTGGTCGCGTTTGTCGAAGGTGATGTACGACGCACTGCCACTGAGGTACTCAGTGGTGGGTGGTGGCAAGTGTGTGGCCAGGTTGGCTTGGCGAGTGATGGCCTTCTGCACCCTGTTGGAGGGGCGCCCCTTTTGTATCATCATGGTACCCATGGCCCGTGGGTACGGCTCGGCCCCATTGTGCTGGTCCGGCATGGCTCCGTTCAGGGGTGGCCCAGGTGGTGGTGGTGGCGCGCCATGTGCCACGACGCCTGGAGCGGCTCCGTAGCCTCTTTCGACTGCATTGTGGTTCATCCGAACTAATCCCTCATGTAGTTTGAGGAACTCGCGGCAGTCCTTGAGGAGGTGGCTGGACTTTCTCTTGCCATCATGCTTGTCGATGTAGAAATGTACCGTGCATGGCCCGGATAATTTGTCCTTGGTGGAGGTCGCGGGTGCCTCATCGCGAGCGCGGCGTTGCCACACTTGCGTGGTTTTCCCGGAGTCGCGGTATCCGCCGCTGCGGTATCCGCTGTTGCGGTTGTCGTCGCGTCTATCGGCGTAGCCGACTGCGACCATGTTTACGTCGTCGCGATCATCGTAGATGCGCATGCGACGCTTGCCCCGGCGATCGCGTCTGCGTTCGAGTTTCGCCTCTTCGTCGGAGTGAGCGTAATTTTTCACCGAATCTTCTCCAACGGCCCACCGATTCGCGATCTCCATCAGGTGGTTGATGGTCTGGGGCTTTGAGCGGCCCAGCTCCTCCCTGAGCTCTAGGCGGGAGACGCCACCGTTGAATGCATCAATCGTGCGGTCTTCCGAGATGTTTTCCGCGGAGTTCTTGATGATGGACCACCTTTGGATGTATGAGTGCGGCGATTCGCCAGATCTTTGCTGGCAGCATCTCAGTTCTTCCATTGATGCGGGCCGTTTGTACGTGCCCTTAAAGTTGCGCACGAAGCTGTAGACCAGCTCATCCCAACTGCGAATGGATCCGCTTGGGAGGTTATTGAGCCATGCCCGGGCGGCGGCCTGCAGCTGTAGCTGCAAGCATTGCATGGCAGTACTTCGACTGCCTCCATGGAGCCTGACGGAGGAGATGTGATCCTCCAGCCGGATTTTAGGGTCCTGTAGACCGTCGAATTTCGGATTCTCTGACGGGAGTTTAAACCCTTTAGGCATTCGCTTCTGCCTAATGGATCTGCTGAAGCATCTGGCGCCGCAGAGCTCCCCATCTTCCTCTTCCGAGTCAGTCGACCGAGCACGTCATGCCCTTGACTTGTCGATCTTGCGTTGCGTGAGGTCGTTGCGCGCATCATAGTCGTGATCGTGTCGCCGTGAGCGACGGCGTCGAGACAGGTCATGACTGTCATCGCTGGATGAGGGCGAGGAGTAGTGCTTTGCTAGCGCTTTGCCCTTTTTTGGGTCTGGTACTGGCTCCTTGTCGAGGGGGGCCTCGATTAGCCCCAAACCCGCAATCGTATATCGGTGCATTGCAGTTCGGGGATCTCCAGCTGGCGGCTGGTTGTTAAGGAGGTACATGGTGGCTACTGTCACCACGGCCTGTGGCGTCCTGGGAACCACGTTGCCTCTCGTGTCGACTATCATAGAGCCGAAATCGAGGACTTTCACGGCCTCTATGTGCTCTTGCTCGGTGAGGTGAGCCATCCGCGACTACCTTTTCTTGGCGAGGTACTCGTTGCCTCTTGAGGAGGATCCTCCGTAGGAGGAGAGCCCAGTGTGACGAAGGCTTGACTCGTCCGCTGCTTTTTTACGCGTCTCAAGTTGCGCGATTGCTTGTTTTTGGCGCGTGAATTATTCTTTTAGGAGCCAGTGGTAGCCCATCAACAGTTCCTGTGGGGACCCAAAGGGTAGAGGTGCACCCCGTAGGGCTTCGCGGCAGCGCTCCCACTCTTGCTCGTTGATCCTGATTACGACGCGTTCGCCGGTTTGCTCATTGATTATGCAGGGAGGTTCGACTGATCCCCCGTTGGCGCCGTTACCGCCGTTGCCACCATTGCCACCGTTGGGTGGATCGGTGCCATTGCCGGTGTTACCGCCGTTGCCGCGATTGGCGGAGGTGTCGCCAGCGTTAATGATGGCGCACATGAAGTGATTGGGGAAGCTGTTGCTTCCACAACTTTCAGATTCGGAACCATAGGTTCCATCTTCTGTGGCCAGATCGTTTAGATCGGAGTCGCGACTGTTGTCGCTGATCGTGTTCCCGACTGCCACCGGAGCATTGAGCTCGATGAGGGCGCCGATCGATGGAGGGAACCATGATGTCGGGGCAATCGCCGGTGCTGTCGGTTGATCAGGCATGCGAAGCGTGCCCATCTGACCAACTTGGAAGCGGAAGCTCCCAATCGCGAGGCTCATTCCGTCGCCCACGGACTCGAAGGCCGGGCGGGTGGCCGGCGTGTGGACGATGAAGTCGAAGGCGCTGAAGAGCTGGCGAATCTCCGCTATTGCGGAGTTGTAGATCGCAGTTGATGGGGCCGAAGAAGCCACGACATCAGCACTCCCAATTCCCACAGATGGCGCCAATTGACGAGGGTTTAACTCATCAATGCCCATTGTTATGGAATTGGCTTTTGGAGAAGGAGGGAGCGCTGGAGACATCTATCGGCTAGCAAATAAGCACACAGGGGACAAATGATTTACTCAGGTTCAGGCCTCGTAGAGGTCCCTACTCCTGCTTGTCTGCTCGTGGAATTATCGAAGGAGTCGAAAGTTACAATGGTGCACAGATGCAATCTGGCAAGGGTTGTGGAAACTAGGGTTGCGCGTGTCCTCTTCGCCGCCCCCTCCTAGCCTTTATATAGATAGGCTAGGTCTCGGGTAGCAGGTCGAGTCGGTTACAAATTAGGGTTTTCTCCTTCAAACTTTCTATCTTTAGCTTCTTCTTGTCCTTCAAGCAATCAAGAGTCCGCAAGTCACTCGAGTCCTTTCATCCGGGCCTTGGAGACACCGTGGGCCTGTACGTATTTGGACCGTATATACCAAGCTCGAGTACCTGTAGGGTATACCCATGTCACTAAGTGTTGTGTGGGTGAACCTGTGCTAATGTACCGCCCCATCCAAGACTAATACATAGTTGTGATTATACCCCTTGGAAACATCCGTAAGTACAAGAAAGTAATTAAGGTAGAACCTAACCATAGCTTTAAACTCTAAGACCCTTACGTCCCTTGTGCAATGGTTTCCTAATGGGGGTTCAGGTTTCTGTCCCTCCGGCAACCCCTACGATTAGTAGCCAAATACACAATGCATTCCCCTAGGCCCATATAGGTGAAGTGTCATGTAGTCGACGTTCACATGACACCACTAGAAGAAGTACACCAGAAAAATAACAATCTATTGAATCTTTCTCAACACAACTCCACCACTAACAACAAGACTTCTACCATGTCGTCAAGAACAAAACGAACTACTCAAAAGACATCATATGGATAATGATCAGAGATGGAATAATGATGTATAACAATCTGAACATAAACAATAATTGAATAGTTCACTCAATAGCATCAACTACAAAGAGTAATCAACACCGGGAAAGTTTCCCCTATGAACTAATGCAAGATTCAACCAATTGTTATAGCAATATGGAGATAGTGATGAGGGTGCTAATGGTGCTGATGGTGGTGATGATGATGATGATGATCCCGATGAAGTCCAGCTTGATGATGGTGGTGATGGCGAAATCTTCCCTCTCCGAGAAGGAATTCCCCCGGTAGAAATCTATCTGTCGGAGAGATCTTTCTCTCTCGATGTTTTCCGCCCCGCAAAGGCGGCGGAATCTTTTTGTGGTCGCTCCCCGAGTCTTAGGGTTCCGGGAGGATGATATACGCCAGAGGGGAGAGGCTAGAGTGGGCCAGGGTGGCCACACCACCTCCTGGCGCGACCTAGGGCTGCCCGCGCTAGGGTGTGGTGTGGGCCCCCTGTGGCCCATGTCCACTCCGTCTTCTGGCATCCTTAGTCTTCTGGAAAAATAGGATTTTTCGTATATTTTCCCGGATTTTCTGATCTTCGCGAATTTTGCCTCCAAACAGCACATTTTCCATCAGAATCCTGACTGCAGCGGTCCATGCTCCAAAAGTCATCAACCATGCAAAAACAGATGAATACCATAAGTATCACCTCTCAATATGAAATATATCAATGAATAATAGTGAATTAAGACATAGAACAGTGATGCAAAATGGACGTATCACTCCTCTACTAATTTATTTGTTGTTTGTTTACAAGTAAGAAGAAAGAAAGAAGATAAGAAGATAGATGTGTATGGGAAGATAATGATCATGATAAGATCAAGATGGTTAGAGGATTTAGTTTAGTATTTTATATATTTTTCACTATTTGTAATATGTTTGTATTTTAGTTGATAAAAATTGTTGTAAGATTTTGGTTTCTAATTTGGACTTTAATTATTCTTTCAGTGAGTTTGTAATTTGGATAGGGACTTGTAATTATTCTTTTATATGTGTTATTCAAGCTTATAAGATTTTTTCTTAAGTGATTTGGAGGATTTTGAGTGTATGTGCATCTGTTTCTTTGGAAGTTTTACTCATGCTTAGGCATCAGTTTGTACTAGACGAATAGGCGCGCTTCGCCGTGCCGCCTGCATTATGTTTTGGCATAGCCGGACCGTTATGATAGACTTGCAGAGCTACAAAATCATAATTTTCTAGTTTAGATCTAATCATGAAAGCATAAAAAGGGGATAATCTTAAAATAAAGGTATTATAAAGTACTAGATCATTAGCAAATGACAAAGTTAGACTTCTCCATAGATGTTTGAAGTCTAGTCACTTTAATACACATTATGCATAACCCATCACATACAGTATTTCATCCAGATTGACCATGTAAGCTAAAAAATACTAAGAACTGCACTAAAATAAGAGCATCGTCCTCCAAATTTTCATCCATAGGCACAATCAATGAAATGCAGAATCCATTACGTGTGTGCGGAATAACCAAATGCATGGTACGAAAAACAATTTGAATTGATTCCAAAACACTTTAGAGTAACACATCCTGAAAAGAATAACCGCTCTATAACTAAGCATGGTTACAGTTTAGAGTAATGCATGCTAAACAAAATGTAATGCTACAATAACAATGGAGAAGTAAAAAATCCATTTGAATAACATATATAAAATGACCACCTATCGTTCCAAAATGTGCATTTTAAGATGCAACTATTTACTAAAATTCATCTGCTGTAGTTCCATTAGACTATACTTTAGATTTAGATTTTGAGTTAACCAAAGCAACCATAAGTAATTAAAAAAGAGTCAGGGCAAATATATTGTGACATTCTAAACTGGGTAAAATTCTCCAGCATTACTACACAGAAAATTTAAAATATCCAATATACACTTGAGTTTATTTTGTCTGTCATAGTTTCAAATTGTGAAAGAGCAAAGTTGTGTAATGAATATTGAAGAAACAACAAAAATGTAGTAGGTAGAGAAAAGGTTGAACACCATATGAAAATCTTTGGTTCAATGATTTGCTCGACATGTTAGTATTTTAATAATGTTTAAATCCACCTTTTTATTAAATATTTCAATTATTGCATATGATAGATGTTTTGAGATTAGAAAAATGCAAGGATTAGCAATACTAGACTTCTCTCTACGCTCCTGGATTGTGGCCGGTAGGAAGAACGCCTTATGATATAGTCATAGTACATCTACGTGTAAGAGAAAAGATGAAATCAGATAAGTCCGACTCAAACGTCTCTTTTTAGTGTCATCTAGGTTCTCGAGAACATGCCACCACCGTGAACTTGTAGAAGAATATCTAGCCTAATGTTGGAGACACCGCAGGTTGAAGTGTATCTGAAGCTATCCCTATGTGGTACGTACAAAGGGACGAACCACGGTTTCTACGCCATGGCGAGGGGAAGTCATTGCTTAATGAGACTATTCATGGCGCACACACCAAATGAATAGAACATGTTCAATGGACCCGATCTACGTGTAAAAGCATCTACATGTAAGAGAAAAGATGGAACGAAATAAGTCGTAACATTGGTTACACAAATTGTCCATCAGCATAGAAAGGCCATGCAGAAGGCAGTAAGAGTGAACATCATGTACATAGAAGCAACCACACATAAGAATCAGTTTTAACATACATATGTTACATAGATAATGAACTAACTATAAGTCTTATTGCATAAAAGAAACTCCAATGATTTCTCTTTTTTGCGAATGTAGTGCACCACACACGCGGGCATGTCGGGATGATCTCAGCTCTTGTACGATCACCCTCTGTTTTAGTTCCACTTTTTTGTCACGACTCTGTGTAATACAAGATACAAATGTAAGATTATCGCGGCTAGAATAAGTTTGCGGCAGGAAGAACATATGTACATATTGTTGAGAAATAGAACAATTTTCCAAAAGATTTAACCGTAGTAAAAGACAGATAAAACACAGGCAGAATAATAGAAAAGGACCAGAATATGATATACATCACGGTAGAGGAATCGCCGGTGTTCCCATTAGCGTTGACATCGTCGTCAGCCATGTTGTCAAGGAAAAGATTGTTGATGTCGGGGAAGAAGTCGCCGTTGGGGAAGACGTCAGTGTAGTCGCTATCCGTGAAGGAGTCCGTGATGAAGCTAGTAGTCGTGCCGGTAGCGCTCCCCAAAACCCTTATCGCCCTTCTCCCGTACAGGACTCGAAGCAGCGGGGTCTCGGAGGTCTATTGTCCCAGCTCGCGGTGCACGCCGCAAGACGGGATGGGGAAGATCTAAGCAGCGCAGTGCTCTGGAACTGGAGGCGCAAGGTGTGTGTGTTGGTGTGTATGAGGAGAGGAGCGACCTCTCGCTCTTATAGGCACGGGTAGGCAGGCGAACAGTCGGTGTTGGGAGAGAAAGCGAACAGGCATCGACCGAAGCCGAACAGCCTCCACTAAGCTAAGCTCGAATTAAATCTCCACTGAGTTCGTATTAAAAATTTACTCACGCAGACTGTTTAAATTATTATCCATTTATGCGTGACAAAAGAAAGAGAAGCTCTCGGCTCGAGGCATTCCCGCAATCCGCGACCCGCGGCGCGCGCGCGTCGTGATGAGGCGGGGCGGGGCAAGGCAGGCGGCGGAGGAGGAGGAGCGTGCGTGTATATGTCTTCTTTTCCCAAGCTCGTACAAGTGGTGGAAGAGCTCTCCTTATAAGTTGGTCCAACTTCCACTCAACTATCAATGTGGGACTAAACTCTTGTCCCACCTCTTGCCTTGCATGAATGGGCCAAGTGGGCCTCTAGGATTTCAGGAATTGTTGAATAGTATTAATGGGCTGAGCCTTTATTAGGCAACATTCCAACAATCCCCCACCAGATCCCAGAGGCACACATAAATTTGCCTATGGTTCCAAAACATTGTTTATATACTGGTACTAGTGGAGACTGTTAAGTTGAACTTCCACCTAGAACTCTATGCTACACTAGTTTGCAACTTGTACAGTGGACTATGCCTTGAACTACAAGTTTGCTGCATTCTAGCTTTACACAAAGCCTTGACCAATACTGGGCTGCCGTGGGACTTCCCCTCGGGTGGAGCTTATGCGTCATACTCCATAGCCTTTCATGAGTTTATTAGAGAGCACCCAACTCTCATAGACTGCGACGTTTAACAGTCATACTCATATAGGTGTGTTCTTCAAAAGATGTTCTGCAGGACATCTCTGCTTAAACTAAGCCACTTAGAACACATTAAGATAAATCAACCTGCCATGCAGAATATGAAAGTATTGCATCTTTATAGAGTAGTGTTTTAAAGTAGGGATACTTTCCTCTCAATTAACCAACAACTTGTCTCCCAATTCTAATTCACGGGATCTCCGATCACATAGAGTGGTTTACCACTGTGGAAAACTTATATTGTGGGTCTTATACCCATCTCCTTTGATGCATTTTCTATCACGTTACGTGATAGACCATTTGTGAAGGGATCTGCCAGATTCCTAGATGTTTGGATATAATCCAATGCAATAACTCCAGAGTTTCTCATTTTCCTGACAGATTTCAATCTCCTCTCCACATGTCTTGAGGACTTCATATTATCCTTAGAACTATTAACTTTAACAATCACAGTTTGATTATCACAGTTCATTGGGATTGCGGGTATAGGTTTCTCAACCATAGGTAAGTCCATCAAGAGTTCTCGAAGCCACTCTACTTCAACAGTGGCTCTGCCTAATGCTGCGAGTTCTGCTTCCATAGTTGACCTCGTTAAGATGGTTTGCTTGCAAGACATCCAAGAAACAACACCACCACCAAGTGTAAATATATATCCACTCGTGGCCTTTATCTCATCAGCATCAGATATCCAATTTTAATCACTATATCCCTCCAGCACCCTTGGGTACCCAGTATAGTGAATGTTGTAGCTCGTAGTGCCATTTAGATAGCGCATGACTCTCTCAAGAGCTTGCCAATGATCATCTCCAGAATTTGAAACAAACCGACTGAGTTTTCTTATAGCAAAAGTGATGTCAGGCCTTATAGCGCTAGCTAAATACATAAGCGACCCAATAATCTGAGAATATGTCAATTGATCTCTAGTAGTGCCTCTATTCTTTCGAAGTAACACACTAGGATCATACGGTGTTGGAGAAGACTTGCAGTTGCTATACCCAAAGAGACTCAAGATCTTTTCCACATAGTGAGACTGAAGCAGTGTGATCCCACCATTATCATCTCTCAATAGCTTGATGTTCAAAATAACATCAGCTACTCCTAGATCCTACATCTCAAAAGACCGAGATAAGAAATCCTTGACTTCCTTAATCACATTAAGATTGGTCCCCAAAATCAGTATGTCATCAACATACAAACAAAGAATTACTCCCTTGCCCCCACCATAGCGATAGTATACACATTTGTCAGCTTCGTTCACAGCAAAACCTGCAGTGGTTAGGGTTCTCTCAAACTTCTCGTGCCACTGCTTAGGTGCTTGTTTAAGGCCATATAAAGACTTCAACAACTTACACACTTTTCCTTCTTGACCACTCACTACAAATCCATCTGGCTGATCCATATAAATTTCCTCGTACAACTCTCCATTTAGGAAAGCTGTCTTAACGTCCATTTGATGAACGAGAAGACCATGTTAGGCAGCCAAAGACAGTAGTATGCGAATGGTGGTCAATCTGGCTACGGGTGAGTAAGTATCAAAGAAGTCCTCACCTTCTTTTTGGGTATAACCCTTGGCTACAAGTCTTCCTTTGTACTTCTCAATAGTACCATCAAGCCTAAGTTTCTTCTTAAACACCCATTTGCATCCTACAGGTTTGCACCCATAAGGACAATCGGTGATCTCCCATGTTCCATTCGCTAAGTTGGAATCCATCTCACTACGAACGGCTTCCTTCCAGTAGTCAGCATCAGGAGATGCATAGGCTTCTGAAATAGAAGTAGGAGTCTCATCCACAAGGTACACAATGAAATCATTACCAAAGGATTTTGCAGTCCTCTGTCTCTTACTCCTCTTAGGAATTTCAGTATCATCCTCCTCAGGTTTTTCTGAGTGTTCAATAGGAATGGTATGTTCAGGAATTGTGGGTATTTCCTGATTCAATGAGTCAGGTATCTCCTGATTTGATGAGGTAGGTATATCCTTCATGGGAAAGATATCCTCAAAGAAAGTCACATCATTTGACTCCATGATTGTACCAACATGCATTTCTGGTACTCCAGATTTACTATCAAGAATCTATAGCCAATGCTATGAAAAGCATATCCCAGAAAAACACAGTCCACGGTTTTTGGTCCAAGTTTGCGCTTCTTTGGGATTGGCACATGAACCTTTGCCAGACAGCCCCAAGTTTGCAAGTAAGAAAGATTTAATATTTTCTTTTCCCGTTCTTCAAATGGATTAATCTCTTTGTTCTTAGTGGGAACTCAGTTATGGACATGACATGCAGTCAGTAATGCCTCCCCCCACCATTCCTTGGAGAGACCCGATGTGTCTAACATGGCGTTAACCAAATCTATTAGAGTATGGTTCTTTCTTTCGGCTACCCCCTTTGACTGGGGCGAGTAGGGAGGCGTCCTCTCATGGATTATACCATGTTCCGCACAAAAATAATCAAACTCATTGGAAAAGTACTCTCCACCACGATCAGACCTAAGCCTCTTAATCTTTCGATCAAGTTGGTTTTCCGCTTCAGCTTTATAGATTTTGAAGTAACTCAAAGCCTCATCTTTTGATTTCAGAAGATACACATGACAATATCTCGTAGAGTCATCGATCAATGTCATAAAATATTTCTTTCCACCTTTTGTTAACACACCGTTCATCTCACAATGATCTGAATGTATGAGCTCTAGTGGCGCCAAATCTCTCACCTCTGCAGTCGTATGTGACTTGCGAGGTTGCTTTGCTTGCACACAAGTTTGACATTTAGATCCCTTCACATTAGTGAATTTTGGGAATATATTAATTTTAGCTAACCACGTTATGCAACCAAAATTAACTGTACAAAGACGTGAATGCCAGACATTTGATACAAGATTAGATGAAACATGATTCACGACTTTATTACACACATCTGACAGTGACAGGCGGAATAAACCTCCACACTCATAGCCTTTACCAATAAATGTTCCAAACTTAGACAATACAAATTTATTGGACTAAAACACAATCTTGTAGCCATCACGACATAGAAGTGATCCACTAACAAGATTCTTATTTATTGAGGGAACATGATGCACGTTCTTCAGGCGCACAGTCTTTCCCGAAGTGAACTTTAGATCGACCGTACCAACACCATGAACAGAAGCATGCGAGCCGTTCCCCATCAGCACGGACTGAGCCCCTCTGACCTGATATGAGGAAAACATGGAAACATCAGAACAAACATGTACATTAGCACCCGTGTCAATCCACCAATCAGGAGAATGACATAATGAAAGAATAGTAGGTAATATACCATACCCAACATCGTTCATCTCAACGTCGCCCATGACAACATTAGCAGTCTTGCTGCATTTTCCATGTTGGCGCTTGTCAAAACGGTTGGGGCAAGCAGGAGCCCAATGATCAGGATCAGCGCACACATGACAAGCACATTTCTTCTTATCAGTCTTCTTCTTAAAGCTAGTAGACTGTGAGGCTTTGTTCTTTCCTTCAAACTTTCATTTTCCATCAAACTTTCCCTTGTTCTTGAACTTGTGAGACTGGAAGTTTTTTTTCTGTACCAGGTTGGCACTTGAACCTCCATCAGCACCTCGAGCACGTGTGTCTTTTGCTCTCGCCTTCTCTTCCAAATCAAGAGTCCCAATGAGGTCCGATACGGAAAACTCTTATCTCTTGTGTTTCAGGGAAGTAGCAAAGTTCCTCCATGAAGGGGGAAGTTTGGCAATAATGCCCCCGGCAATGAACTTGTCCGGTGAAACACAAGGGAAGTGATCAAGCTCCTTGGCCAGTGACTGTATTTCATGAGCCTGCTCAACCATGGAGCGGTCATTAGTCATCTTGTAGTCATAGAGTTGTTCCATGACATACAGTTCACTGCCAGCGTCCGAGACCCCAAATTTGGCCTGCAACGCAGCCCACATGTCCTTTCCATTATCAAATGACATATAGGGTTCAACAATGTTATCCCCTAGAATAGACAGCAAAGCAGCCTTGAACAGGGTATCAGTTTTTCGAAAAACTTGTTCCTGAGCAGGAGTAAGCTCTCCCTCAGACTTGCGAAGAGTGGCGTCATAGCAGTTCATGTTCTGAAACTAGAGAACTGCTCTCACGCGCCACCTCTTATAATGCGTACCCTCAAAAGCAGGTGGCGTCACAGAAGCAACGAAACCACTTGGAGCAAATTGCCTATGATAAGGTTTTTGGATTGTTGAGAAATAGAGAAATTTTCCAAGTGATTTAACTATAGTAAAAGACAGATAAAACACAGGCAGAATAATAGAAAAAGGACCAGAAGATGATATACATCACGGTAGAGGAACCGCCGGTATTCCTGTTAGCGTTGGCACCATCGTCAGCCATGTTGTCGAGGAAAAGATTGTTGATGTCGGGGAAGAAGTCGTCGTTGGGGAAGACGTCGGTGCAGTCGCTATCCGTGAAGGAGTCCGTGATGAAGCCAGTAGGCGCGCTGGTAGCGCTCCCCAAAAACCTTATCGCCCTTCTCCCGTACAGGACTCGAAGAAGTGGGGTCTTGGAGGCCTACTGTCCCAGCTCGCGGTGCACGCCGCAAGATGGGATGGGAAGATCTAAGCAGCGCAGTGCTCTAGAACTGGAGGCGCAAGGTGTGTGTGTTGGTGTGTCTGAGGAGAGGAGCGACCTCTCGCTCTTATAGGCATGGGTAGGCAGGCAAACCGTCGGCGTTGGGAGAGGAAGCGAACAGCGAACAGCCTCCACTAATCTAAGCTCGAATTAAATCTCCACTAAGTTCGACTGTTCAAATTATTATCTATTTGTGCGTGGCAAAAAGAAAGAGAAGCTCTTGGCTCGAGGCATTCCCACAACCCGCGGCGCGCGCGTCGTGACGAGGCGGGCGGCGGAGGAGGAGGAGCGCGCGTGTATATGTATTCTCTTCTCAAGCTCTTACAAGTGGTGGAAGAGCTCGCCTTATAAGCTGGTCCAACTTCTACTCAACTAGCAATGTGGGACTAAACTCTTGTCCCACCTCTTGCCTTGCATGAATGGGCCAAGTGGGCCTCTAAGATTTTAGGAATTTTTGAATAATATAAATGGGTTAAGCCTTTATTAGGCAACATTCCAACACATAACTTACAGTCATTCAAGAAAATGTCAATACTATCAACTCGTAAGACATTCTTCCTATCACCGAAGCGCCTCCTTACGATCTCCATGTTCCACATATACTTCTTATACAAGTTAGCCAGCACTTCACCTAGAAATCCCAAACCGCGATTGTGTTTAAGTAGTAGCTCGACCGGTTTTCCAAAATCTGCCTCGGTGATATGCAACTGGAGAAAAAATTTGGCTTCAGCCGAACCTTCCATGCACACAACATGAAAATTGTAGCTGAATTTACAAAATTCGCGCGACATATCTGTCAAAAATGTTGTGACGATAGCATACACAGGGGCACTCTATGCACCAAGCGACCTACCACACGCCCTTATCTAGTAGACTCGTGATAAGAACTCTGCACTTGTATATCTTGTTCTAATAGGGAAAAACATCCATTCGCTGTTCTAAGAAGAAAATAACATGCTAAAAGTAAAAAAGTGAGCACTCACTAAGGGATTCTATGAATCAATAGCGTGAAGCTGCGCCAATGTATTGTGATCTATCGAGTGCAAAGGTATCTATGGTGCATGCTTGAGACACCCCATGATCTCTAACTGCTTTCTAAAGAACGCTCAACATAACTACATCTCGAAGAAAGAAGCCAAAATGGAACAACAACCATGGTCCTACCCTTGAAAAACTAGGTAAAAGAGAACGTACATTGACAACTTAGACACGGTGCGATGGTCGTTTTAGTCGATGTACAACCTACAGACGTTGGTCCCGCTAAGAGTGCCTCCTTGTTCAGACATAGGATGACGATGCCAATGAAAGGGGCACTTATTGACATAGGATGACACGTGAATAACACCTCATCTGCAGAGAACTCGGTTGCTCGGTCACCCCAAAGAGCTACAGTTACTTTTTTATGGCTACAAAACCTTTAGGTAACCACATTAGGTAAACATAAGCCACCTAAAGAGGAAAACACTATTCATACGTACATGTCATCTTTAAGGAGGACAATATGCTTGTTGAACACGAAATCCATGTGTCATCGGATTGAGGACAAGTACGCCATGAGGGGGTCCTCGAGGCGTGCGGAAGAGAGGGGAAGGTGAGATGTACGGTATTCCGGGACGGTGAGCACACAAGTTTACCCAGGTTCGAATCCACCGGCTTTGGACGAATCCTACTCCTGCTAGCAATCCAGTAATACGGCAGAGCCAGAATATGGGTTACAAGAGTATCGCATGTGCGAGTTGAGATTGTAGACTATTGTGTTATGCCCTAAAGGCTCTCCCTAGGACGGCTTATATAGATATCCGGCCTAGGGTTTACAGGAGAGATCAATCCGGCTACGACTAAGAGTTGGTTACAGAGTACATCTTGAACTACAAGTAACATTATGGGCCTAAGTCGGTAAGTCTTCTGGGCCTTCCCGTAGCCGGGTTGGACTCCGTCTTCTCTCACTGACTAGGCCGCCCGTGAAGCAAGGCTCTAACCCGAAGTGGGCCACCCTGGTCAGTGAGGAACTGTGAGGATACCCGAAAAGTATATCCCCAACAGCAGCCCCCGGAGGCCTCCAAGATCCAAAGTCGGATTTTATCATCGTCTAGCTTGATCTTCGGCTTGCAGAATCTTGAAGGGTTCCTGAAACTTCACAACAAAAAATACGATCCAGGTCTTAAAAATAAGTCGGATCTATCAACAAGTTACTCGGATTTTCTAGCTCGATTTTAAACTAAGCCGGAACTTGGTTCCTAACGCCACCTGACACAAGCATGGTCAAGTCACATCATCTGACAGGCGTGCTGTCAGCACGACCGTTGGTGGGTCCGTGGTTCGCGGAACCGAGTCGCCGTTTCAATGTGTGCATGGAGATCGAGGAGACGCAATCATCGTGTGGGTCCTTCCTAGTTCTTTCCACGACGCGTGGCGGTTACACTGTAGCATTTGCACGAATCTTGACGCTGTTAGGTGGATATAAGGGGTTTGGATTTCTCCTTCTCCTTTCCACCAGCCCTTTGCCGTTTCCTTTCCTCCCAATCCTCCTGCGCGCACAGAGCTCCCTCGTCCTTTCCCCAGAAAACTCCCAGCACTGCCACTTTCAGGTCATCTTCTCATCGGAGAAATGGCTTCATCATCTTCCTCTTCCGGTTTGGCGGCAGCAGCGGCGGCGGCGACGGCGGAAGCAGCAGCGGAGAAACAAAGCTTCTGGGGAATCTAGATCCCCTGCGCCCTCGACGAGGACGGACTCAAGAACGTGGAGAAGGACGGGCTTCTCGTCGCCGGCGACTGGCAGAGCGGTTCCGGCGAAACCGTCCCCAACCCACAGGACGGCGAGCGGGTCCACTTTGGCACCCATCTTGACCGAGGTCTGTCTTTTCCTCCCTCGGAGTTCTTCTCCAAGGTGATAGATCATTACGGAGTTCAACTCCACAATCTTCCTCCCAACTCTCTCTTAGAGATGAGCGCGTATGCATTGCTTTGTGAGGGCTTTCTCGACATTAGGCCGAGTTTGCTTCTCTTCCGGTATTACTTTCATGTCCGGAGAAATTCCATCACTGCTGGTGTTCCTTACATCACTGGCACTATTAGTTTTTCACTTAGACGAGACCGGGCATATCCCAAAATTGTTGCCAGTGACTCGGTCAAACAATGGCCAGCCACCTTTTTCTACCATAGGGATATTCCGGCTCTCGGCAAAGCTACTTCTTTGCCGGCTTTTGTCGACGGAGCCTCCACGGCCCAGCCTTCCAGAGACGAGGCTGCTCCGGCTCTCACCGATGATCTAATCCTCGGTAAGAGGCGGATCGAATATTTGATCAAGCACAAGGGTCTGAAGGGATCCGACTTGGTCCAGTGCTGGGTCTCACGTCAGATCCAGCCACTTCAGTACCACGGGTATAGACTGATGCACTCCATCACGTCTTCCAAAAAAGACTCCCTCCGCATCAGCCCCAAATCCTACACCACTCAAGGCTATATCAGCCAGATCAAGTGGCTGATCAAGGAGCGGATCGAGAGGAGAATTCCGGAGATTTCTCGGGATATGTACATAGCGGAAAACCCCGTGGTGCCGGTAAGATTCCATCAATACACCTTTTATGTGTTTCAATCTTTAAGTTATATACTACAATGCTGATATGCCTTCTTGTTTTTAGCTTGCTGACCTCCCCGAGTTGGAGCTTGCTCCACTCGAAGGGTATCCTCCTGAGTTTTCTCAGGAGACTGAAGTGGTTCCATTGCTGGATCTTGCGCTTAAGAAGCGCAAAGATCCGACAGTGGCCGTTGGCACAAAGGAGGTGCCTGTTGTGAAGAGGTAACTTTCATTCACACTTTTCGCCTTTGTACCTTTCTCGAATTTCTTTCTGAGATGTAATGTTTCCGACTTTACTATATTCTCAGAGCAAAGCCTCTCATCAAGGGCAAGGGGAAAGGGATTCCTTCAAAGCCCCTACGACAGACGAAGCTAACCATAGCTTCCCCTGCCATGGCTCCTCCGACTCCTGCCCCTCAACCTTCTGCAACTCCGGCGATCATTCCTTCCCCGGTGGTTGCAGAAGATCCGGCTCCTCCAACGACGCCTGTGATCCTTGGGTCACAAACTGACGTCACCGTGGGTGCGTCAGGTCAAGATAAGGGTGAACCCTCTTCGGGTAATGATCCCTCGGCTGAAGTCTTCGCTGACAACCTCATCAGCAATACGGGACTTGCCAAGTTTGGCCTGTCCCGGAAATCTGTAGAGGAAATCCAGCGGCTGGCCATGTGGTGTCAGCCTACACGAACAACTCGGATATCAAAAACACCGATGACGATACTGACAATATCTGTGAGAATAAAATTATACAGTCATAAGAAAGCAATCGCCGAAATAGTCACTAAAAGAATGCGTAATGTACGAATGAAGCACGAGACATTTTCAAAGAAAGAATCTTGGTTGGTGAATGCAATGGGGTCATATATGAGGTTTGGGAATTCGTCGAGATACTGGACTACCTCGTCGATGATAGTATCTTGAGTGAGACGAATAATCAACCCACCCTTGACAGCATGATATGAAACCATAGAGTTGGAGACCGTAAACTGTCGTAGGGCGTACACATTGCCTTCCTCTAGCCTATCCATAAGCTCACGAACATGTGCGTTTCCTATATTGGCATCAATACCGTCGCCCTAAAAATCAAGGAAGCGGTGAAAGAACATTTCATGTTTTCCTATGTTTTGCGTGTTAGATAACAATAATATGGACACTTTTCATGTGTGCTAAGTGTGCATGAAGTTTTGAGGGGGGCCGGATAATCCGCCCCACCAAGGGCCGGATAATCCGACCTACCTCATCTCTCAAGGAAGCCAAGGCGCGTCGCTCGGTACCCGGTCGGATTTTCTCCTGGAAAATCCGAACTGGGCGGTTTTTCCTCCCTAGGCCGGATAATCTGGGTGTCACATGGGCCGGATAATCTGGCCCCCTGTTTTCAATCAAAAGAAGCCAAGGCGCGTCACTCGGTATCCGGTCGGATTTTCTACCAAAAAATCCGAACTGGGGCGGTTTTTCTTCCCAGGCCGGATAATCCGGCCTTCGCATAGGGCCGGATAATCCGGCCCCCAGAAGTTGATCAAGGGCAAGCTCGACGCCTCGCTCTGTCAGGGGGGCGGATTATCTGCTGGATATTTCGAGTCTGGGGCGGTGTTTCCCCAGACCGGATAATCCGGCCCTCACTTGGGCCAGATAATCCGGCCCTCACTTGGGCCGGAAAATCCGGCCCCCAAAGGTTGCAACGGCTGGTTTCTGAAGGGGGGGTATAAATATCCCTTCTTCCCCAACGTTCAGTCTTCTTGATTCATTAGAATTTGACCAGACCTTGTGCAAGAGCTCTAAAACTCGATCTCCCACTTCAACCACCCGAAGGTCTTGATCTTTGGTGGAATTGAAGGAGGAGAAGTTCATCATCATCAAGAATCAAGCGCTTCAACTCCTCTCCATTCAATTGGAGAAATCCTTGATCTAGTATTCTTGTCAATACCTAGATCTTGTTTATTGTATTTGATAAGTTTGTTTTTGTGGCAGCTTGTTGTCATTTCGGGAGCCTCCAAGTTGTTGTGGAGTTGGCCCCGCTAGTTGTGTAAAGGCGTCGGTGCCCGCCTTGAAGGGTACCTATAGTGGAAGGTGGATCAGGCCTGTTGTGGCGAGATCCATCGGAGAACAGGGTGAGGCCTTTTGTGGCGTGGTGGTCTTAGTACCGCCCACCCCTCCAACGCAGACGTACTTCCCTTAACAAGGAAGGAACTGCGGTCAAACAAATCCTGTGTCTCCGCGTGCTTCACGGTTTACTCGTTCCTCTTCCACTCGCGTGGTCTTAGTAGATAGGTTTGCATATAGGGAAATTCTACCCAATAGTCTATCTAGAGAATTTACTCTTTGTGCTAAGCCTAAAACTGAAAAAGAATTAAAGATTGGTGTAGCACCTATTCACCCCCCCCTCTAGGTGCCCATACGATCCATTTCAATTGGTATCAGAGCCCTGGCTCTTAATTCGGGCTTAACCGCCTAAGAGTAGTATGGGTACCAAGGATGATGGAAATGAGGCGGTGGATAAGGTCACAATGGATGATCTCAAGTCGTTGGAAACAACCTTGTTGAAATCCTTTGAGGCCAAGATGGAGGAGATGAATCAAATCACTGCTCGCCTTACATCATCCATAGCTCCATCTCCATCCTCCTCTGAGGCTCCCAGACCATCATCTAAGGAAAAGGGTAACACCGGATCCAAGGATGATGATGTGGAAGGTGAAAAACTAAATGGCTCCACCTCCGAAAAGGGAAATGGTAAGGAGGAATATAGTGAGGTTCGCCACGTATATTCCCCCGACCCACCTATCCCTCATCCTCATATAAACAATAGGGGTGATCCACCCAAGCTCATTGCATCTTCTTTTAACCAATGGCAATTCCTAATGAAATCTCATGTTTGCAGCTCCTCTATTGAATTATGGAGGATTATTGAAGAAGGTCTTCATATTGGAGATCAAACCAATCTAACAAGAAGGGAAGTTGTGGATAGCCAGTTGAATGCCACCGCTCTCCACATGATATAGCTGGGTGTGGGTCCCAAGGACATGCCACACATTTAACATCTCAACACAGCTAAAGAGGCATGGGATGCTCTTACGGACCTTTTCGTTGGAAACGAAAGCATGAGAAGAAATAGGTATGATGCTCTTAGTAATGAAGCTGAGGGATTCTACATGTTGGATGGTGAAAACCATGAGGACATGTATAGAAGACTCAAGGGCATCGCAACAACATTTCGGAAGCATGGGGCCACTCACATTGACGATGCATGAATAAAAACAAAATATGTGAGTGCCTTAATGCCTTTCGAGCCAACGGATTTGAAGAGCCTGCAAGGTAGACGCAACTATCATCAAATGACATCCAACGAAGTCATGCAAGAAATGGCGTCATTCAAAGTGGTGGCAAAGAATGCTGAAGATGCCCATGCTCGGGCCATTGGGATGCAAAAGGGTGTCAATGTGGCTCTCAAAGCCAATGTTGTTGAGCAAGAGGAAGATGAAGGAGTTTTTGAGGGGATATCCATGGACTGCCCCGATGAGGTCAAACGTGCTCATGGTGAGTACATGGCATTCTATGCAAGGAACTTTTGGAAGGACCCTGCCAAAGCCAAGTCTGATCTTGAGCGCAAGAACGGGTCAAATGGAAGAAGAGAAAGTGGCCCAAGATTGAGAACTTGCTTCAACTGTGGAGATAGAATGCACTTTGTTGCCGAGTTTCCTTATCAAAATAGAGAAGACAATGGTGGTAGGCTCATTCTTAAAGAGAAATCTAAAGCTCTTAAGAAGAAGCCGTTTATTAAGAAGAATGGCCCTTTCAAGAAGCAACCCAAGATTGTCCTTGTAGCTCAAGAGGAATACTCCTCCGCAAGTGAAGATGAAGAGGATGATGATAGTTCCCGCGAAGTGGCTGCTATAGCCACCACATCGACTCCCTCCTCTCTCTTCGACTCGCCGAACGAGAACGCCATCAACAACAACGCCACTTGCCTAATGGCAAGAGGATCCGAGGTATCAACTTCTAGCTCTTCATTTCCTAAGACTAACATAATTTTGGATATGGATGATCATGACAGTCTTGTAATGAAAGAAGAAGTTATTGCCTTGGATACTTTTTTCACTAACCTACAAGGTGAGCACAAACTCCATTTTGATGCTCTTATGAGTCAACTTGCTCAAGCCGAATATCTCCTTGAAGAAAAGGGCAGAATTGAAAGAGAAGATGCCTTGGAGATAGCTTCTTTGAAGAATGCCTTGGAAGAGGAAGTGGAAGCTCGAGTTTCTTTGGAAGAAAGACTCGAATCCCTTAAGGAGTCACAAGAAGAAGCTGTATCTCAGCTCATTAAAGAACATGATCATGCTAGACTTCTGGACTTTGGGGTTGTTCATGCTAGACTTCTAGAGAAGTTTGATAATCTTGAAAGTGCTCACAAGGCATTGAAGAGTGATCATTCTACTCTAAATGAGTCTCATGACCAGCTCCAAACTCAATTGAGATGGTATGATGTGCCAAGTACCTCCTCTTCATCCTTTGGAAAAGAAGATCTTGCAAGAAGTTCTCAACACAAAGGTAAAGGGGTTATTGATGAGATACTGAGCAGGCAAAGGACAAATAATAGTAAAGAAGGTCTTGGTTACATACCCAAGACAAAGAGCAAGAAAAAAAAAAGAAGAACAAGAACAAGACTGCTCAATCGAAGACTAGCAACATTACCAATAACAAGACTAATCATGATGGTTTTGCAGGGATCAACAATCCTAACTTTGAACTATATTGTGATTGTTATGGTGATGTTTATGCTAGTTATGTAGGGCCTTATGATTGTTACATTCCTTGGTCTATTTGGGTTCCCAAGACCCTTGTTACTAACATGAGAGGACCCATTGAAAAATGGGTACCTAAAACCAAGAAGTAATTTTCTTGCAGGGCTATGCTTCCGGTGGTTCTAAATGGGTACTCGATAGCGGTTGTACGAGTCATGTGACCGGAAGCAAGGAGATCATCACGGAGATGCGGCCAAACCTTGATCACATTACCGTCTCCTATGGTGACAAGTCAAAATCTGAGGTATTGGGTCTCGGCAAAGTTGTGGTGGCTCACGATATCTCTCTCATGGACGTCATGCTTGTTGAGACCCCCGGGTATAACTTACTTTCAGTTCGTGCCCTTGGTAAGATGGGCTTTGCAGTTTACATTGATGCTGATTTAGTGGTACTCTTGTGGAGAAAGTCTCTAAAAGTCGCTTTCGTGGGATATGTCAAAAACGACCTGTACGTGGTGGACTTTTCGGGGAAAACCACTACAGGCCCGATGTGCCTTTTCGGAAAGGCTGATGCGGGTTGTCTATGGCATAGCTGACTAGCCCACGTCAATATGAGAACTTTACAAAGTCTCCACAAGGGTGGCCACATTCTTGGACTAAAAGAATATGTCTCTTTTGCCAAAGATCGTGTTTGCAGGGCGTGCGTTGAAGGGAAAATGCATGATTCACCTCATCGAAGGAAAACCATTATCTCTTCAAAAAGGATTTTGGAGCTCCTTCATGTGGACCTCTTCGGACCTCCATCACATGCAAGCCTCGGTGGGAAGAAGTATTGTCTAGTGATTGTTGATGATTACTCAAGATACACTTGGGTTTATTTCTTCAAGTTGAAGAGTGAAACTCAACAAACTATCATCGACTTCGCCAACGAGGTTCAATGTCAACACAATGTCCCCATTCTGGCTATAAGGAGTGATAATGGCTCGGAGTTCAAGAACTACACCTTAAATGAGTTCCTAAGTGAAGAGGGGATAAGACATCAATATTCCGCTGCGTACACCCCTCAACAAAATGGTGTAGCCGAGAGGAAGAATCGAACTCTAATGGACATGGCAAGATCAATGTTAGCCGAATTTAAATCTCCATATAACTTCTAGGCTGAAGCAATCTCTACTGCTTGTCATTCATACAACCGCTTATACCTCCGCAAGATCTTGGACAAGACTCCGTATGAAATACTTACCGGTAACAAGCCAAACATCTCATACTTTCGGGTATTCGGGTGTAAGTGTTTCTTTCTTATTAAAGGAGTTCGTTTATCTAAGTTTGAATCTAAGGCTTTAGAAGGTATTTTTGTTGGTTATGGTGCCGAATCCCACACTTATAGAGTCTACAATAAGCTCTCCGAAACTGTTGTAGAATCTTGTAGTGTGGTGTTCGAGGAAAATTACGGTTCCCGTGCGGAGCAAGTTGGTGTTTGTGATGCAGATGTTGAAATACCCCAAGATGCCATAAGAAGAATGGGCGAGGGATTCTTCTGCCCCATTGAGGAACCCCTTGTGGCGGACCGGGAAGGACAATGCTCTACTCATATAGAGCCCTCATCTACACATACTCAACATACTCCAACCACAGGGGCAACTTCTACACCATCTCCATCAAATGCTGAAGGTCAAGATGTTCCAGAAAGCTCCAGGCCGGATTTTCCTATTGACACCGGATTATCCGGCCACCCCGCTACAGCTGACCATGTTGCTCCTGCTGGTGAAGATTTCAACGCAAGCTCCAGGCCAGATTTTCCGGTTAGCCCCGGATTATCCGGCCCCTCACCAGTTCAAGCAAGTCCCAGGCCTCTTGAAGAAGCTGCGGCAAGTACTCCTAGGCCGGATTATCCGGCCTCTCCATCGGCCGGATTATCCGGCCCTGACTCTCCAGTTCTGCAGCCTCCTGTTACGGCTACTGATGTGCTCAAGGGCATGCGTCTCCACCACCTGCTACTGATGTTCCAGTCACTAATCAAGGTGGAGAAAATGCTTCCAATGAAGACTCAAGTGATGAATCTCCTCCTCCAAGAGACAGCAAACTTATTGAACTTCGTCGCAAGGCTTGGGCTGATCGTAACCTTGAGTTGAGGGGTCACACTCTCGACAAGGTTGTTGGTGATCTTCGACGAAGGGTTTCTACAAGAAGAGAATTGGCCAGTTTTTGTGAGCATCAAGCTCATATCTCCATGGTGGAACCTAAGAAGGTCTTTGAAGCTCTTGAATACCCAGACTTGGTTGTTGCTATGCATGAAGAACTGAATAATTTCGAGTGCAACAAAGTCTGGAAACTAGTGGAGAAACCCAAAGAGTGCCGCAATGTTATCGGCACCAAGTGGATTTTCAAGAACAAGCAAGATGAGAATGGCATTGTTGTGAGGAACAAGGCAAGACTTGTGGCACAAGGGTACTCCCAAGTTGAGGGCATCGACTTTGGCGAGACCTATGCTCCTGTGGCTCGCCTTGAGTCCATCTGTATCCTTCTTGCTTATGCTTCTCATAACAATTTTAAGATGCAGCAAATGGACGTCAAGAGTGCCTTCCTTAACGGTCCTCTACATGAGTTGGTATACGTAAAGCAACCCGCGGGGTTTGAGGATCCTAACTTTCCGAACCATGTCTACAAAATCGATAAGGCACTCTATGGCCTTAAACAAGCCCCACGTGCGTGGTATGAGCACCTTGAAGAGCTTTTGTTAGATCGTGGCTTCGAAGTTGGGAAAATCGACCCCACACTTTTTACTAAGAAGGTTAAGAGGGAGCTCTTCGTATGCCAACTATATGTAGACGATATCATCTTTGGTTCTACTAACAAAGCTTTTAACGATGAATTTTCAAAGCTTATGACTGATAGGTTTGAGATGTCTATGATGGGGGAATTACGGTTCTTTCTTGGATTCGAGATCAAAAAACTTAGAGAAGGAACCTTTATTAATCAAGCGAAGTACATCCAAGACATGCTCAAGAGATTCAAGATGACGGATCTAAATGGTGTCGCCACTCCGATGCAAACAAAGTGTCATCTTGAACTTAACCCTCATGGTAAAGATGTGGACCAAAAGGTATACCGGTCCATGATCGGCCCTCTTCTTTACCTCTGCGCATCTAGACCCGATATTGTGTTGAGTGTGGGAGTGTGTGCAAGGTATCAAGCAGCTCCTAAAGAAAGCCACTTAGTGGCGGTCAAGAGGATCTTTCGATATTTGGTTCATTCCCCCAACTTTGGTCTCTGGTATCCCAAGGGCTCCAATTTCTCTTTATGTGGTTATACTGACTCAGATTGGGCTGGTGATAAGGATGATCGGAAATCCACTTATGGAGCTTGTCAAGTCTTGGGAAGATCTCTTGTATGTTGGTCCTCCAAAAAGCAGAATTGTATATCTCTCTCTACTGCCGAAGCTGAATATGTTGCTGCTGCCAGCGCTTGTACTTAGTTATTGTTGATGAGTCAAACTTTAAAGTAATACGGTGTCAATTGTGACAAAGTGCCTTTTTATGTGATAATGAAAGTGCAATCAAAATTGCGTACAATCCCGTTCAGCACACAAGGACGAAGCATATTGAGATTCAGAATCATTTTATTCGAGACCATGTTGCTCGTGGTGATATTGATCTATCCTTTATGAGCACGAAGAACCAACTGGCGGATATCTTTACAAAGCCACTTGATGAAGCAAGATTCTGCTATTTGAGAAATGAGCTAAATATCATTGATTCCGGGAGCTTGTCTTGATTACCCATGCACTCACTCGTACATCTCAATCCGTGTTTGGTCTAGGTGTGGGCATGGATATAGGGGGAGTGTGGTCCTAACTCATTGGGCTAACCCTCCCCCCATAATGCCAAAAGCAAGATAAATCATTTCTCTTAATATCATTCTGTGATATGTGAGCTTATTGATGAGTATTGGTCGTGAACCCAAGATATATCTTCGCGGTTAAACACCATACACTCCAACAAGGTGGCTTCAGCCACCGTCCTCTCCCTTGAGGAGAATTGGATCTTTTTGGTTGTTATTTGCTCTCTCATGTTCTTATGGGAATCACACTCAATCTTGGCTTTTATTTGATTTGGATTTTGCAATTGTGAGTGTCTAGTACCATCTCAGTTTGGCTCTCTTAATCCTAAGCCTTCCCTACCCCTAAGCCATCTATTCTTGCACACAAGTCCCTTGTACAACTTGTGGGGGTGTTGTTTGGGGACGCGTGGGCCTAGTTCTGTGTATAACAGAATTCTAGAATTTAGGCCGGATAATCCGGCCCAAGTGTTGGCCAGATAATCTGGCCCTGGCGGATTTCATCTTAAAGGGTAGGGCTCGGGGGGAACGGCTCATATCGAGCAGCACTTCTCCCCCAGTCCTCTCCTCCTCCACAGCCGCCGCCTGCCACCCCTCACCCTCCCCGGAGCCTCTCTGGCCACCGGATTTTCTGGGCCTCCCCGGATCTTCTTCTCCGCGCCTCCAGGTACTTTCTCCTCCGCGTTCTTCCTCCAATGAGTGAGGGTAACTCCCTCTCTCCCCATCTTTGGCTAGATGTGTATCTTGTTGGGTGGAATGTTGTCTAGAAGGATGTGTTTTCGCATAGAAATCGTAGTCTTGCAGTTTCTAGGTTCGATTCTGCTTCAGTTTCACTACGTGTATCCATTGAGTAGTTTTGTCCTATGAACTTTTTGATTACTTTTTGCATGCTCTCTCCTGGACTTGTGTGTATGCTTATCCCCTTGCTATCGCCCTTATTCTCCTCACAGGTGGTTCCGGTGTTTCCAACAAGGATGCAGCTCTCTCTCCGTGCACTGTGGACAATGGCATTGTCGGTACTGTGTCTGGTCTTGTTCCCATCTATGTTGCATTAGTGGGTCTCTTCCGTGAATCTATTACACCGAGTGGGGGCAACAATGACAGCATCCGTGGTCACCTTGTTCAGCTACTTCAATTTTCTCATGAGGTTTCCTCCTGTGAGGACGAGTCAGTGCAGTACAGGCTGGATGTCATGGACTTCATCTACCATGAGTTGTGTGATGCTATGTTCAACCGTCTGTCCATTCCCTATGCGCCCTACATTATGATGCTCATCCGCCACCTGCTTCCTGCTGAAGAGTTCCACATTGACTCGGTGCACAAGGCCAAGAAGATATACAACAAGGTTCGGAAGACCTCTCACCCCTCCTCTGCTCCTGAGGGTCTCATGAGGGATGCTCGCAGGCCCCCTGTGCCTCCTGTGGCCCGTGAGATCAAGCAGCTGAACTGGTTCCAGCGTCACACTCTCTACATGGGCGTGGACACGCGCAAGGGTCAGTACGAGGCTTACAGGAAGTGCCATGAGTTGACTCACTCCCAGCAGCTCATTCTCCACCACGTGTCCGGCGCTTCGGGTGCTCCTCCAGCTCCTACACCTCCCACTCCGTATGCTCGGTGGAACTCTTCCTCCGGGCTGAACTATGGTGAGCTGGAGCGTCACTTGTTCCCCTCTGCGCCCGCTGCTGATGAAGATGAGGAAGGTGACACCGAGGAACTTGAAGATGAGGATGAGGAAGAGAATGAAGAAGAGGACGAGGATGAGGACTACGATGAGTGATCCCATGGGGCGCTAGCATCGCTCTTCTCCCTTTTTGGTGTCTCGATGCCAAAGGGGGAGAAGTAGTTCTATTAGGTTGTCCGTGGATTTGCATGGGTCGGGCATAAGCACTTGCATTTTTTCTATTCGTTATTTCCTGCTTATGTCCATTTAGTGTTGAACTTTAAATTCGTGATTTGGTTGTTTGAGACTCTTTGTGGTTGTCTGGATTATGCTATGCCTATGGTCTTCATATCATGGATTATGCTTATGGATCTATCTATTCCTATCCTACTGCTGGAGGTATATCACGGAAGGCGCGCGCGCTCATATTGGTTATCCAGTAATAATTGTGATTTATGTCAAGGATGCCTATTCTCTACTTCGGTGGTATGTGTTTTTGCTCACATGTCTATGGAATAGATTCTCCTATTTGTGTGCATTTGTATTCCAATGCAAAACTCTATTATGCACACATTGAGGGGGAGTCTCTTTCATAAGTTATCTTTGTCCGTCTTGTGTCTTTCTCCTGCAAATCCTGGTATTGTCATCTAACACCAAAAAGGGAGAGATTGAAAGAACATTTCATGTTTTCCTATGTTTTGCGTGTTAGATAACAATACTATGGAGACTTTTCATGTGTGCTAAGTGTGCAGGAAGTTTTGAGGGGGCCGGATAATCCGCCCCACCAAGGGCCGGATAATCCGGCCTACCTAATCTCTCAAGGAAGCCAAGGCGCATCGCTCGGTACCCGGTCGGATTTTCTCCCGGAAAATCCGAACTGGGGAGGTTTTTCCTCCCCAGGCCGGATAATCCGGGTGTCGCATGGGCCGGATAATCCGGCCTCCTATTTTCGAGCAAAAGGAGCCAAGGCGCGTCGCTCGGTATTCGGTCGGATTTTCTACCGGAAAATCCGAACTGGGGCGGTTTTTCTTCCCCAGGCCTTATAATCCGGCCTTCGCATAGGGCCGGATAATCCGGCCCCTAGAAGTTCATCGAGGGCAAGCTCGGCGCGTCGCTCTGTCAAGGGGGCGGATTATCTGCCGGATATTTCGAGTCTAGGGCAGTGTTTCCCCAGACCGGATAATCCGGCCCTCACTTGGGCCATATTATCCGGCCCCCAAAGGTTGCAACGGCTGGATTCTGAAGGGGGGTATAAATATCCCTTCTTCCCCAACATTCAGTCTTCTTGATTCATTCGAATTTGACCAGACCTTGTGCAAGAGCTCTAAATCTCGATCTCCCACTTCAACCACCCGAAGGTCTTGATCTTTGGTGGAATTGAAGGAGGAGAAGTTCATCATCATCAAGAATCAAGCGCTTCAACTCCTCTCCATTCAATTGGAGAAATCCTTGATCTATAGTATTCTTGTCAATACCTAGATCTTGTTTATTGTATTTGATAAGTTTGTTTTTGTGGCAGCTTGTTGTCATTTCGGGAGCCTCCAAGTTGTTGTGGAGTTGTTGCCCCGCTAGTTGTGTAAAGGCGTCGGTGCCCGCCTCGAAGGGTACCTATAGTGGAAGGTGGATCAGGCCTGTTGTGGCGAGATCCATCGGAGAACAGGGTGAGGCCTTTTGTGGTATGGTGGTCTTAGTACCGCCCACCCCTCCAACGCATACGTACTTCCCTTACCAAGGGAGGAACTGCGGTCAAACAAATCATGTGTCTCCGCGTGCTTCACTTTGGTTTACTAGTTCCTCTTCCACTCGCTCTTTACTCACTAGTAGATAGGTTTGCATATAGGGTAATTCCACCCAATAGTCTATCTAGAGAATTTAGTCTTTGTGCTAAGCCTAAAACTGAAAAAGAATTAAAGATTGGTGTAGCACCTATTCACCCCCCCTCTAGGTGCCCATACGATCCATTTCAAGCGGGTATGCAGTCAGACGCAAGATAGTAAAATAGGAAGTGATGCTAGCTAAAGACACCGAAATTCTCTTCCTTGAAGTCAATGAAGACGATTTCCACGCGAACGATCGGTCCATCGTATACTTAGCCTTGGCAGACACATCAGCAAGATGCCCTTACGACCATAGATGAGTCTATCTCGCCCACCTTCAACTCCAATAGGAATTTTAATGTGGTCATATGCGAGGAAAAGACACGTACGTAATAACACAAACGAAAAAAGACAGAGAGGAAGACTCGGTCTTCCCATTTCCAAGAAAGATGATGATACAAGACATGTACCCGCAAACACGTAGCAGGAACAGCAGTTGCAAAAACATGAAAACCATGATGTATACCACATAAAACATGTACAGTGGCTACCTTCCAAATACCTAAAAGAAAGCTTGACTATTTAGTCACCGGACCAGCGCGAGACTCATGTGACAAACCTGCGTAAATCCCTACGAATAACACCCATAGGTTGGAAGAAAATAAAGAGTCAATGTTAGGAAGATGACACAAACTCATTTTATCTAAAGAACCTCTCTACCTAGTACGTTGTCTATAGAAAACACGTTACTAAACCTCAGAGATAGATATAAGAGCGTCTAGGCAGCACGGAACACACACGACAGTCAAAAAATACTAATTGTGTCAAGAACCAACACAAGAGAACCATGCACCATGACAGATCTCGACATAGAAAAAAATCTTCAAAGACAAAGAAACATAGTTAGCATATGCAAAGAATAGCACCAGAGAGGCGTCAATAAAAAAAGAGACAAAAGTGCGTGAATAGATGAAGAAGAACGACAGAAAACAATATTTGGCAGAAGTAGCCTAGTGAAGTGGTTCATGTGCATAAAACAAAAAATCCTAATGACAAACCATAGCCAAGATCAATCTATGCAGATATACAGTAACAAGCAGGATGTTTATACATTTGAAGACCTAAACCAGGATTACGTTCCCGTACAAACATTCTTGATGTAGCAGAGGCGTAGCCGAACTCAAGGTTGGTAAGGCTTCAAGCGTCTAGCACCACAAGTGATCGTGCCTTTTAAGTTTTACACATGTCTGGTGTAAATACGTATCCCAGGCCCCGGTCCAACAAGGTAGCGGAAGAAGAAGATCCGGACCGACTCCAAGTGGACGATGACGTGTGTATGGTGGAAATTCTCGACCTCATAGCGCACGTTCCAAACTACAGTACATGCATAAGAGGGGGAGAGAATGGAAAAGGCCAATTGGGACGAGATTTGGAGGAGGATTCGCCATCATATAGGAAAAAGCAAGGCAAACCCCACCCTCCAAGTCCTGGGGTGGGACTAAAGTTGGGAGGAGGTGGAGGAAGCCGGCGGTGGGGGTGGGCCCCACTCGCGCTACTAGCCCACTAGGGCCAGCCGACGGCGGTGCGAGCCCCCACCCGCGCGCCCTTGGCCCTCCTAGGAATGGCGGCCCCTCTTGGGCCCTATCCTCTCAAGGGAGGGCCCATGTAGGATGCTTGCCCATTTCTTCTTATTTAAATAATTATATTTAATAATTAATTCAATTAGTTAAATAGTAAATACCTATTATTTGAAACACCTTTCGAACAACTTCCGAACACCTAGGTATCTCTTCGGAACAATTCCGGATCTCTCTGTCCTATTTCTCTTAGATCGTGGATCAACCCTCAGCGTCTCTACCTTTAAGTGTGACACCCTTACGGTTCGGGAATTTTCAGACATCATCGAGACATCTCTCCGATCAATGACCAACATCAGTGTCTAGAAAATCGTGATGGTCCCTTCACATTCCACGAATTAATTGATTGCTTGAACCTTGAATGTTTAGTCCCATTCCCTTTGCACTACCATACTTGGTTTTTCTAAGACCTGATCTCTGGTACTAACATAACTAGTTCGATCTTGTTACTAACAAACGCATTTACTCATTCCCATGATATTACATCCTCATGACCTAGTCACATGCTTGCATGTTATTTGATGGAATCTCACCGAGTGGGCCTAGAGTATATATCTGTCACTCGGATAGGCAAATCCCGATCTTGATACATACGCCTCAACATATCCCTTTGGAATACCCAATACACACCTTTATGGCCACTCTGCTATGGTGTGATGGTTTATGTGATCAAAGTAGCCATAGGTGATACTTATTAAACATGATCTCATTGTCAAAGGATTGAGTTATTACACTTTGCTAGATATGGAATGTCGAACTTTGTGACAGGATCACATTGCAACACTGTGGTCAGGTGTGTCCATCACTTCATTTATATAATGAAGTGACCTTGTTCTCAGTTCTTGTGGTAAAAAGTCCATGGTCGGTAAACCTCAGTCATCATTTACCCAATGAACTAGTCTAGAGAATACTAGGGACCTAGTTTGTTTATATACCACACTTGTACTAATTGTTTCCACTTAATACAGTTATACCATGATACAAAACTATTATGAACATATGAGATATATCAATAAATATAACTTATTATTGACCTCTAGGGTATATCTCGTTCAATATCCCATTTGAAATAGAGTACAATTAAACTAGTTTACATATGGAAATGATCTAACACCAATATACTCACGATGTTGATCATGCTTTTCTCATGGTAGAGGCTTTGTAAATGGATCTGCTAAGTTCACATATGTATGTACTTTGCAAACCCTAACGTTACCATCGTTAACAAACTCTCTTATTAGATGGTAACATTGGAGTATGTGCTTGGCAGTAGAGGGGAATCTCTAATCCTTCGCATTCGCAATGGCCCCATGTTGTCGTAGTAGATGCACACATGGTCTTGCGCGCTTGGTAACACTATAAGTTTGGCAATGAATGTCCTTGTCCACACAACTTCATTTGCCGCTTCTGAAGCAACAATGTACTCTGATTCCATTGTAGATTAAGCCACCGGGGATTACTTCCCACTCCTCCAGCTTACCACACCACTATTCACCAAAACACTTACCTTGTTTGATACTTCGAGTTGCCTAGATCAGTGCTAAAGCTTGTATCCATGTAACCAGTTACAGCAAGTTCTTCGTCATGTCGTCCAAACACAAGGAATATCCTTAGTTCTTCTCAGATACTTGAGGATGTTCTTAACTATAGACCAATGAACCATCACATGGTTACTTTGGAAATGGCTCGTCAAACTAAGAGTCAGGGCGACATCTGGTTGAGTACTCAACATTAGCATACATGATGGAACCAATGGTATATACATAGGGTATGCCTTTCATTGTTTCCTTATCATGTACCATTTCTAGAAATTGAGTCACACTCAATGGTTTAGCTTCCACGATAGGCAAGAAACCTTTCTTTGCCATATCCATCCTGAACTATTTCAGAAATTTCTCTAGGTAAGTGCTCTGCCTAGTGCTAGTATGCGCTTCGATCTATCTATATAGATCTTAATGTCTCGTATATATGCCACTTCACCCATATCCTTCATAGAGAATTTACAATTTAAATAATCTTTGAGTTGTGATTCAATGGACCCCCAAAGGAACGAAACATTGTAAACTTCCAAAGGGTATAATCACCCCGTGTGTATTAGAGAGGAGGGCACGCGAGGGTAGCTCCCGAAGCCCATGTTCAGGCCCGTATTCCCACGTATCCGCATGCTGCCACATTGCTACAATTCATTACCACGTTTTCATTCGCAAACACCATTGCCACGTCGCCATGCCATTAGGTTTTGATCACCAAAATAAGACCACGGCCGCCATTTCCCGAGGCACTTTTAACCCTAAATTTTCGATCCTGCCCAGCTCTAGCGGCGACGTGCGCTGGCAAGGCGACGTGAATTCGGTGGCAAGCCTTCTAATCATCCAACTAAGAGCGTTCCCGACTCTGGTGGCAACATGACCGTCTGTGTCGGCGACCAGATCTAATCGTCCATCTGCGAACATGCCTAGCTCCAGTGGTGACCTGGCCGTCCACGCTGACGATAACGATTTCAATCCTACATCTATAGATCAAAGGCTAGCCAAATCTTCTCATCCTTAGGACACATCCACCAGTCCTCCTGTGTCCCATCTCACCACCGGCGCCCGGAAGATGTGAGTAGCTGCCTCTCTAACACACACCTTTTGCATCTCCTTTAGCATAGCGGCTTAGGTTTCATATTTGCATCTCTAAGTACTCCAAAATACATCACTGATTAGATTAGCGTTGTTGGTTTTCTTTGCTTGAACAGATGGAGGACTCTACGTCAACTGGGAGTGACAATGAGAGCGTCCCTATGCGAAATGGTGATTCACGTTCGGATGATAGAGATAGTTCTTTCTCTGAAGATGAGCCTACTAAGAACGACCTCTTTGAAGAAATTAGATCCGAGGATGATAAGGTCACGTGAAGTTTCTTTTTTATTTTGTACAAAAACCTAGAGCATGCAAATTTATACTCCTAGTTTTTTAATTATGTAGATGGGCATCGGTTGTGGAAACAAGGAGCACCATCCAGAAGGATCATTCTCGGAAAGCATTAGTGATGTATGTCGAGGTCTACACTATTTTAATAAGAATTTAATAGACATGCTATATTACTTTGTGCTACAATGGTGCAGGTTATACTATTCTCTCAAAGTGACCTGGGATGAAGAAGTGACGAAAGAATCACAAGAACCTGAAGGGTCAAAATCTGAATACAAGAGTGATGTAAGTTGCTTATTGTTGTATGGCAAGGCATAAATAGTATCAACTAGATCACCACTTATTTTTATTTGCGTTTAATTGTGTAGGTTACAAATAGTTCACAACATGAGCACAATCAGCATCAACTGATACCAAAGAAGGATTTTCAGCATGCTCATGATAGGCGGGACATGCACGAGAATGTAAAGGATATGACCTTCCCTTCCAAAGAGGTAGCATACTTTGCTACAACGTATACATGAGATAACATGGTTTCAGGATAAGACGAAAAAAGGTGAAGCGAGGTCCTAATGGAGAAATTCTATACAGGTGGTTTCTCTATTCTAGGTCAAGGAAACGTGAGGACAAGTATTTTAACATGGATGGCCGCAAGAAGAGGCAACGAGCTCTATCTCACTACGACTATCAAGCCCATCTCAGCATGTCGTTTAACAAATCTGAGGGGCATTGGAAAGTTTTGAGATTTCGGGACGATCATAACCATGTGCTAGCTAGACCCGATAAAGTCCCATTTCTTTGGTCCCACCGAAAGATCAAGCCTTATCAGAGAGCTGAAATCATGCCACTGGAAGTAGGTGGGATGCGAAAGTTTGAGATTATGAAAATCTTCATCAGCAAAAGTGGTAGGGGGAGCAAGGTTGGGTTCGTCACGAAGGATCTTTACAACATGTGTTCCCAGGAGAAGAGGAAGCTGATTGCATCCGGTGACGCTAACACAACCATCCAAATTATGTAGAAAAGGTAGGAGCATGATCCTAAATTCTTTTTTGATCCAAATTATGTAGAAAAGGCAGGAGCGTGATCCTTCGATAAAGAAAGAAATTTGAAAACCATGTTTTGGTGTGACTCTCAGTCACGTCGGGACTATCAGGACTTCAGTGATGTGCTGGTGTTCGACGACACGTACAAAATGAATCGGTATGGAATGGCGTTCATTCCTTTCGTGGGGTTGAACCATCACCGTAGGACTAGTGTTTTCGCATGTGCCATCGTCTCGAATGAAAAAACATAAACATATGTTTGGCTGCTTCAAACATTTCTAAAAGTTATGTGTCAGAAGAAGCCACAAGGGGTTATCACTGATGCAGACGGTTCCATGATGAAAGCTAGTGGCATTGTCTTCAAGGATGTGTGGCACCGTGTATGTACGTGGCACATTGAAAAGAATATTAAGAAACACCTCTTTCATGAATCTCTGAATGAATTTAGTACATTGCTATACTACATCACCTCGGAAGAGGTCTTTGTGCAAATATGGAGCGTGTTTGTTCAGAAATGGCAGTCAAAGAAAACTGAAGAGTGGCTGCATAGAATGTATAATAAGAAGAGATGGTGGTCCGCCATGTATCTAGCCCAGGGATTTTTTCTCGGCATGAAAAGAAATCATAGGAGCGAGACTTTGAACTCGTGCCTACACCTTCACCTTGATTCTGGAATGACACTAGTGGATTTGATTCTGCACTATGAGAACGCCATTAACCCTATCCGTCAGGAAGATGCACAGCAGGACTACGTGGAATCACATACATTACCTATGGCGATTACTAAATACAAGGATATTGAGATGGCTGCTGCAGAAGTTTTCACTGCAGGAAACTTCTATATCTTGCAAGAGGAGCTGAAAAAGATTGATGGATTCAAGACTGGTGAATGTACGAAAGGTTGTTCCAGTTCTAAGTACACCGTGATATGGGCAAATAAAATTACTAGGCAGTTTGACGTGATCTACATGCTTAGAGACAATGGGAAACTATAAAGTGCTCCTATAGAAGGATGGCTAGGAAGGGTCTCCCTTGCAAGCACATCCTCTACATATTGACTTGCCCAGGACTAGACAAAATACCAACTTGTTGTGTCCTTTGATGCTTCTTAAATAATGCAAGATATGGATTTCCTACGAAGCGCGAGAGCGATATGTTCGGATAAGGATGGTCAAGTGTAGCCGAGAGAACAAAGTTTTGCGACTTGAATGTACAATCTCAGGAAGTTATCGTAGTGGCATGCCATGATCAAGAGTCTTATGATGACTACCAGGAATGCATGCAGCACATAATGCACAGGACAAAGGGGCTCAATAATATTAATACAAGCTACTTCTATGCAGATGCACAGATCAGCAAGGGAAAAGCACCTGAAGTTGGTGATCCACTAAAAGTCAAATCTAAAAGCGTGCCTAATAAAATAAAAAGAGTACAAGATGAGGGTGATAATCCACCCATGAGTAAAAATGGCAGACCACTAGCATATGATGAACAAAAAAGTAGGGGCACCAACACTGCAGCGCATACAATACTGCTGGTCATAATAGGCAAAATGCTTAATTATGCAAACTACATCAGAAGTAAGTCATTCCTTGAGTATAACTAAAAATCATTATCAAATCTTTTGTTGAAATTTTCAATAGCTAATCGCGCCTTACTATTATGCAGGTATGTTGGACCAGAAGAAAACTAGATGTTGCCCTTAATTCATAAACCATGTGGTCATTTGTGCAGAAAACGACATGTTTGGTTACCTGGGTTACCCCCGCATCGTGTCCAACACAAGTATTAAAGCAGCCTGTGCACAGGCCCAGGGACAACGGTCGAACCGGACATTTCTGTGGATCTAGCCCCGGGTTGGCATAGAATGGGCTACCGCCGCCCAACGGTTGCACACGTGGGGAAGCGCGGGAGACACAGATAACTCACTCCCTACTCTTCCTCACTTCCTATCACGGCCCCACTCCACTAGTCCGAGCAGCCATGTCCCGTCCCATCATAGAGAATGATAGCCTCCTCCTCTCCTCCTCCGTCACCTCCTCCGACCAGCCTTCCCGCCAGCAAGGTAGTGCCCCGGGTCCAGCACACACCCCGCAAGCAAGTGGACCGCCCCGTCCAACACGTCGTCCAGCGCGCCATCCCTATGTACGAGGTGGGGGGATTTAGGAGTGCGGCGGCTCCAGTTGACCCTGCCGTAGTCCCCTCTTGACGGCGACCATCACCACTTTCTAGGGTGCTGCGCAAGGCGCTGGTTAGGGCTGAGGCGGTCAGGGCGATGCAATCCACAGGGATTGCATCACGGTTTTTCCCCGTCCTGACATGCTTCAACACCGACTCCTATGGCAGAGCATTGATGGCGGCGGCCATGGTGGACGGGGCGCCGGGGTGGAGTGGCGATGTGGCCGAGCCGTTCGACTTCACGACTGTTCCACCGAGTCGAGACATGTCGTGCCCGACGGGGTTCGGTCTGATCCTGGTAGGGTTTCCTACCTTGCCCTTGGCATTTTCGCAAGGTTTGGTCACAACAGTAGTTGGTGGCGCCTCCTACGGGCAGGACACACCCAGCACGACCACTCCAGCAGCCGTCTCTATGGCCAGATTCGTTGCCGGTTCACCAACACATCTAGCGATTAGGTCGTCCACTGCTGCACCGCAGGTAAGGGGTCTCTTTCCCCATATGTTCTTTTTCCTGTATAAAAATTGATATGCTTGCTTGATAGAATGTGTTACATATGAATGTTGGTAATGTAGATTACAATCTGTTGCTTAATATGTGACCATTGCACAAGGGAACATCAAATTTTGCCATGTTTGTTAGTCTAGTTGTTTGGCAGCAGCTTTATGCATGTGTAGATGAATGCCATTGCCATGCTTGCTTCTGTAGATGCTTGGCATCACCATTAAGCATGTGTAAATGAATGGCATTGCCATGTTTGCTTGTCTAGATGCTTAGCAGTAGTGTAGATAAATGCTATTTCCATGTTTGCTTGTCTAGATACTTGGCATCACCATTAAGCATGTGTTGACGAATGCTTGTCTAGGTGCTTGGCAACAGTGTAGATGTAACGCCCCTAGTTTTACTAATAAAAATTAGGGTTTGATTTGCGCATAGCATGAGCATCATCTTCTTTAAATAAAATGTAGGGAAGAAAAGGAAACCCTAAACCCTAGTCTTTTCTCTTTCCATGAAAATCTATTAAATTTATTTTGAATTTCCAAAAGTACCAAAATTATGGAGCCCAAATGGATTATAAGGGCCCCTGCAATATCTTTAAATATTTGCAAAACCTTATAGTATTTTTTTAAATGTTCAAAACAGATTTGAGTTCAAATGCAAATAGAAAAGAGAGAGAATTAATAGAAAAAGGATTAAAAAAATGCTTTTAACTAAACCAGGCTGCAACCCAGCTGGCTCGTTCCTCTCTCTCGCGCGCAGTGCAGAACCCTGCAGCCCAGTTAGCCCATGTGTGGCCTGCTACCGGCCCGTACCTCTCCGCTCTTCTTTTCATTTTCTTCTTCCTCCCTTTAGAAGGACACCGACGAGGAGCAGCTGCGTGTCGACGCCGGCACCGTCCCCACCTCGCCGTGATACCCACTCTAAGGAGATGCGTGCTACCATCCTAGGCAGCGTCTACAAGTAACCCTCCCGCTGATGGATGAGCCCTATCTTCTTCCCCTTCCCCATTTCTTCTCTGGCCGATAAACCCTAGCCACAGGTAATCCAGTGCCCTGCCGCTCCCGACCTCCCCTCGCCCAGTCAAGTTTGGATTAGACACCGCCATGATCTCCTTGTTCTTCTGCCCCATCTAACTCAAGCTGGAGTGGACCGAGACGCCCCAATTGAACCCTCGTTCTCGACGCCGGTCACCGTTGCTCGCCGTCAATTTCGGCCTCCATGCTCCTCGGCGACCCGATCAACACCACCAGAGCGATCTACGGGTGCTCAGGCGCCATCCCTCCTTCCATCTCTCGCTTTGGCCCGCTCCCTCGACAATCACCTACAAGCTCCGCCGTCGGCTGCCCTCGTGCTTGTCGCTCCGGTGGTCAATCCACAGCGTCGCAGCCACTTTATGGTTGCCCATGTCGCCAGGTTCCAACGCACCCCTCGGCGCATACCTGCGTGCTCCCAATCGACGGATCGATCGACGACCTGGGAGCTTCCCCATTGATGACGTCAGCAAGGCATCATGCTGGCATCATTAATCCCTTTTCTTTATTTTAAATGTTTTATAATTATTTTCTGGAAATAAAAATAACCCTTGTGCCCCCCGGGTTGTCAGGTTTTAAATAATTTCCATAAATATTTTCGAAAAGGAATAAAATTCTGACATGTGGGTCCAGGTTGTAAATATTTAATATATCCCAAAAATGTTTAACTGTTTTAAAATGATTTAAAAATGGAGTTAAATCTTATAAATTCAACAACTAATTATTTATAAGTCAGAAAAGTAAGTATAATATATCAAAATGTTCAGAAAAACAATATATACACTTTAGCATTAAAATCATGCATTGTTAAGAAACTTTTATTAAAAGTTTAATTAAAGAACAAATGAACCCCTGCAGGTGACTCCGAGGTTCCCCCTATTCTACGGTTTGTACCCCTCGTACCCTGCTTAAATTGCTAAGATACCTTAGGGTGACATTTCAATCTAATTTAACTTGTCATATCATCATCCTTGCTTGAGCATCGCATTGATGCCATGTGTTGATTGTTTTCCCCCTTCCTTTCTAGTGTTTTCCCCCTCCCGGTAGATCGAATACGATATCAAGATCAAGATCGAAGACCGAGATCAACGCCATTGAAGATCAATGAGGCATACTTGGCCAATTGTAATCAAGTCAAGTACAAGGCTTCTGAATATCTATATTTGGGTATCAACAAACAAGGTAGGCAAAACCCCACACATGATATAATCCTATGATTTCAAAGTATTTCATTCTTGCCATGTGCATACGATTCTAAAGTGTTTTATTGATAGATAGATTAATCCTATCTGATGCATGTTAGCTTTGTAGCCTATACTCTCTGATCCACTGCTCCTAGCATAACTAGGGGTTGGCTTATGAGCTTTGTTAGAGTTGGTATATCAAGTGTGCTTAGACAAGCTTAGCTATTACCACTGGTCCATCCGGTTGATGAATCAGAGCTATGAATGAACCTAGTATGACAGGATGATGTGGTATGATCAGAGATGAAGTTAAACATGCTATGGTTTGTATGGGAGGCCACGTCAGGTTCAGGTTTTTGCAAACCCATACTTACCACTACTAGGACCTGAGTTCTTGCCTCTTGAACCAAGACGAGCGTACAGCCACACGGGGGCCTGGAAACCCCCTCGAACAACTAACTTGCCTAGTAGATTCCATGAGTCACAGAGTTCGGGCGTTCCATTCAGCATATGCATTCCAGTTGTTCTTGAAGGTGGTGTAGGAGATGCATTCATATAGGAAGGTAAGCGTGGCCGGGAGCAAGAGAGACACAGCCTCCGTAATCTTGAACCCTGCGCACATCTCTCGGGACCAACTTAAGGACTTGACCCGTTATGGTGGCATCTCCTTAGGGAGTGACTCATGATCTCAGCGAAAGAAGGTAAAGGTCGTGGTCAGCCAATCTCTATTGGCCTTTCAAGGAAGAGGGCTTATGGCTTGGCACTAAGAATCGGTTGGTACATGTGGGTAAAGTGGTGCACCCCTGCAGGGTTATTAATCTTTTCGAAAAGCCGTGTCCACGGTTAAGGACGACTTGGGAACAGATTCAAAGATCATATAGAAGAATAACCTAATCGTAAAACTTGACAAGAGATGTGAGGTGTGCCTAAGGATGCTTCCTCGGGGATTGAGGGGGTGATCCTAGTTAGTAGGTTCGGCTGATAAAGATTCGGTGGATATCAAAAGATGATCTAAGCTAGAGATATCATTTTCTTATCCCCTTTCAAATGTTCCATTAGTCGAGTTTCTCCTCTCTCTTTTACAAAGAAAGTTAGCTTTATGCACAATAACCCCACCAGCCATAAGTCTTGCGAAGTACATCCTGTACTCATCCTTACTTTGTTGATACTTTTGCAGCAGGTAAGTGTTCCATAGAAGATGAGTTTGTTACGGCATCGACATCGACGAGTAGTTTGGGATTCCTGGTCGGCAGCCTAGAATCTATGGATTGGGACGTCATCGTTATGCATCAGGCCTCTTAGGCCATTTGTTATGTTTGCTATACTTAATAGCATAATTTTCTTTTCGTTGTTTGATGTTGTGGTCAATGACCTCTGCTTGTAATACTTTTGGTTCTTTGCTCAGTTATGAGCTTGCTCTAATAATTTTTGTGTCATAGGGTCACATTAATGTTACCGATTCTTTGTATGTATGTTTCTGTGATTTAGGTTAGGCTTATGTGAAATGGAGGTCTGGGATTCGTCTAGCCCTAATCCCGGGGGTGTCATGTGTTCTTGGTTGTTGGGGATATACTTTCCGGGTATCCTCAGTGTACCTCACTGACCAGGGTGGCCCACTTCAGGTTAGAGCTTTGCTTCATGGGCGACCCAGTCAGTGAGAAGAACGGAGTCCATTCCGGCTACGGGAAGGCCAAGAAGACTTACCGACATAGGCCCATAGTGTTACTTGTAGTTCAAGATGTACTCTGTAACCGACTCTTAGTCGTAGTAAGATAGAACTCTCCTGTAAACCCTAGGCCGGATATCTATATAAGCCGTCCTAGGGAGAGCCTTTAGGTCACCCATACAATAGTCTACAATCTCAACTTGCACAGGTGAAACCCTTGTAACCCTCTGTCGTATTACTAGATTGCTAGCAGGAGTAGGATCCATCCAAAGCCGGTGGATTCAAACCTGGGTAAACTTGTGTGCTCACCATCCCGGAATCCCGTACGACTCACACCCCTCTCTTCCACACGCCTTGAGGACCCCCTCATGGCGTACTTGTCATCAATCCTACGATAGTTGGCGCCCACTATGGGGCAAGTGAGCTTCAGATCTCCGTTCTGAGCGGAATCTGCAAGAATTGGAATTGGCGAGACTATCGCCGTAGGCCGCATCCTCTACGCCAGTGACGCCCCTCTCATCGTCCTAGACGAGACTTGGATTCTGGCTAGGGAAGCCGTGAGCACCTACACCATTATGTCTTTTGGTGAGATCGATGTTTACATCGGTTTCGCTGAACCTGCCCTACCCACCCCAGCGGTGATGATAGAGGCAGAAGAAATTTCTGGGTCCCCTTTGTCCGCGAAGGCGGCAGAGTTCCGGATCCCAGAAAGTTCTAATCCCACCTAGCCCGCACCAGTTGCGGAGATAGTGGAGAAAGCTGAACCTAAGGCAGATCTCGTGGTACGTGTCGGATCTAGAGCGAATCTCCCTAGCAAGGACGAATCCCAGATTGATCCACCGGCAGAGGTCGAAATCCAGGAAGAGCAGGAAAACAACTTTGGTTTTGGCTCTGGTAATACCGGGACTGACAGACCTCTCTTGAGATACACACTGAGGCGCATGATGATGCATGACGCAAGCATGGACGATATTCTCGAGACCATCAGGTGTTTCGAGGAAGCCGATCGCGACATCCGCAACTATCTCAAGATGCATGCGTCGCACTTCGTCGGTTATGTTGGTTCCGGATCCGGCTCTGCCGATGCTGGAGACAACACCGACTCTGTGCTGGAGGCTATCGGAACAAGCATCGAATTACTGGCATCTTCGGATGACTCCATGACATCGGCAGATTTCCGTAAGTTCTCCATGGAATATGAAGAGGAGCTTAACTCCACAGCTGCTATAGAAGGAGAAGACATGGACGAAGGATTCGGAGAAAACACTCCCAAAGCACAGGACAACATGGATATCGGAGATGATCCCGAGAACCAAATGGCCGAAAGTACCGATCAAAGTTTGACTCCGAGAAATGGGCCCAAAGCCGTCTTTGCTACCGGCACTGCCAAGAAGGCAAAGAAGAAGAACAAGAAGAACAAGACCTCGGCAAAAGATCTTCCGGCAGAGGAAGTGATTGCCGAGGAATACAAAGAAGACTCAGATGGAGCACTTATCCCAAACGACCCAAAATAAGAATCGGTGGATGGACACGTGATCACTGAAGGTGCGCGTAAACTCATCGATGCTACATTAACCACACCTATCCCTATAGCTGCAGAACTTACTGCTGAAGAATTGGATGAAAGGGCCCAGGCTCTAGAAGCGCGTCGTCAAGTACTCCTAGATGAAACCAAAAACATCGAGGAGGAGAAGAAATGCATGGCAACTGCGGAGAAGTACACCTCTCGGCAACATCAGAAGACCCAGAAGCGTCACACACGTGACGTTCAATTCCCGGAAGTGCACAAGGTCCTCTTTGAAGGAGACCCATGGATGCCTCGTCTCGACAGCAAAGGAGATCTGGTGTATCCAACATCGGTACAGAACACTGTTGCAGCTCGAGATATCGTATCGAACAATCCAGGCCCAGAACAGGTTCGATTGGGCATTAAGCTACTCACCAAGGGTCTAGAACAGCAAAGGGCCACGAAATCCGGAAGCGGAAAACTGGTCTCGAAATCCGACCAATGTCGCACGGACACGGCCTGGAATGATATAAGGCCCCTGCGTGTTCCGGAACAGCATTACCGCTCCGACCATCGGGAAGACAACTACTCAAGAACCGGATCTTCAGGACAGCATCACAAAACTGCACGTGACTGGCGCAATGTCGCTCCAGCTGCCGAGCAAGAAGCAATTGTTGCACTGTATCCAAGAAACGCTCCCCGATGAGAGCCGAACGATCGTAGGGGAGAAGACAAAGAGAAACGCCGATAGGAGGACCGTCAAAGAATGCCACCTCCTAGACCTACAAACCATCTGGCTGAGCCCCACCATGGTGGGAGTGACGGACGAAGAAACAACGGAAACCATGTCGAGACAAGCCGGCAGGGGGCTCGTCGCAATGAAGACCCTCCCCGGAACCGGAATAATGACGCTCCGGACGGAGGCCGGCGATCAGCCCGAAACAATCCAGCTGCCCCACCCTCTCCACCAAGCAGCCATCATAACGACTCTCAAGGAGGCCAAGGAGGACGTCGTGGTGGAGGAGGTGGTGGTAGAAGCCGAAGTCCGGCCCCAAGGCACCGCAGCCATAGCCGTCACTCAGGAAGATGATCTTTGTCTCCAAGTGATGCGTGACACCGGATTAACTCCAACATAGAGGCGCGGCGCTATGAAAATGATGATATATCCGTGGGCCCAAAATGCTTCGGACCACGCATAAGAGCCACAAAATACCCGGAAGGATTCGCTATCTCAAGACACATTCAGGCCTACGACGGTATAGCTCAGCCAGATACTTGGCTAAAGGATTTTTCTAGGCTTGCTGCATCGCCAAAGGCAGAAATAACTTGGTCGCAACCCGATATCTCCCACTCGTGTTGAGGAAGACGGTGCGATCATGGATCAATGAACTTCCGGAGAACACCATCCACAACTAGTATGACATGCAAAGTGCGTTCTTTCAGAATTTCAAGGTGACATATCGAAGGACCTGTATGGTAGGAGACCTACAGCGTTGGACCGAGAAACCCGGAGAAACTTGCCGAGATTATCTCGGACAATGGATCGACACCAAGAACTCATGTGAACGAGTAAATGACCAAACTACGATTGAAGCTTTCATTGCAGGGCTCCCAATTGGTTTACCACATCATCACTTGAAGTGTGACAAGGTCACTGATTTGGGAGAGATGATAGAAACAGCGAGCAAGTATGCAGACTCTAACGATGACGCGGAGGGATTGCTGAACGCCCTAGCTATGCCACAGTTGGCAAAACAACCAAAGCAACAAGCTCATAAGCGCAAGAACACCTCGGAAGAAAAACCCAACACGAAAATGGTAGTGGTTACTGCTACTTTCGGGTCTGGAGGACGTGGTGGTGGCCGCGGACGTGGTCGTGGGACATCAAGATTTCAAGGTAGAGGAGACCAGCAACCTGGCAAAACCTACTCTTGGGCCGACATTTCCAATAACCCATGTGTGCATCACCTCAACGCCAATGGGGGCTTGTCTCACAAAAATGTCGAGTGTCGTTTCAACGACGACATCAAGAAAGATGACAACGCTGGCTACAGGGCTAAGCGGAAGAAGGGAAAGAAGAATCTCGAAAAAGATAAAGAGACCAAGGAAGATTCCGACATGGAGGAAGCTGATGCTTCAAATCCCAAGCCGGAGGGAAAGAAAACCTTTCCCACAAAGAAAGACACCTATGTCACCTTCCTCGGATCTCAAACAGCTAAGGTCAAGAAAGCAGTTCTGCATGAGCTCAACGCGATAGTTCCGGCTGTCCCTCAGTACCTAGACTAGTCGGAAGTTGCAATCACCTTTGACCGTGCTGATCATCCGCCTAAGTTGCAAAGGCGAGGAAAATATGCCTTAGTCGTCAATCCACTTATTGACGTCTATGGTTTCTCCAAGACCCTCATGGATGGTGGTAGTAGCATAAATATTATGAATGTCGAAACACTACGCCAAATGCGAATCTCGGAGACCCAGCTGAATCACAGCTCTGTGATATTTCACGGAGTTGTCCCAGGAAGACAAGAAAATTCCCTAGGAGAGATCACTTTGGATGTTACTTTTGGAACTCCAAAGAACTATCGGATAGAAGCACTTTCCTTCGAAGTGGTCCCGTTCAAGAGCGCGTACCACGCTATATTTGGACGTCCAACTTATTGGGATTTTATGGCTCGTCCGTGTTACATTTAAAATATGATGAAAATTCCAGGTCCCAATGGCGTGATCACCATCAGGGGAGACCCGAAGAAAGTGCGAGAGTGCGAGGATGGAAATGCCGCCTTTGCTGAAGTCGTGCTGCACGCCTAGGAGTACCAAGAAATCAAGAAGACCATCGATCTGTCTGAGATGCCCGCAACAAAGAAGGAGGTGACAAAGCCGAATCCAGAGTTCAAGGCATCGGAAGAGACAAAGAAGATGCCGTTGAAGGATGATGACCCCTCCAAGGTGACCCAGATAGGCGTAGGCCTAGATAGCGCAAAGGAAAGCGCGCTCGTCAAGTTCCTCCAAGAAAATCAAGATATCTTCGCATGGCAGCCATCTGACATGACTGGAGTACCTAGGGAACTTGCCGAGCACTCTCTAAATATAAACCCAAACGCTAAACCCGTCAAACAGTCCCTACGACAATTTGGCGATGTAAAATGTAAGGCAATAGCTAAGGAACTAGCCCGGCTCGAGTTAGCCGGATTCATAGAAGAGGTCATCCATACTGATTGGTCGGCCAACACTGTAATGCTCCCTAAAAAGGACACCACTGATTTAAGGATGTGTGTTGATTATACTGGCTTGAACAAGGCTTGTCCCAAAGATTCGTTCGCTCTGCCTAGAATGGATCAAGTTATTGATTCTACGGCAGGCTCGGAACTCCTCTGTTTTCTCGAGGCATATTCCGGTTATCACCAAATTCAGATGAAGGAATCAGATAAAATCAAAACTTCATTCATAACCCCCTTCAGAATCTTCTGTTTTGTTATGATGCCCTTTGGGATGAAGAACGCAGGAGCTATGTACCAGCATACTATGCAGCATTGCCTCCACGATCAAATCGGACGTAATGTACATGCATATGTGGATGATATTGCGGTGATGTCCAAAAAGAAGGAAACATTAATTTCCGACTTGGAGGAAACATTCGCAAATTTACGAAAATACAACATAATGCTCAATCCGAAGAAATGTTTCTTTAGAATCCCAGTCAGAAAATTGTTAGGTTTCATCGTGTCTCAGAGGGGCATAGAGGTGAACCGAGATAATATCAACGCTATACTTAACATTTCTAGGCCAACTCGCCTGAAGGACGTTCAAAGACTAACTGGTTGCATTACTGCAGTCAGTCGGTTTGTAAGCCGGCTCAGAGAAAGAGCCGCGCCACTTTACAAGCTCCTGAAAAAGAGCAAGAAATTCGTTTGGACTGATGAAGCTGAAGCTGCACTACAAGACTTGAAAGAAGTACTCTCGTCTGCTCCTATCCTTGCAGCACCGGAACCAAGGGAACCGATGTTGCTCTATCTCGCTGTGACAAACAGGGTTGTTAGTGTCGTCATGGTAGTGGAGAGACCAGAGGAAAATCGGGAACACCTGGTGCAGCGTCCGGCTTATTATCTCAGTGAGGTTCTAACTGAATCAAAACAGCGGTATCCACAATATCAAAAGTTGGCTTATGGTGTGTTCTTCGCATCTCGTAAGTTACGACACTATTTTCAGGAACATCCAATTACCGTGGTGAGCACAGCTCCCATGAGAGATATAATCAGCAACAGCGAGGCTATAGGACGCATCGCGAAATGGGGAATAGAGATTTCAGCTTTCGATATTGAGTATAAACCTCGGACAGCAATCAAATCCCAAATCGTTGCTGACTTTGTTGCTGATTGGACAAAGACAAAGGAGAATATGACCCTCCCAGAGTCGGAATATTGGACCCTGTATTTTGACGGGTCTAAGGCTCGCGGGGGCTCGGGGGCTGGCATGGTGCTCAAATCACCCCTAGGAGATAAACTTCTATAAATGTTGCAGATCCACTTCACAACGACAAATAACATTGCCGAGTATGAAGCACTGCTGCATGGAATCCGGATTGCTAAGGATATCAGCATCCGACGATTGATGTGTTACGGAGATTCGGATATTGTTGCACAACAAGTGTCAGATATTTGTAATGCAAATAAGCACATGGCAGCATATAAAGCTATCGTGGATGATCTATCGAAATCGTTCGAAGGGTTTGAGGTTCAGCACATCCCTCGAGCAGAAAATGAGGAAGCATATGCATTATCTTGGATAGGCTCTGCGCGGAAAGAAGTCCAGGATGGCGCTTTTTTAGAGCACCTCAAAGTTCCCTCCATAAAGGGAGTAGACGAGGAATATCCGACCAAATCCGACTCACCTTTAGTAGCAGTTCTAGCTGTAATTCCCAGCTGGACTCAACCCTACCTTGATTACTTGGAAGATGGCAAATTACCAAAAGACGAAGTTCTGAGCTGATAGATTGCCCGACGAGCAAAATCCTACACTATAATTAGTGGTGAGCTCTACAAGCGGAGCGTATTTGGGGGTTTTCAGCGTTGTGTATCTCCGGAAGAAGGAGTGGAAATCTTAAGAGAGATCTACGAAGGAGAGTGTGGTCACCATGCTGTAGCCAAATCTTTAGTGGCAAAAGCTTTTCGACACGTTTTTTTCTGGCTTGCAGCCAAGGAAGATGCCGAACGGCTGGTCAAGACGTGAAGGGCTGCCAAAAGTAAGCCAAACAAGCTCAAGTTCCGGCAGATCAGCTGCAAACAATACCTATAACATGGCCTTCGCAGTTTGGGGGCTTGACATGGTAGGACCATTTGAACAGGCTCCAAGTGGATTTACACACCTCTTAGTGATGATGGATAAGTTCACCAAATTGATTGAGGCTAAACCCGTCACTAGTTGTGATGGAGAAATAGCTAGAAGATTTGTTGAGGATGTTATAATCTGATACGGTTATCCACATAGCATTATCACAGACAATGGGAGTAACTTTTCCATGGGAGAGCTTGCCGAATTCTGCAACGAACAAAGTATCCGGCTTGACATTGCATCAGCCGCACATCCGCAGGCTAATGGACAAGTCGAAAGGGCAAATGGTTTAATCTTATAAGGCCTAAAACCAAGACTCGAAGCACCACTTACATGTGATGCGGGGCTTGGGCAGAGGAATTACCCTCTGTAATTTGGAGTTTACGAACAACTCCGAACAGGTCAACGGGATACATACCTTCTTCTTGGTCTATGGTGCTGAAGCAGTTCCTCCTAGTAATTTGATTCATAATTCTCCTAGAATTGCCACGTATATCGAAGAGGATTCCGATATTTCTCGACAAAATGATCTCGACTTAGTCGAAGAAGTTCGCGTCGTTATATAATGAGATCAACAGCCTATCAGCAGAAGTTACGCAAGTATCATAGCCAGAGAGTCAGAAACCGTTCTTTCAATAAGGGCGATTTGGTTCTCCGGCTTGTGCAACAAAGAAAGCACAAACTTTGTAACATCCCAAATTTTACAATTGCAGATGTTACTAGAAGCATGCATCATATCCTTTCATCATGGCATCATATAATAAAAACTGCATCAGATATTTTCCTAAATCCCATAGTCATATAAAGACTAAAAGGGTAAAACAAAATCTAACCTAATAAACCTTTGCAAGAGTGTTATTTATAATCCCAGTATAATCCTCTTCTTTTTACAAAATTTTAGAGCCCGGACTCACGTAATTCGGAGTCCGTTTGCAAAAGTTATAAGACAAATAGGAAAAATAGAAATTAAAAGACCAAAAAAAAGAGGAAACCTAGCCTAACCGGGCCAGCCGAGCCATCCCGCTCCTATCTACCACACGCCAGGCACGCGTAGCAGCAGCCGCGCAGGCCGGCCCAAAGCCGCGCCAGCTGCCAGCCCGCTCCCCCCCACCGCCTCTCACTAACGATGCAGCCCCACATGTCATCCCCGTCCTGGCCGTGTTCATCCCCAACTCCTCCGGCCGACGCGATCCTAACGGATTCCGTTGATTCGGAGACAAATCCGACCCCTTCCACACTTCAAAGATGAAAAGTATTTGTGAAAACTCTAGTATGCTTCCTTTTCTCCTTATCCAGTTTCGCTCTAACTCTAGGTCATCACATCTTATGTTGACTGTGGAAAAGTTTTGCTATCTCGCCTCGTATTTCAAAACTTAGGTGCCTTTTTGGCATGTCGTTTCTGAACCATTTGACCTAGTGTTGAGTTCTCTAGAGTTGTGTGTGTTGTGACTTGTTTCCCTTTGCTCTGATTCAGCTGAGAGATTCCTTTCCATCATGATATCTCTATATTATGTTGATGGTTCCACAGTGACCTGTTGTAGGCCTTAAAGTTCCCTTTCGCTCGTGAGCCTCCTTTAAGTTTGTTTGGGTACTTCAGAAGTTGTTTCTTCTTTTGGAAGCTACATCATGGTTACTACCTTGTAGTACCCTTTGTGCTACTAAGATAGTAGTTACTCCTTTCTTTCGGTTTTAACCCTTGGACTTGAACAGATGATCACTAATTGTGTTGGATTCTGGTGTTGTGAATCTTGCACATGAAGCTAACCTTGAACCCAAGATCCATCTTATTGCTCCCTATTGTTAATGTTCACACATTACCTCAGGATCGCTAGTACCTTCTAGTATAGCCTTCAAGCTTGTGGTTATTGTTGCGAATAAATTGTGACAATTAAGGACTTCCCCTACCACATGTTATGGAAGATGTTCTTCAATGGAACAAAATATATCACGACAAGAGTACTCCTCATGAGTGTCACTTCTATACTCGTGACTCTACCACTCTTATCTTCTATGCATCAGCCTCGGAAGATTGTTGACTTATGCATCCACATCTCGAGATTCCATCCTGAGCATGTTCCTTTTTCCCTTGTTGTTTCTGACCTTTGTCTACCAGTTGGTAGCCAAGTAGTACATGTGCATTGATGTATTCTAGTGAAAGGTATTCTTGTGGTTTGTCTAGACAAACCATTTAGAGATGTTAGGAGAAAACAAACTCTAGTACCTCATCATATCTAGGACCAGGTCAAAGTGTTGTAATCAGTATACCAATAAGCATTGATTATCTTTTGTTCTGTTCTACCTTTAATTATCACACTCTTATATACTAAGAAGTCATGCTGAGTTTCATGACTCCCTTAATGAAGTGATGCTCTTACACATATTTACCCACACTTCCTCCGAGCTATCATGTTTGTGAGTGATGTGTGTGCATAATAATGTGGTCATCTGAGATTCTTAGCAAATCATATTGCTTCGAACTCCAAGGACATTTGTGTCATTATTAGTGTCATTGGTTAATCCTATCACTAAGCGAAGGATGGTTGTGCTACCAAGTCTACCATTCTGGTACACTCTCATTGGTCAAAGAGTTAGGTTTGTGCCGAAGCTCTAAGATTATGTCTTCTTGCCTTACCAAGAAAGTTTCCTCTCGAACTAGGTGACATATCGATGGTCTGTGATGTTCTAGAAGTATTTCCATGTTGCCACATGAACGTGTTGTCAAGTTCTTGAGTAAGTCAGTTCTCTGAACTGCTCTTTTCTCCAAGAATTCGTACTGGACACCCCTAAACTAGTTGGTTCAGCTTAAACAACAACTTGGAGAGTTGTAAGACAAAATTTCTACTCAACTTTGTTCTTCCTAAAGGGATGTCTAGGTTTATTCGTGCTGAATAAAGATATCGTTCTGTTGGTGACACTGCGCGTGAATGCACGGTTCAGTACGTAGACCATTGTTGGCACGGCTTCGCCCCAGAAGAAGTTCGGCATGCCCTTCGCCTTCAGCATGCTCCTGGACACCGCCACAACTATTTGGTTGCGATGATAGACCACCCCATTCTGCTGGGGTGAGTACGGCGCTGTGAGGTGGCACTTGACGCCGGCGTCAGCATAGTGCATGGTGAACGTGGCTCACGTGAACTCACCACCATCGTCCGTGCACATCACACGGAGCTTGCATCCGCTCTCCATTTCTGCTGAGGCTTGGAAGTGCATGAGCGCTACAGCGGCCTGGTCCTTCGTGGCCAGGACCATAGCCCACATATATCTACTATGGTCATCGACCAACAACAAGAAATAGTGGCGGCCTCCCAGTGTGTCAGGTGCGATGGGCCCGCTCAGATTTCCGTGCACCAACTCAAGTGGATCGCCTGCCCTGTACCTGGCCTTCTACGAGAACAGCGTGCGCTATTGCTTGCCGGCAAGGCATGCCTCACATAGTTTCTCCGAGTGCTCAATCAGTGGCAGCCCGCATACTAGGACTCCTCGTGCCATGGACCGCTGATGTATGTGAAATACCACCTATTTTAGCCATATAAAATGAGCCATTTATCTCTCATATCATGTTTCTTCCAGCTATAGTTAAGCCTTATATGCATGATTTCCAGTTTGCATTTACTTTCATATGAGCTTTGAACATTTCAAAGTTTAGGTATAATTTTATCAATTTCCTTGTCTATGACATGTGTGTAGGTGTTGGTGAAGATTATGGATAAAAAGGAACAAAGAGAGCATAGTATGGAGGGGCTGTAGGGACCAGACTTACCCATTTGAGAGGTTGGAAAAGTGAATTTTTCCAACTTCTCAAAATAAATATCAAAAACAATGGGGTTGTAGCCCTCGACGATACGAACTCAACGAGCCCAAGAACACCCAAAACGGAGTTTGTATGAAGAAATGGCGGCTAAAACACTGCGGAACACCAAAGGTTTGAAACCTTCCCTAAGTCATATGACGGTAGTGGTGGAACCCTAGGCACCCCCAAGTCCTATATAAAGGAGGGAGGACCCAAGAGAGAGCCTCCAAGCCATATCGTCCACCACGGCGGAGCACTCCCGCTGTTCCACGGCCATAGCCGCCTCCAATCATATCTACACCATCACCGTCACACAATAGGAGAAGGGACTAGGATCTTGAAGGCCTCCACATCGATCTACATCGTCATCTTCATCAACACCATCTCCATCACCAATCCCCTTTGGTTACTTGTTGTAATTCTAGATTGAATCTTGGATTTGCACTTGTCTTCAATTATATCATCATACTTTATCCATATTCTATCCATGATGTTGATTGCCTTCAAGTTTGAGTAGTTTCCTTTGTTCTTGGGGAGATGGAGAAACCCTAGTATGAGATTGAATTGAGATAAAGATTATTATGTGATATTGTTCATTATGTGTCTATGTTAGATTTCCTTCATCTGATGTTGGGTGAAGCACGCCACTCAATATTTGCCTCACTGGGGACTAGATGGAGAGAACTACTTGTTGGTAGACGGAGGGATGATAGCAGTTACGATGACTATAAAGTAGTTGTCATTCCTTACGTATCAACTTGGGAACCGAGGAGAACTCACGGAACATTTTCCATGCCATGGGATACATCCTACGTGGTAATTTCCCTTAATAGCATAGTAATTCGATTGGTGTCAATTACTATCTGCTGTGGTTATGACCAATGATGTGAGAAGTGGTTCCTGCCTATTCGTCCATATATGGAGCTCCTCCCACGCATATCATAAATGGTTTTATTCACTATAATAATTTTGATCACTCTTTCTAATTACTAGCGGTGGATCCACTACTCCCTGAGAACTCTTTCCATCATCTTGCAGACTTTCGTGATCATACGTGCATGCTCTTGTTTACTTACAGCTTTAGTTTACTTATTGTTCTCTTATTTGAAAACCCAAAAATATCTTTTACACAAACGCATTTTATCTTGTTACTTAGAACGTTATTTAGCATTACTATTTCAGTATTTAGTTCAAAGAGTTATTAGACTTCAGACTCCTACTCCCTGTGGGATCAATATCTTTAATTCGAAACTAGCTACAAATGATATGTGCACTTGTAGTCATCAAGCTATTTTCTAGCGCCGTTGCTGAGGAGCTAAGCATTGTAGGTCTTTTAACTTTTGTTTATTTATTTTAGTTTTGCTAGATTTTGTTTTAAGATTTCTTTATTGCTGCATTTGTATTTTTGCTTTTGTTTACAAACCAAAAACCCATAAAAATATTTGTCACTAATCATATCTTCCGAGATAATTACCTTCCAACAGATGAAATCTATAATGGAGGAGTCAAAGGGAAGTACATTAGGAGATATTCATAATAGGCAAGACCTATTAAAAGAATTGTTGACTTGGGTGGACAAGTATTCATCCACACTATGTTCCTCTTATCAATTATGTTGTGATTATTACAGATCTTCAGATCACCTCAATTATCAATGTAAGTATAATTATTTTGATACCAAACTAGCAAACTATAATAGAGATGAGTTTAAATGTCTTGCTAGGAAGGACACATTAAAATTTGTGCTTTTTACTGGTTGCAAAGAGTTGTTATTTTGTTTAATACATATACAGGTAGAAAGTAAATCACTCAATATGATCTATAAAGAAGTTCGCCCTATATTCTTCTATTGCCAAGATAACTTCCATGATAATGAATTTATTGTTGGGCGGAAAGCTGCCATGGAAGAATCCAACCTTTTGAGGGTGCTCCAAAAGATAATGTGGAGGGAACTCCACTCAAAGATCCTCTACCTAAACCACTAGAACATGTTGTTAATAAAGAGGTGGCACTTGATGTTGCACCCTCTCCACTAGCGGCAGGTAATCCCGAAGGTAAGACTATCGGTGAGCTACTCGCAAATTATCTTAGTAAGAATGAAGAGGAGAAACTTGATCAACCACTTGAATCTCCTACTTCTTAAAATAACTTTCCACACACAAATAGTATGCATGCAAACGATATCTCATTATCTAGTAATGATTTCTTGAAGTCCCAAACTTATGATGATTGTTCTGAGGATGATTCGTGCCTAGACAGTGATTTTGGGGACTTTGGTGAGGGACTAAAAGATGAATCTTTCTATGAATATTGTGATGCTATTAACATGGAACAACAATCCTCATTTGAAGAGGAGGATGAGTATTTTTAAGAACAAGTGAGCAATATGACGGTAAGAGAAATGTATTCCCAAATACTGGAATATGCTAAAAAGTTAATTTCTTCGGATACGATAGATGATCCAATAATATGTCCTCAATGTATGAAACTTGGACACTACTTTTGTTTTCAATGCTCTGATACCTTTAATCAATCTTCAGTGTCTTATAATAATGGTGATACCACTAGTGAAGTATTAGAGTATGTTATCTTTGAAGGTGCCCATGAACTGATAATACATGTTATATCACGTATTAATAGTGAAGATAGTGTTCTCAGAAAAAATCTTATGAAATCCTGCAACGTATTTCTTGCTATTCTCATGAACGACTTAGTGAGAATACACTTATTATGAGGAGTAAGGCATGGAGAAAACCCGTAGCGCACAAAGTTACTTGTTTGCAGGAAATCTCATAGGAGAAGGACGAAGTTCCTTCCCAAGAAGAGGATGAACACAAAGAAGAACTGCTAATCCTTCAGGACATGCAACTACTAGACATGTGGGAGCAGGTGGATTACTGTTCTGGTAATTTGTCAAGTTTATTCGAAGGGATGAGGCAATATAACAGTAAGCCTAACAAGCTTTATGATTACGAATGCATTCCTTTCTTTAAAGATTTTTTATCAACCAATACTCACATAAAAGGTAATAATGTAACACTCTTGGAATACATAGTTTATGTAGGGTATCATGAGCTGCTTAGGAAAATTGGAATTATTATGAAAAGTAGCGATAATGAGGATTTAGCAAGGTATCATTATATTATGGATTATATTGTCAATTATTGTCAGGAAGATTTTAGTGGGAATGCACTTGTGATAGAGAGTAAGGAGCTATGTAAAACAATAGTTCTCGAAACTAACATTTCGCAGGAACCACTGGATAATGGGGAGGAACAATAAAAATGTGAGGTTGAAGACAAACATCATTCTACTAATAATAAGCTTGTTTATGATGCCTCTTTCTCTAGTAATGATTCTTATTGTGTTGAAACTAAAGATAATTTATCTGCGGAGGCTTTATGCCTAGATACTCATTTGGAGAACACTAATAATTATGAACAGGAGATAAATCCTTGTAGAATTAATGAGCAGGTTTCAGGAGAGCACATCGTTGATGAACTATTTGTTGATGATGCTTCTTTTTGTGAGTGGATTGATAACTCTAGAACTGATGAACCTTATATCAAGGGTGATGAACTAGACAATAAAGACACTTTTGAATTTTCCCCTGCTTCTAAAGATGAGTATTATGAAGTGTTTCCTCATGATAGTGTAGCCTAAGAAGAGTACTATGAATTGTATCCTGATGATGCTATCAAATGTAAAATGTTTGACTTTACTTGTAAATATCTAATCCTTTTGTTGAAGCTATCTAGGGAGGTATGCTCAGCACACATGGCGCATCAATCATCATTTGTGAGCAATAACACATTTATCTACAAGACTCCGATGCACCACAAGCGGGTGAGACTTTGACCAGGCTATAATAGCAAGTGCTCCAAACCTCTTCTGGAGGTAAGAATAAATAATTCTCTGGCTCCTATCTATTGAAATCATATTGGAGAAAAGCCTCGCTACTTGGTTATAAGAAAGCACTTCCCGGGAGGCAACCCGGAAGTCATTAGGTGTCTTTCGTTTTGTGTCTCCAGTCTTGATGCATTCATGTTGCATTGGCATTTTTATTCTTTGCATGATTTGCCATTAGAGTTATCCTGTTTTAGTTTTCAAAAGGTAGAATTTATTGTTACCGTGTGTTGCATAACTTGGTTGTACTTAGATCCCGTTTTATACATGTTGTTGTTGGTCAAAAATTAAATTTGTTATTTTACTATCAAAACAAGGTGTTTTGCTAACTTTCAGGATAAGAAAGAATTCTCGAAGAAATAGAATTTTTTTGATGTCTACTAAAGGTTTAACGACCAACTATACGGCGGGAATAAAAAATTCCAGCCGTATAGTTTGGCCTTATAGATATAGATGCTTTCATCAGAATTATTTTCCAAGATACAGTATGTTTAACGACCAACTATACGACGGGACCTTTTTGGTCTGGCCATATAGTTGCACCCGTATAGATGGGAAAACCCCTCAAACGCCAACTAGAAGGTAACCATTGCTCAAAATCTTCTTTTTTCTTCTTCTAAAAAACTCGAAACACCACATGGGATCTTCTCCCATGATCTAGAGAAGTCGAGCATATGTAAGCAATAAAATTCTACCTCAGAGACCTCCTAGACTGTAGTTCTCCATAGAAGTAAATGTTTTATTTTTTACTCCCCTTTTATCAGTGGGGTAGACGAATTGTGCTCGTATACCAAACCGATGCATTTTATTTTGCGTGTTATTTTCGCAGGGACTTGAACCTTGTGTGACGACGTGTACGGTAGTGGTAACCATGTAAAAACTCGCATGAGCCACTTGGTTGCTTCAATTAAACGCTTCGACAATCAGTGTCTGGTAAAACCTTCCAACTCGAACCTCTTTTAATAAGTACATAGGGGTTGCACACTCATGTCTCATATCCTGTTTCACTTGCACCTCATCACAATCTTGGAGTGGCATCTTCTAGAACAAATTTTTGACTTAAGCGTGGTGCTTAGGTTGATGAACCGACTTGGTGGGACTTGTATTTTATCACTTTGAGCTAATCCCCATGACTTCAAAACAACGCAAAGTGTTTTATTTTCTTCTTAGTTTCCAAGAAGGTTCGCAAGGAAGGCGGCCAGCAGGCTATATCAAGAAATATACGTTAAAGCAAAGGTTCTTTGTCCATCAAAAGAGAGGTTACTTGTACCTAAATGGTAAAGTGTGTCACCCTTGTTTTCCACTAAGCTTAGGGAGGTAACCACTTATCACACTCTCTTTTGGAAACTATATTTTCTCTTTTCTTATGGTGATATACTCAAGTTTGGTTCTTGCAAAGTTCTAAGCTCGGGGAGGTTACTTCTGCATGTGTAGAGTCTTGTGCAATGTTCGTATTCGATGAAGGTTTAATGCAATCATGTATCCCATTGTTTTTGAATGCTCGTTTAAATGAGTATAGTTCTGTATTCATATGGGGATGCTTGCTCATGATAGGCACCATAGGAGTTGACTTAGAGCTTGTATGCATCTTGCCAAATTGTTTATCAAGCTTGTGGCACTATTTGTGATCCTCTAGAAAACATTGCCAGAATCTCCACACTTGGAAAGAATGAATACTTCATCAAGATCTTTTGAAATTTGTTGGTTGTCACTAAATAGCTTTGTCTTAAATGAATAGGTTATGCTCGACCCCATAATGTCAAAACAATAGACTTGATAGTTTGCTTACGGAAGGAGTTGTTAGTTGGAAATGATAATTCGTAGTTTTGAGTTCTATGCTAAATAAGGTGTTGTTTATTTGTCTTGAGAGTTTAGCCTTAAAGATACTCAACACCATAGATGTGATGATCGACTTGATAGTACTCTTTGAAAGGATTTGTTTGAAGAAACTAATATTTAGCGGTAATTGAGATGCATGCCAAATATTGACCTATTGATTAAAGTATGATATTGCTTTAATTGTCTGCACCACTGTCGCACAACATGGAATGCTAACAACTCTGCTGGCCTTTGAATAGTCCAAAAAGAGGAAACTGTTGGAGTTTGGCTATGAGTTGCCCAACATATGTAGCATAAATGCTATATTTGGGTATGCATTGGTATTCTCATGGGCCTGCGTTCAAAGCAAAAGTGGGAATACTCCTATGACCATTACATTATACCGAAAAGGGAAACATTGGTAATGGTCACGAGTATCCATTCTTAGCCTACACAGTCGAATTAAACACACTAAGTTTTGGTATGATCTCATTACTGATGAACTGAAGTTTTAGAAAGACAAAGAATTTAAAAGGAGTGTTTGACAGCCATGATTCATTGATGTGGATGACCAAAAGAGACATTCTAATGCTATGCTTCTTTTCATATGTTCTCGCATTTCCCTTTGGCATAAATCTCGTTACTAAGAGATAAACTTTCTGAAAGCTCAATAACTGATGTTTGCACTTGAGACCTTAACTAGATGACATGATTGGGTAGAATCGATTCCTATTTACGCTTGACATCTATTTGTGACCAAGTTTTGCCTCATAAAAAATAATGAAATGAAAAGTTATACAAAAGGTGCAATAAGAGGATCACAAGTTTGTCTACAAGTACATTCACTGTTTACGTGGAGCATATAAGTTTTGATGAATCTTTAGTGGTCTTTATAACTGATCTTGTGTTGCCTTGTATGAATACATATCTTCTCCCTTCAAGCTTGTAGAAGGAATAAGGATACAAGGCATTGATTTCCAATGATAAGCTATTTCACAACCATTAATTTATTATCGATCCTTCCTGCTCGAGGACGAGTAAGGTCTAGCTTGGGGAAGTTGATGGCTGTGAAATACCACCTCTTTTAGACATATAAAATGAGTCATTATTCTCTCATATCATGTTTCTTCCAGCTATACCTATGCCTTATATGCATGACTTCCAATTCTCATTTACTTTCATATGAGCTTTGCACATTTTGTAGTTTAGGTAGAATTTTATCACTTTCCTTGTCTATGACATGTGTGTAGGTGTTGGTGAAGATTAAGGATTAAAAGGAACAAAGAGAGCATATTATGGAGGAGCTACAGGGAGCAGAGTTAGCCATTTAAGAGGTTGGAAAAGTGAATTTTTCGAACTTCTCACAATAAATATACAATACCATGGGGTTGTAGCCCTTGACGAGATGAACTCAACAAGCCCAAGAACACCCAAAACGGAGTTCGTATGAAGAAATGGTGGCCAAAACACTGCGGAACACGGAAGGTTTGACGAGCAATTATACAACCGGAAGCATTTTTCCGGCCATATAGTTGCGCCCATATAATTGCAAAAAGGTCACAAACGATGGGATTTCATCCCAGAACCTTCCCCTAAGTCATATGACGGTATTGGGAGAACCCTAGGGCATCCCCAAGGCCTATATAATGAGGATGGACCCCAGAGAGACCCACCAAGCCATATCCTCCACCACTGCAAAGCCCTGCCACCGTGCCACCGCCATAGCCACCTCAAATCAAATCTCCACCATCACCATCACACAAGAGGAGAAGGGACTAGGATCTTGAAGGCCTCCACATCAATCTACATCGTCATCTTCATCAACAACGTCTCCATCACCGATCCCCTTTGGTTACTTGTTGTAATTCTGGATTGAATCTCGGATTTGCACTTGTGTTCATTGTATCATGATACTTCATCCATATTCTATCCATGATGTTGATTGCCTTCATGTGTGAGTAGTTTCCTTTGTTCTTGGGGAGATGGAGAAACCCTAGTATGAGATTGAATTTAGATAAATATTTTTATGTGATATTGTTCATTATGTGGCTGTGCTAGATTTCCTTCATCTTGATGTTGGGTGAAGCGCGCCACTCAGTATTTGCGTCACTAAGGACTAGATGGAGGGAATTACTTGTTGATAGACGGAGGGATGATATCACTTACAGCGACTATAAAGCTGTTGTCATTCCTTACGTATCAACTTGGGAACCGAGGAGAACTCACGAAACATTGTCCATGCCATGGGATACATCCTATACAGTAAAGTCCCTTAATAGCACAGTAATTTGATTGATGTCGACTGTCTGCTGTGGTTATGACGGATGATGTGAGCAGTGGTTGTTGCCTATTCATCCATATATGGAGCTCCTCCCACACATATCATAAATGGTTTTATTCGTTATAATAATTTCGATCACTCTTTCTAATTACTAGCGGTGGATCCACTACTCCCTGAGAACTCTTTCCATCATCTTGTAGACTTTCGTAATCATACTTGCATGCTCTTGTTTACTTATAGCTTTAGTTTACTTATTGTTCTCTTATTTGAAGACCCAAAATTATCTTTTACACAAAATCGCATTTTATCTTGTTACTTTGAACGTTATTTAGCTTTACTATTTTAGTATTTAGTTCAAAGAGTTATTAGACTTCAGACTCCTGCTCCTTGTGGGATCGATATCTTTATTTCAAAACTAGCTACAAACAATCTGTGCACTTGCATACATCAACCACCCATGGCTCAGCAAGTGTCGTAGCTCTTCGGGTGCATGGGTCACCGATGTCCTTGGCAGACGAAGGGTGCCACCGTGCCTGATAGCCACGCCAGGTAGCGGTGCTCCTACTGCCGATGGAGGGGTGACACCATCGCCGCGGCCCCCACGTCCTCTCACTGATGCTTGCGACATGGCCATAGAATCTTACGCTCTAATCCAAATTGTCGCTCGCAACCTGCGAGCTGGCGATCAGAATATGTTACACGACCTAGAGCAAACTTGGACCAAAACACCTAAGCAACATTTAAGTGCTACTCTCATGAAACTGGTAGAAATAACACCTAAACTGAAACTTGACAACAGCAGGGTTTATACTGAAGGGAATATGCCCGAGAGGCAATAATAAAGTGGTTATTATCCTTGTTTATGATAAATGTTTGTTTTGCATGCTATAATTGTATTAATTGGAAACGTTAATACATGTGTGTTTAATAAACAAAATACAAAGTTCCTAGTAATGCCTCTCATATAAACTAGCTCGTTGATTAACAAGCTGATCAAGGTTTGCTGATCATGGACATTGGATGTTGTTAATAACGAGGTCACAACATTGGTGGAATGATGTGATGAACATTCATCCGAAGTATAGAATTATGATCAAAGTCATTATGTTTATATTGCTATAACATCATACGAAGTAATCTTAGTCCTTAGACCATGAGATCATGTTAATTGCTAACACCGAAAGAGTATCTTGATAACACCAAACGTCATACTGTAACAGGGTGACTATAAAGGTGGGTTCAGTACTACGAAGGTGTTATGTTGAGGCTCATGGATCAAGAGTGGAATTTGTCAATCCCGATGACGGATAGATATACTCTAGGCACTCTCGGTGATATCACATTAAGATAGCTTGCAAGCAAGTGATGTGATCACTAGAATGTTATATCACGGGAACGAGAAAAGAGTGCATGTCGGTAATGAGATCAAACTAGGTATTTGGATACCGATGATCGAATCTTTGACATGTATTATATCATGAGACAAAGGTATTTAGGTACTAGCGTTAAAGGTTCTCACGATCACAGAAGTCATCGTTGAATGTCTAGGAGTCAGTATGAATCTCCAGGTCCCGCTTCTGATTATTGATCTGAGAGGGGTCTCGATCATGTATGCATTATTTGCGAATCGTAGGGTGACACACTTAAGGGATACCGACACCATTTGGAGCAAATATGTTTCATATAAAGATTTAAGAAAGCGCTGGAATTATTTCAATAGACACCGAAACTGTTTCGGGTGAAATTGCTGAAATTGGTTTTGCATGTAACATTGAAATGTTGCAGGGGTTTTATGTGAATGTTTGTTAATTAAAGTAAATAACAAAATTTTGAATAAAATTAATAAAAGAGTTTTATTAAATGAGAGAGCATTAAATTTGGAGAAATTTAATGCATTTAAAGTGGGGACTTTAAAGAGAATTTGAAGGGGCAAATTTATGTGGAGGGAGTTACCAACACATGAATGAGGAGGTGAGAGGTCACCCCTTGGGCGCCGTCCATGGGGAGGGGCACCCCCTCCTCCTATAAAAGGCCCCACTCACACCCCTTCTTCCTCACACCTCCTCGTGAAGGATCTCTCTCCCCCTCTAGTATTATTTCCCCATGGTCTCGGATTAGCGAGATACATGTTCCCGGTGGCTTTATCTGGAAAGGAGTTGCTGATTCCACTGCTTTGCTAGAGCGAGGGACGGAGGTTGTTGGGGTACCGGATGTGTGTGCGATCATGGATGCACCGCTGCTTTGCGGTGCTGGACTTGGTGGTGCTAGACATGCTGGAGCTGGATCTGATGGACGTGCTGGAGCCGGACCTGCTGGACTTCATCACGATCTTGAGATTGGCAAGTGTACAACTACATCATCCACCAGTTCCAACTCGTTAACAAAGCTTTGTTGTCTTTGAGGGTAAGTTCTGTATGGATGTATCTCCACCCGTTGCTTGTATCTAGTAGATAGATCTTAGCATATAGTTCCCATCATAGGAAAAATTTTGTTTTCTATGTTGCGAATCCTTCAGTGGTATCAGAGCCAGATCTATGCGTAGGTGCTTTGCACGGGTAGTACACATATGTTTATATGTGGGCGATGATGATCATGTTATTGCTTCTTTCATGTATTTTGGATATTGGTGGCATAGTGGGATGAAGCGGCCCGGACCAACCTTACATGTCATCGTACATGAGACCGGTTCCACGACTGACATGCAACTAGTTTTGCATAAGTGGCTGGCGGGTGTCTGTCTCTCCTACTATAGTCAATATCTGATTTACAATGAGTTGCTAATAACTTGGTTATCCTCGTTGTGGTTCCATGTTTGTAGGTAAGAACGGTTCTATCTCCAAAAGCCCTAAGCCACGTAAAACTTGCAATGGATAAATTAGAGGCGTCTAGTTTAGATCGTTGCTGTGCTAGTGTCATGATATGGTAATGTTGTAAGTAGATGTATGATAGATACTCTTACAACACACCTAACGTGTAAGTTCCATAGACCTTAGCCTTACACACAAAGGAATGATAGAGATCATACCATGATGCATATGATAGAGATCAAATGCATGGACCATATCATCCCACTTTACACATTAGATGTTTGCATCTTATATTTCTAGTTTGGCGCTTTTAGTAGCATTGTAAGATGATCCCTCATTTAAATATCAAGATAACATGTGTTCTTTCTTAAGTATGCACCGTTCTATGGATCGTGTTTCGATACATCACGTGATGATCGGGTGTACTCGACTCTACGCTTTCATACAACGGGTGTAAGACAGTTTTACACACGCGAATACTAAGGTTCTTACTTGGCGAGCCTAGCATGTACAGACATGGCCTCGGAACACAGACCGAAAGGTTAAGCATGAGTCATATAGTTGATGTGATGCCCATATTGATGCTCGCCTTTGAAGCTGCACCGACTCACGTGATGATCGGACTTGGTGTAGTGGATTTGGTTCGTGTAATCACCAAAAAGGCACGAGGGATGTCGTTTTTGAGTGAGAGTTCATTTCTAATTTGGATTAGTCGAACTCAATTTGTCATAAACTAAATCAAAGTTAATTTGCATAATTTGTTGTAGTCATTGGCATCTATTTACTACCTTACGCTTAGTTTTAATTGAGATAATAGAACTATATAATTCTGGATATTTACTTTACGAACTGGTATCGTATTGTTTTGAATGTCAATTTAAAGTTTAGAAGTCCTATTGCAAACTTTCAGCAAACTCTATTTACTCCATGAAGTTTAATAAGTAGTATTAAATGAAGAGTAAGAATTCCAATGTTAGTATCTAAAGTATCATGTTTGCCTCCATGATTCTTGATATTCAAAAGTTGTTTTAATATCGAGGTTATTTAGGAGCTCAAATAATTGTTTCAAAAACCATCATGTGTGGAAGATATTGTGATATCTAAAAAAAAATTATGGTTGCAATATGATAGAGTATAATTTAACAAAATGCACGTTCTCATATTGTATGAGAATTTGTGAAGGTTGGAGACGCTAGGCATCCTAATCTACCAAAAAGGTTTTGGGAACTGATATTATACTCGCGATTCTTCCTTATAGGCTATAGTAGCTTGATCATGAAAGTTGTCATGATAAGGATGAATAGAATATGTAAGTAAAATGTTTACTACACTAAAAGATTACTAAAGACTGGATTTTTGAAAGAATGCCAAACATTTGATGATGGTGATCCACTTCAAAGTGCAAGTCCAAAGGTATTAGTGTTTGACTATATACACTTTGTACTATGTGTCATGTGAATGACACCACTATTGATGTTGATAGATTATTTTAAAAGGAAAAGGAATTGTTGAAAGAGAATCTATAAAATATTTGGCAGAAAAGAAAAAGTTGGAAATGTCCAGCTTAGGTATATAGAAGATATACATGTTATGGTTGTATTCTTTGCTTGTTAAAAAATGTGGTTCTTAGGTATTGGATACCGAATTGGTTGGTATGAAGTGTCATACAGGACAACGCAATTCATGAACTACAATCGCCTAAGTAACTAGCAAGAGAATAAGTGATGATGTTCATGAAAAACAAATAAAGTGTTATTGTGTTTTTCATTGTCGTCAAACCTAGCCTTCAAGATTTGTTTTAATAATTGTTATTTTGTTCCGGTATTATGAGAACAATGGTTGTTCAAATAATTACCGTATTCCATAAAGGATGGATGAACTTTTACAAGTCTAGTGGGAGAAATCACATCCATAAATACTATTGCTAAAATATCGCAAGACAAATGATTGAAAGATCAATTATGAAGTGACATCGTTGTTCAAATTATATTGGAAATAAAACATGAAGAAACTCCATGTTGATGGATTTTTGGAGTCTTTGATTTTGATCAACTAACACTTGTGAGGCTTTCCTTGAGGTAATTGAAACTCCGCCCATAGGACAAAGAGGAACGGGTGACTAACTTATCAGATATTATACATATTGATGTATATAGTCCATTATATGTAGTCATATGCGATGGATCTTTTTGCTTCATATGCTTTCTCTAGAAATTTGAGTGAATATATTTATATATTTACTTAATAAGTAAGAAGTATGAAACATTTGAAAATTGTTCGAAGATTTTTAAGATGAAGTGAAAAATCATTGTAACAAGAATATAAAAGAGTTTATGATTTGATCATAAAGGAATATATTTGAGTTACAGGTTTAGCAAAACACCTAAGATTTCAGGAATTGTTCCATGAATTTGCATTCCCGATAAACCATAGAAGTATGGTATGTTCGAGAGATCAAATCAAACCTTGTTTGACATGGTAAGATCAAAGGTGTCATTTATAAAACTGCCATTATGTTTTAAGGATTAAAGCTTTAGAGACTACCGCTTTTACACTAAAAAGAGCACCATCGTGATCCGTTGAAATGACACCATATGAGTTATGGTTTGGGATAAAACCCGGATTGTGTTTTCTTAAATTTTGGTATGCTATGCATAAGTAAAATGTTTACAACCAAAGTCGGATAAGCACGTCTTTGTAGGTTATCCCAAAGAATTTGTTGGGAATTCCTCCATAACACCGAGAACAAAAGAGTTTGTCGCTTGGAACGTAAAGTTTCTTGAGAAGGAATTTTTCGTGAAAAGTAAGTGGGAGGACAATAGAACTTTGATAATGTTCTTGAACCTTAGCTATATGTGCTAAGTAGTGCAGCGCCGGAAAGTGTCCTGGTGGCGGCCACAATGCTCATGGCTCCCGTGATTACAAATGGTGTGATCTTGGAGATTAGAGTTCCTATTGAACCATGTGGGTCGGTAAGAATCAAATAGTAAGATTTGAAACAGAAGTCGTTATTGTTTTGACAATGATGAACCGACTGCATGCAAAGAAGCGATGATGGGGCCTGACTCCATAAAATGACTAGAAGTCATAGAATCCGTGATAGTATCCATACATGAGAAATCAAGTTTCTGAACTTGGAAGACCCTCCGGAAAGCCGTGAAGCCTATCGGTCGTGTTTGGATCTATAAAGAAATAGACATGGATGTTTAACATCTATGAAATAGTCGACATGTCGGAAAGAAGTTTATGGAAATGTTCAAGGAGTTGACTATGACAAGATTTGATCTTTCATAGCGATATTTAGTCTTGACGGATTAATGTAGCAACCACTACATATAATTTGGTATATGGTAGTTGAATAAACAAAACAAGGTTCTTCTAATAGAATGGTTACCTAGGATGTGTGCATGATACGGTCTGAAGGGTTTTGTTAATTCAAAGGGTGCGAAAATGGCATACAAACTTCAATAGTTGAAGTGAGCATAGCGGAGTTGGAATCTTCACCATGATGAAAATGTTAAAGGAGTTTAATTTCATCGGAGATGATGAAGATGCTTGCATTTGCAGGAAATTAAGTGGGAGCGCTGAGACAAATTTCCAATACATTATGCAGAGTACATATTGTTGATTGGAAATGATGTATCTTTTATTGACACAAGTTAAGAATTTCATTAAAATATGATTTCGATGAAAGATTGGGCAAAACCAGAATATTTGGCATCAATGTCTATATGGATAGATTGAGGCGCTAATATGGTTATGCCGGACGTACATATATGAGATATTGAGAGGGTTCAATATGGAAGCAACAAGAAAGGTTCTTGCTGCATGGAAAGGATTGTGTCAAGATACAAGTGTTTCAACACTTGGTGAGTAAAATCACATGAAGATTTTGATCGATTATACCGTGATATGTATATATCCAGAGATGTCCTATGCTCTAAATGTTATGAGCACATACCAAAATGATTCATAAGATGATCATTGGACGATAGTAAAGATATTCTTATGAGCTTTGGAAGAACTAAGGAATATATCATGTTTAAGTGACAAATAGTTAAAAGTAGTTCATTGTAAAGTGTTACATTGATACTAATTTTTTCACAAGATACAAATTAAATTTATCTCAATTTAAACTATGGATGGCACAATGTAATGGAAAGGATGTTCCATGATGGATTTGGATGAGTTCCAAAGTTGAGACATTGTGACGAATACTACAACAAAAGGCTAAGTATATGACTGCTATAGTAGTAGAAAAGGAGGGCATTTGTGTTAAGTAGTTTGTTATCAAACTAGGTATGGTTCACAGTGGGATAATATTATGAAGATATATTGTACGACAATACTATCGACATGTTTTAACCCAAGAAGAACTAAAGGTCTCACCAAAGGACCAAATTTATACAATGCCATCTCATTTGAGAATGGGTGATGTGTAGAGACGCAAAGACATGAAAATACACACGGACCTGAAAATGTCAGATCCGGAGATTATGTTAACCACTAGCAATCACGCATATGCAACACCATAAAGCCATAGGTGTTCAATACGCAAAGTTTTTCAAACTAGATTATTGACTCTAGTGCAAGTGGGAGACTGAAGGGAATATGCCCGAGAGGCAATAATAAAGTGGTTATTATCTTATTCCTTGTTTATGATAAATGTTTATTTTGCATGCTATAATTGTATTAATTGGAAACGTTAATACATGTGTGTTTAATAAACAAAATACAAAGTTCCTAGTAATGCCTCTCATATAAACTAGCTCGTTCATTAACAAGATGATCAAGGTTTCCTGATCATGGACATTGGATGGTGTTAATAACAAGGTCACAACATTGGTGGAATGATGTGATGACCATTCATACGAAGTATAGCATTACGATCAAATTCATTATGTTTACATTGCTATAACATCATACGAAGTAATCTTAGTCCTTAGACCATGAGATCATGTTAATTGCTAACACCAGAAGAGTATCTTGATAACACCAAACGTCACACTGTAACAGGGTGACTATAAAGGTGGGTTCAGTACTACGAAGGTGTTATGTTGAGGCTCATGGATCAAGAGTGGAATTTGTCAATCCCGATGACGGATAGATATACTCTAGGCCCTCTCGGTGATATCACATTAAGATAGCTTGCAAGCAAGTGATCTGATCACTAGAATGTTATATCACGGGAATGAGAAAAGACTGCATGTCGGTAACGAGATCAAACTAGGTATTTGGATACAGATGATCAAATCTCGGACAAGTATTATATCATGAGACAAAGGGATTTAGTTACTAGCGTTAAAGGTTCTCACGATCACAGAAGTCATCGTTGAATGTGTAGGAGTCAGTATGGATCTCTAGGTCCCGCTTCTGATTATTGATCTGAGAGGGGTCTCGATCATGTCTGCATTATTCGCAAACCATAGGGTGACACACTTAAGGGATACCGACACCATTTGGAGCAAATATGTTTCAGATAAAGATTTAAGAAAGCGCTGGAATTATTTCAATATACACCGAAATTGTTTCGGGTGAAATTGTTGAAATTGGTTCTGCATGTAATATTGAAATGTTACAGGGGGTTTTATGTGAATGTTTGTTAATTAAAGTAATTAACAAAATTGTGAATAAAAATAATAAAGGAGTTTTATTAAATGAGAGAGCATTAAATTTGGAGGAATTTAATGCATTTAAAGTGGGGACTTTAAAAGAGAATTTGAAGGGGCAAATTTATGTGGATGGAGTTACCACCACATGAATGAGGAGGTGAGGGGTCACCCCTCGGGCGCCGGCCATGGGGAGGGGCACCCCCTCCTCCTATAAAAGGCCCCCCTCACACCCCTTCTTCCTCACACCTCCTCGTGAAGGATCTCTCTCCCCCTCTAGTATTATTTCCCCATGGTCTCGGATTAGCGAGATACATGTTCCCGGTGGCTTTATCTAGAAAGGACTTGTTGCTTCCACTGCTTTGCTGGAGCGAGGGATAGAGGTTGTCGGGGTACCAGACGTGTGTGCGATCACGGATGCACCGCTGCTTTGTGGTGTGATACGTCCATTTTGCATCACTATTATATGTCATAATTCACTGTTATTCATTGATATATTTTGTATTGAGAGGTGAAACCCTAAGACTCGGAGAGCGACCATAGAAACATTCCGCCGCCTCTGCGGGGCCGAAAACACCGAGAGAGAAAGGTCTCTCCGGCAGACAGATTTCTGCCGGGGGAAGTCCTTCCCGGAGAGGGAAGATCGTCGCCATCAACACCACCATCAAGCTGGACTTCCTCGGGATCATCATCATCATCATCATCATCACCACCATCATCACCATCAGCACCCTCATCACCATCTCTATATTGCTGTAACAATTGAGTTGAATCTTGCATAGTTCATAGGGGAAACTTTCCCGATGTTGATTACTCTTTGTAGTTGATGCTATTGAGTGAACCATTGGATTATTGTTTATGTTCAGATTTTTATACATCATTATTCCATCTCTGATCATGATCCATATGATGTCTTGTGAGTAGTTCGTTTTGTTCTTGAGGACATGGGAGAAGTCATGTTGTTAGTAGTGGAGTTGTGTTGAGAAAGGTTCAATAGTTTGATATTTAAGTTGTGGTGTACTTCTAGTGGTGTCATGTGAACGTCGACTACATGACACTTCACCTATATGGGCCTAGGGGAATGCATTGAGTATTTGGATACTAATTGTAGGGGTTGCCGGAGTGACAGAAACCTGAACCCCCGTTAGGAAACCATTGCACAAGGGACGTAAGGGTCTTAGAGTTTAAAGTTGTGGTTAGGTTTCTACCTTAATTACTTTCTTGTACTTACGGATGTTTGCAAGGGGTATAATCACAAGTATGTATTAGTCCTAGGAAGGTCGGTACATTAGCACAGGTTCACCCACACAACACTTAGCAAGCTAAAGAAGATTAATCAACTATATGAAGCGAAAGCACTTGACAGTTTTCCATGTGTCCTCGAGAATGTTTGTTCATCTTAAGAAATACAACCGGCTTGTCCTTTGCTGCATAAAGGATTGGGCCACTTACTGCATTTATTCCTACTGTAATTTATTACTCGTACTTTGTTTACTTGCTTTATCAAAAAAACCTAAAAATCCGTTTGCTAAGTATTTGCAAAGAATTCCTGATCCATACCACTAGCTAGCACCTTCTGCTCCTCGTTGGGTTCGACACTCTTATTGAAAATACTGCGATACACCCCCTATACTTGTGGGCCATCAAGACTATTTTCTGGCGCCATTGCCGGGGAGTGAAGCGCTATTGGAGAGTGGAACTGGTAAAGTAAACTTCTACTATGAGTATTGTTTACTTCTGTTAGTTGCTTTATTTTCGTTATGGATAATTTGCTGAGTTTCCTATTTGGTAATGCTACTACCACTGCTAAGGTAGTAGATAAACCACCACCTGCTGAGAATGATGTTTTTAAATACCTATAAGAATTATTGATCGTGTTATGGATAACTACTATGTTGGGGATGGAATAGTCCATCCCGGTGATAATTTACTCTTTATACACGAATTATGCGGGTTGTTCAAGTGTGCAGGTATTACTACAGATCAAGTTAAGAAGAAGTTATTCTCATTATCATTGAAAGGAAGAGCTGAGGAATGGTATAAGCTGTTGAAGAATGGTCAAGCTCTGGAATGGGAGGAAATAGCGCCTCTCTTTTATTCAAAGTTTTATCCTCCTAGTGAGATTCATAAAGATCGGAATCAAATTTACAACTTTTGGCCTCTTGATGGAGAGAGTATAGCTAAAGCTTGGGGGAGATTGAAGTTACTAATGCTCAAATGTCCCATTCATGAGCTCCCCAACAATATCATTATCAATAACTTTTATGCAAGGCTCCTCTACATGACAAGGATTTATTGGATGCTTCTTGTGTTGCATCATTCACTCGCATGGAAGAAGAAGCTAAATGGGATCTTCTGGACCGTATTCAAGACAATGCTGAAGCTTGGGAGAATGAAAAAGGTAGAAAGTCAGGTATAAATTATGATTATGAATGCATTGAATCTTTTATGGGAACTGATGACTTTCAAAATATTAAAAATGCTTATGGTCTAGACTCTCAAGCTATTGCTTCTTATTTTAAGGCTTTTGCTTCCTATATTGAAGTGCCTAAAAAGAAGTGGAATAAGTATCATGAACCTTATAAAGATGTTGCTAAGAGTGTTCCTGCAAGAAATACTGAAGTTTATACTTCTAATCATGTCTTACCTAAACCTTATATTGAGAAAATGCCTTTCCCGGTTAAGGTAAAGGAAAATTCTATGATAGCTAGTATGGTTAATGAAACTACAAGTAAAGCTATTGAACCTGATAAACAAATGGTTTATGAACCAATAATAGCAAATGTGAAAGACTTTGTTACTAAATATGAAGAAGAGGGACACATTATCCTTTGTAAGGATACCTCTAATATTGTTTCACAAAGTAGTGTTATGAGAGCTAGTATTCCTGTGTTTTCTATTAGAATAAGTGATCATTGTTACGATGGTCCTTGTGATAGTTATATTGTTAAGTTTATGCATGATACTGAAAGTTACTATGAGAGAGGGAAAAGTGTTCTAATACATCTCAATAATATCAAGTTTCCCCGTTTTATGCCGAAAGTTTTTATATTGCACTTCTTTTCCCTTCTTATGCAAGTAGCCTCTGGTTTAAACAACTTGTTCGTTTACAAAATTCCTTTGCATAGGAAGTGGGTTAGACTTAAATGTGTGTGTGTTTTTGCTTCTTAATGCTCTCTTTCACTTCAATTCATATTCCTGAGTGAGCATCTTCAAATTATCATGCCCATCTTAATGGCTATAAAGAAAGAGCTTTTTGGGAGACAACCCAATTTGTTTTTACTTTCAGTTTGTTTTTGTTTATTTGAGTCTTGGAAGTTATTACTTCGGTAATAACCGCTCCTTATCCGTTTTGTTTGGTTCTTGTGTCAAGATCAATCTCTAATGAGAGAGAAGTAATATTTGGGGAAGTTGCTGTCCTGAAACAGATTTTTGTGCTTCACCGTAAAACTTCGTGAGTGATCTCTGTATGTCGGATTGAGCTGTAATTTTTTGTGCTTCTGCCCCAGGTTGTTATTTACTTTCGCTAATTTTGCACTTTTTGATTTGAGCAACAGAAATTTTTTGAAAAAATTGATCTTTACCTGCGGGTCTGTTTTGACAGATTTTGCCACTCTTGCATTTGCTTCTTTATTCGATTTCCTTTTTGAATTATTTTTGGGTTTTCGGAAGGAGTTACTACAGTAGCTTATGTTTTGATGGTTTTCAGTTGAAGTTGTACACAAAAGGTTTTATCACTTCACTTATACTAATTTTGCTAATGAGAACTTTGTGAAGTTTTGTGTGAAAGAAATTTCCAGGTAGTGGAGATAATGGTGTAATAAGGAAGAGAAGGGTTTTATTACTCAAGTAATAAGTGTATGAAGATTAACATATCGATGATATTCAAGTGATGACTTTGGAAGAATCTACTACATGCCAAATTTAGGGACCTGCAGAGTCCGCTTCCAAATAGGTAACAGTTCTGGTAAGAAAAGTTCCGCGAAAATACTATCCAACTATATTTTTGCAGTTTTTAGTCAATAAGGAAAGTTACGAAGCAAAAAAGGGACGGAAACGGAGCCTGGGTGGCTCACACCACTCTGTGGCGCGGGCCCACCCCTGGTTGCGCCACCAGGTGGTGAGTCCACCCCTGGCACCAGGTGGTGAGTCCACCCCGGACTCCGCCTCCGACTCGTTTTCTCCCAGTACCTTCCTTTCGTCATGAAACTTCGTAATATATAATCCCCCGGATCTTCCGAGGTTCGTAGATCGTTTTTTCGTCGTGTTTTCGTTTTGATCTGTTTCTGCCAGGACATACTCTTTGAAGGTTTAGAAACACAATGGTGTCTGCCAAGGATAAAGGAAAGGAGCCTATGGAGGAAGATCTCCAAGACCACGGGCAGGAGAAGGAGATCAAGAGGAAAGGTGAAGAGGAGGAAAAGCACACTAGCACCACCATTGCAAGCATTGGAGTGGTGGCGAACCCTACCAGGATCAGAAGGACTGCACGGATGTCAACTGGAGGGAAACCTCCACGTCACTATTTAGCTCCACGCCATGCAGGGAAAGAAGACTCCAAGAAGGAAGCATGGAAAAGGAATCACAAGAGCTGGGTTCCACAATCTGACATGATCATGCACCGCATCGAGCACAACTCGGAGTTGATTTGTACTCTCACCTTCGAGATTGAGGACTTGGGGAAATTGATCAAGAAGCTCATCGAGGGGATACCACCACCAAAGGAGTAATTCGTCATCAGGTTTGGCATCCCCTTGGTTTGTTCCAAGCTTGGGGGAGTGCCGCGGTATCACATCACTATCTTATATCTTTTTACCTTATTAGTAGAGTCATATCATGAATAGAGAAGTTATTATGTAGGATGGTTTGCATTATGGAAGTGTCCCCTCTCTCGTTAGATATATATCCCTTGGTGTGAGTTGTCGTTATGGAATATTAATGAGAAGTTCTATCATTTACTCTTTTGCATAGCTTATATTAGTTTTCAATTCGTGGTTATATGATTGATCTTGTTGTTAGTATTGGTATCACTTTGGGATCATTGAGTTGATTTAGTTGGTTTTGGCAAACCTGGCTCGGTCAGTAGCAACACTATTTTTGAGAGTTGAAAGAAAAGATAAAAGTACTCTAAAGAAAAATTATTTCATCATCTTTTTTTCTTGATTTGCTCATAAGTCTAGTTTTCTCTAGTTAAGATCTTTTGTGCTTCCAAGGAAGATTGCATGTTTGTCTTTATCACTTGTATGTTTGTTTCCTTCAACTCTTGTACTTGCTACCCAGACTTGCTATCCAAAAACCTGTACTGAGAGGGAATTCTTCTCGTGCATCCACTCCTTTAAACCAAAACCCACGCCATTTGTGTCCACCATACCTACCTATTAGCATTATTGCTATTCCAAGAAAATCATGTTTTATCTACCTCCCAAATTAAACTTGTTATGTGAAAATTAGTGATTAAATCTCTCACAAACTTGATGGCACACTTTATTTTTCTTGCATTTAATAATTTTAACCATTGGGTCCTTCTTTGTTGCGTATATGCTTGCGCTTTATGAGTTCAAGTTAGCAGAACCATGTATCATGGGAACGCTTTCAACATTGCATTGGTACTTTGTACCTAGTTGATATCATGTTCTTTTGCTTATGGATCCCGGCCGTGTGAAATAAAAGTGGAACTTGTAAGATCATGGAGTTTATATGTGTATTAGAGGAACGCCTGGGCCACTAGCCTAAGCCATGCCAAATCATGGTGGAAACTTGCAGCATAACTATAGTGAGCATTCTATGAAGCATCCTCAGTAAAATCCTATGCAAATAGCAAATAAAAAGATCGCTGAGATGCTCACTATCTGCTTGACTTGTCATTTTGATTATGGGATAGTTCCTGTGTCATGTGCAAGGGGTAACCCGTTGGCGGTTCTCAATGATACACATGTATTTACAATGACAAGATCTTACTCGTGACTGAAGTTGAGTAGCATGAGGTTCGGTACTCATAAGTAAGGGGCATGAGATTTCAACTTATAACTTGTCAAGAATATCCTCTTAGTTGTGTCACTTTAACCTTAATCACCTAAAGATGCCTATGATAGGGGCAATGAGAGTTGAAAGCTAGTAAGTATCATAATTTTTGGGAGCACTTTATGAGACTTGCAATCCCTGCTTCCCTATGCGAAGGGCCTTTCTTTTTACTTCTTAGTTGAGTCAGTAAACCTACTCCCTTCCATCTCAGCAAGTATTTTGAGTTGTTGTGTTTCATTCATTTATATGATGATTTATTCACTCATGTTGCTTATGTTCCTTGATTTGCACATTTCTCTTATCTTGTTGTTTACTACTTTGAATGCTATCATTGAAAACCAGATATTTGTGAACTCCAGCAAATTATCAACTATTCTTCGACCAAGAGCTAAGTTTGCCATTACCAAGTATGATTCTCTTTATGTATCTTTATTGTGTTTCCTTTACTCATTGCAAGTTGAGTTATATAATAGTGAGCTGTCTTCTATTATGATCTATGTATTGATGAATGTGATGCTTCTTGTCCGTATTCTTTTATCGACTCTTCACTCCATAAACCTGAGGCCATGTTTATTGAGCTTAGTTTCACTTGGGGACAAGCAAAGTCTAAGCTTGGGGGAGTTGATACGTCCATTTTGCATCACTATTCTATGTCATAATTCACTGTTATTCATTGATATATTTTGTATTGAGAGGTGATACTTATGTTATTTTATCTGTTTTTGCATGGTTAATGACTTTTGGAGCATGGACCGCTGCAGTCAGGATTCTGATGGAAAAGGTGTTGTTTGGAGGCAAAATTCACGAAGATCAGAAAATCTGGGAAAATATGCGAAAAATCCTATTTTTCCAGAAGACGAAGGAAGCCAGAAGGGGGTCTGGAGATGGGCCACAGGGGGCCCACACCACCCCCTGGCGCGGGTCAGCCTAGGCCGCGCCACCAGGTGGTGTGGCCGCCCTGGTCCACCCTTGGCACTCCCCTCTGGTGTATATTATCCTCCCGAAACCCTAAGACTCGGAGAGCGACCACAGAAAGATTCCGCCGCCTCTGTGGGGCGGAAAACACCGAGAAAGAAAGATCTCTCTGGCAGACAGATTTCTGCTAGGGGAATTCCTTCTCGGAGAGGGGAGATCGTGGCCATCAACACCACCATCAAGCTGGACTTCATCGGGATCATCATCATCACCACCACCATCATCACCATCAGCACCCTCATCACCATCTCCATATTTCTGTAACAATTGAGTTGAATCTTGCATAGTTCATAGGGGAAACTTTCCCAGTGTTGATTACTCTTTGTAGTTGATGCTATTGAGTGAACCATTGAATTATTGTTTATGTTTAGATTGTTATACATCATTATTCCATCTCTGATCATGATCCATATGATGTCTTGTGTGTAGTTCGTTTTGTTCTTGAGGAAATGGGAGAAGTCATGTTGTTAGTAGTGGAGTTGTGTTGAGAAAGATTCAATAGTTTGATATTTAAGTTGTGGTGTACTTCTTCTAGTGGTGTCATGTGAACGTCGACCACATGACACTTCACCTATATGGGCCTAGGGGAATGCATTGTGTATTTGGATACTAATCGTAGCGGTTGTCGGGGTGACAGAAACCTGAACCCCCGTTAGGAAACCATTGCACAAGGGACGTAAGGGTCTTAGAGTTTAAAGCTGTGGTTAGGTTTCTACCTTAATTACTTTCTTGTACTTACGGATGTTTGCAAGGGGTATAATCACAAGTATGTATTTGTCCTAGGAAGGTCGGTACATTAGCACAGGTTCACCCACACAACACTTAGCAAGCTAAAGAAGATTAATCAACTATATGAAGCAAAAGCACTTGACAGTCTTCCCATGTGTCCTCGAGAACGTTTGGTCATCTTAAGAAATACAATCGGCTTGTCCTTTGCTTCATAAAGGATTGAGCCACTTTCTGCATTTATTCCTACTGTCTTTTATTTACTCGTACTTTGTTTACTTGCTTTATCAAAAACCCCTAAAAATCCGTTTGCTAAGTATTTGCAGAGAATTCCTGATCCATACCACTAGCCAGCACCTTGTGCTCCTCGTTGGGTTCGACACTCTTACTTATCGAAAATAATGCAATACACCCCCTATACTTGTGGGTCATCATGGTGCTAGACTTGGTGGTGCTGGACATGCTGGAGCTGGATCTGATGGACGTGCTGGACTTCATTATGATCTTGAGATCGGCAAGTGTACGACTACATCATCCACGAGTTCCAACTCGTTAACAAAGCTTTGTTGTCTTCGAGGGTAAGTTCTCTATGGATGTATATCCACCCATTGCTTGTATCTAGTAGATAGATCTTGGCGTATAGTTCCCATCGTAGGAATTTTTTTGTTTTCTATGCTGCGAACCCTTCATATACAACACTATAGACCTCTTTGGGTTGGCTAGATACACCATCATCAACTTAGTGGTTGTGTGATTCAACACTTATCCAACATGATCCCATCCACTTGATATATACATCTAAGTATAATAGTGTTATGCCAATCCATGATACATACTTGTGGAAGATGTGGGCCCATACCAACATTGCATGGGATGTAGACCTCTCTAGGCTGTCTAGAAAGACCTTCATCAACTTGTGGTTGTATGAGTCATCACTTGGACAACATGATTCTACGTAGTAGATAGTGATGGGCCACGCAGAGATAAACAAAACTTTTTCCCTAACGCGGTACACCCAAGATCTAGCTCAGGTTATAGGCCACGAGATTATCGCTAGATGCGCAGATGCGGAAGTTGATGTTGCGCGTCGAAGCAGTGCCGAACGATCCCACGGACAGCCCTCCGAATCCCACGAACTCCTTCGCCAGATCCCCACGAGCTTCCCCGTCTCCAGCGCCGCACGTGCAACGCCTCTACCGGTATCCACACATACAGGAAGGAGCTTCGGATAGAGGATTGCTAGATCCTGTCTAGCCCGAAATGGAAGTGGAGAAAGTGTGGGATAGGTTAGGGACTATCCCTTGTCACTCCACTTATATACACTCCTAGTTGGGCTCAACGCTTAAGGCCCATCTAGGTTGTACTCCAATCTCCACATGGATCTAATCCACATGGGCTCCTTACCCTTAAGTGTGTGACCCTGTAGGTTCACGTACACCTGGACACGACATGAGCTACTCCTCCAAGTTTCCTGTCATGGCTTTGAGTCCAACCCACTCCCATGAATACTCGGTCTCAAGTCGATAGATGGTAGCGGCCTCTAGTAAGACGTGCCAACTCCCAAGTGTTGTAAAGTCAGAAGACGAACCTTCAATGTGACTTTCGTCCAAGTCCCTTTGCGTCACGATATATCTGTTAAGCTATAGGCGAGTAGTTGTCATCCCTTAGATAGCTCAACTCTCTTCTCGTACCATGATATGTGATTCACTGGACTAACTCTTAGTCCGACTCCTCAGTTAACACTTAACTGAGTAGTGCATGGTCATGCTTCCGAATCATATCACACAAGAGGGCCCAGAGAATATCTCTCCATTACAGATGGGCAAATCCTATCTTGGTAATCCACGTCACGCAGCTTGCTTCACAACCAACCCGAACTCTACCTTTATAATTGCCCATTTATGGAACAACGTTTGATAGAACCTAAGTTGGCGATCCACAATTCGGATCATGCAATCACCTCAGGTCAAAGGATTGCATTGCTTGAGACTGCAAATGACAACATGCTCATTGCATCTCAACTGTGGGTCAGTTCGACTTGCTAAACTCTTTAGCCGAATCAGTCTAAGTCGGAATAGAATCACCATGCCCATGACAAGTGGAACCGTGTCATCAGCCGACTTGCACATTGGTCTAAGTAGTGTGTCCAACACAACCTCAATGACCAAGGATAATCTAGTATGAACAATCATGAATATATAGATCCACAACTGAATCACGTATTCAGTGATACATATCTGATGTTCATACAAGGACAACTTTACTTTATGAATATTTTGGGAAATATCATCAACCATGATTGCCTCAAGGGCATATTCCCAACAGTCTCCCACTTGCACTAGAGTCAATCATCCCGACATCATATGTCTAGGCATCTAATGCCCATGGCTCTTACGTGCGCCTCATGCTTAGGCTGTGGAAGTGCCTTTGTCAACGGATCTGCAACGTTTGCATCCGTGTGTACCTTGCATAACTTGATATCACCATGATCCACGAACTGGCGAATCAGATGGTATCACATGAGTATATGTTTGTTCTTTTGGTGTTGTCTAGGTTCCTTGGATTGTGCAATAGCACCATTGTTGTCACAATACACGTCTAACGGATTGGACAAGCCCTGAACCACACCAAGATCAATCAGGAAGTTCCTGATCCAAACAGCTTCCTTTGCCGCCTCCGAGGCAGCAATATACTCAGCTTCTGTTGTAGATGCAGACACAGTCTCTTGCTTGGAACTCTTCCAGCTCACAGCCCCTCTGTTCATTGCGATCACGTATCCAAATTGCGAACGAGAATCATCAGAGTCAGTAAGGTAACTCGCATCCGTGTAACCCCTTACACTTAGTTCATCCTCACCTCCATAAACTAGGAACACATCCTTAGTCCTTCTCAAGTACTTAAGAATGTTTTTAACTGCTGCCTAGTGGATTTCTCCAGGGTCAGCCTGGTATCTGCTCACAACACTTAGAGCACAGGAAACATCTGGTCTAGTACAAATCATGGCATACATGATGGACCCGACTGCCGAAGCATACCGAATCACACTCATCCTACTTCGCTCATCAGTTGTCGAAGGACACTGAGTCTTGCTAAGTCTCATGCCACGGGACATCGGTAAGAACCCATTCTTAGACGATTCCATGTTGAACTTCTTCAACACTTTGTCCAAATATGCACTTTGACTCAATCCAATGAGCCGCATGGATCTATCTCTATAGATCCTGATTCCTGGTATGTAAGTTGCCTCACCCAAGTCCTTCACTGAGAAACTCCTTTCCAATGACTTCCTGGTTTCTTGCAACATCTGGACATCATTTCCAATCAATAATATGTCATCCACATATAAGATCAGAAAGTTTACTTTCCTCCCACTAAACTTCTTGTATAAACAAGAATCATGATCACTCTTGATGAAGCCAAACGATTTGACTACCTCATCAAAGCGAATGTTCCAACTCCGAGATGCTTGCTTCAATCCATAAATGGATTCCTAAAGTTTGCATACCTTGTCAGCATTAGCCGGATCGACAAAACCCTTGGGTTGTATCATATACACGTCCTCTATTAATTTTCCATTAAGGAAAGCCGTTTTGACATCCATCTGCCATATCTCATAATCGAAATAGGCTTCTATAGCTAACATGATCCGAACTGATTTAAGCATCGCTACGGGTGAGAAAGTCTCATCATAGTCAACTCCTTGAACATGCATGAACCCCTTCGCAACAAGTCGTGCTTTATAGATAGAAATGTTTCCATCCATATCAGTTTTCTTCTTGAAGACCCATTTGCACTCGACGGGTCTTGCACCGGCTGGTAGATCAACCAAGTTCCAAACTTGATTATCATCCATGGACTTTAACTCGGATCTCATGGCTCCAAGCCATGACTCAGAATCAGAACCCACCATCGCTTCTGAATAAGTTGCCGGCTCATCACTGTCTAATAGTAATATATCACGAACACTTCGCAATCTTGCCGATCTTCGTAATTTAGGTGCAATTGCCAGCTCAGCTACCACCACTGGCTCAACCTCCTAGGCTTTTACCAAATCGCTACTGACCGGTTCCTCTCGAACTTCTTCGAGCCGCACTATACTACCACTGACTTCCCGACTGAGAAACTCTTTCTCAAGGAAGACATTGTTCTGAGCGACAAACACTTTGCCCTCTTCTCGGTTGTAGAAGTAGTAACCCAAGGTTTCCCTTGGATACCCAACGAAAATACACTTATCCGACTTGGCTGTAAGCGTGTCCGACTGAAGTCGCTTGACAAATGCTTCACAACGCCAAATCTTAAGAAAAGACAAACTCGGCTTCTTGCCAGTCCACATCTCATGTGGTGTCTTCTCTACCGATTTCGATGGTACTCTGTTTAGTGTGAACGCCGTCATTTCTAGATAATAACTCCAAAATGATAAAGGTAGATCTGTCCGACTCATCATTGATCATACCATATCCAACAAGGTCCGATTCCGCTGTTCCGACACAACGTTCCTCTAAGATGTACCTGGCGGAGTGAGCTGAGGAACTATTCCACAACTCTTCAGATGGTCATCAAACTCGTGGCTCATGTACTCGCCTCCTCGGTCCAACCGAAGAAACTTTATTTTCTTGCCGAGCTGATTTTGTACTTCATTCTGGAATTCTTTGAACCTTTCAAAGGCTTCCGACTTATGTTTCATCAAGTAGACATATCCATATCTACTCAAATCATAAGTGAAGGTAATGAAGTACTCATAACCACCCTTGGCCGTCACACTCATTGGACCACATGCATCACTATGTACTAGTCCCAACAAGTCAGACGCCCTTTCACAACTCCTTGCAAAAGGTGTCTTGGTCATCTTTCCTAGAAGGAAGGATTCACATATCTCGAACGACTCCAACTTGAACGAAGTTAGGAGTTCATCATCATGGAGCTTCTTCATGCGTTTCCAACTTATATGACCAAGTCGATAGTGCCAAAATTAAGTCATATTTAGATCATTTGGTTTCAACCTTTTCACATTTACGTTATAGACCGACCCACCATCAAGATTCAAAATAAATAACCCGTTCTGAATGGGTGCAAAGCCGTGAAACATATCATTCAAATATAAAGAACAACCATTGTTCTTAATATTAGACTCATAGCCTTGTCTCGTCAAACATGAGGCGGAATTGATGTTTCGACTTAGCACTGGAACATAATAACAATTATTTAGTTCCATTAAGAATCCTGAAGGTAAATGAAGTTGCTTCGTGCCGACTTCCAATGCAGCAATTCTTGCTTTGTTGTTGACCCGAATGTCAACCTCTCCTCTTGCTACGCCCCTAGTTCTTACCAGTCCCTGCAACAAGTTGTAGATATGAATGACTGATATGGTATCATATACCCAAGAACTATCAGGTGCATCAGCAAGATAAAGGTCTATAACATTGCAAATAAGTGTACCTGAGTTGGAAGTCACACCTCCACTCTTGGCTTTATCCGCCAGATACTTGCTGCAATTCCTCTTCCTGTGGCCATCCATCTTGCAATAGAAGTGAGCAGAACCCGCTGAAGGAGATGACTTAGTCCCTAAGGAAACGCTTTGGATCTCATCCTGAGCATTGTTGGGAATATGCCCTAGAGGCCATCATGAATGATGATATTCCTGTGTATTCATAAGGTTATGGTCCATGTATGAACTGTTGATATGTATCATCGAATATGTGATTTGATTGTGGAACTACATATTCATGTTGTTCATACTAATTGTCCTTGGTCACTGAGGTTGTGTCGGACACACAACTTAGACCAATGTGAAAGTCGGCAGATGACTAGGTTCCACTTGTCATGGGCATGGAGATGCTATTCCGACTTACATGGATTCGACTAAAGAGTTTAGCGAGTCGGACTGACCCATATTGAGATGCAACGAACAAGTCATCATTTGCATGTCCCAATCAATGTAATCCTTAGACCTGAGGTTATTGCACAATACGAGTTGATGATCTCCGACGTAGGTTCTGTCAAACGTTGTTCCGTCATTGGGCAGTTATAAAGGCGGAGTTCGGGTCGACTGAGAATCAAGCTGCGTGATGTGAATAGCCAAGACGGGATTTTGCCCCTCCATCTGGAGAGATATTCTCTGGGCCCTCTCGGAAGATATGATTCGGAAAGCATGGCCATGCGCGTCTCGGATTAAGTGTTAACCGAGGCAGCCGACTAAGAGTTAGTCGGATGAATCACTTATCTCGGATCGAGAAAGAGAGTCGGACTATTTAAGGGATGAAGATTATTCGCCTATAGTTCGACAAAGCATATCGTGAGGCAAAAGGGACTCAGACGAAAGTTGCATTGGAAGGTATGTCGTCATGACTTATTGGTACTTGGGAGTTGGCACGTTCGGCTAGGAGCCGCTACCAACTAATCGATCACGAGTGAGACTCGGAATCGTGTCCGGGTTACCATGAGCCTGTCGGGTCACACACTTAAGAGCGGGAGCAAGTTTGGGTTAGACCCAAACAGGAAACCTATTGAACCCAAATAGAGACATGGACTTAGTCCGCAAGTGAGACTTGCAGTGGCTAATATAGGCCTTTTTAGTGAATGGGCCACAAGTGAGTGGAGCCCACTTTCACTCCCTATATAAGCTGGGGCGCAGGTGCTTAGAGCACAAGGTTAGGTCACTCCATGTGTTGGAAACCCTAGCCCCAGTCCGTCCTGTCGCTGCCGTACCGGATCTAGCAGTCCATTGTCGGCGCTCCTCCTCGCACGTGTGGATACCGGCGGAGGTGTTGTACGTTCAGCACTTCGACGATCATGAAGAAAGTACGGATCGTGGATCGTGGAACCGGAACGGATCACGAGGACTGCACTGCATCAAGCGATGTGCTTCATCAATTCCGCAACTGTGTGTCTAGTGGTAATCCTTGTGGCCTTCTACCTGAGCTGGATCTTGGGATCACCACGTAGGGAAAAAGTTTTGTTTATCTCTACGTGGCCCAACAAGCATTACCTCCTGACTTAGCCTTCTTCTTCTTACTCCAAGAACTCTTCTTAAACTTAGCCTTATTATGTACCACCAACACTTGGCTAGTACCTTTCTTGAGATCAACCTCTACCTGCTTAAGCATCCCATGTAATTCAGTGAGCTTCTTATCCATACCATGCATGTGGTAGTTCGATATGAACTGACCATATACACTAGGAAGAGAGTTCAGAATTATATCCATAGCGAACTCTTCGTTAATGGGGTAGCCAAGCCTTTCTAGAGACTGCACATAACCAACAATCTTGATTACATGCGGACTCAGTGGATCACCATCCTTAAGCTTACAACTCAGCAAAGCTTGAGGGACTTGATACCTCTCGGTCTTTGCCTGAGCCTAGAACATGCTTTTGAGGCTTTCGATCATATCGTAGGCCTCAACATTCTCGAACTGCTGCTGCAAGTCTGGTTCCATGTGAGCAAGCATAAGACAACTAATTTCTATAGACTCATCACATGTTCTACGGTAGGCATTGGTTGCTGCGACACTCGCATTATCATCTGGCACACCTGGAAGCGGGTTGTCTAGAACATGGTCCCTCTTTTCTTGTTTGAGAACAATTCTCAGATTACGATACCAGTTGGTGAAGTTTGTTCCATTAAGTTTATCTTTCTCTAGGATGGTCCTCAAAGCAAAACTGGATAACTGAGGGAGACTGCTACTAGGTGCCATTATCTACAACAGAAATATGCAAAACACTTATGACAAGTATTCATAAAAGAGCAGGTTTATTAAACATTTTAATACTTGTGCTCCCACTAGAACCAACATCCCTCTGATCGTTACTTAGTGATTCAGGACCCTAAATAAGCAAGGCAACTAGTGAGCTTTAGCATCACTGCTAGCCGTCAAGTGATCTAGGTAGGCAACTCCTTGCCAATCGCATATCATGCGACTCTTGTTGGTCGGGTGGCATCACATGCCCTGGCTCCCGACCGCCCTCTCCCCGAGCCCCACAACCGTTGTGATAGACCCGTCTAGCTTACCAAGTACTTCCGCTGTGAGAGTCCGACTCGAACCCATCTAGTCGAAAAGAATTGGTAGCACCTCAATTTTATGAGCCCACTACCAAGAATGTCCGACTTGTGATGGTACAGCACTGGCGGGGAGACCGACTAGACCTTCTTTGAGGGATTAAAGTTTAACCACTATCTCATAGAGGTAAAACTAGAGATATAACAATCACACAAAATAATCCAATTATAATGTGAAATGGTATGGCCCTCTTCATGGCGATCTCCATCTCCATGAACCTGTTCGTCATGCCTTTGGCTGCGGTGTCCTTCAAGTCCTCCAAACATGCTATACTATCACTAAGGAATATACAAGAAGATGGCATCTCATGCCGACACGCGGGTCGTTATACAATAACAGTGATAGCACTTTGGCTCCAGCCGGCTGACAAACCCGTGATACATAGATCATGTATGGATTACACACATCGCATGCACATAAGCCATACCATTCACAACTACCTGCAAAAAAAAGTTATGCATAGATACGATATCTACCGGCGTTGTGAACCTCGCAACACTTTTACCCAAATCTTATCCCTGTGCAGATCTGACCAATCTCATTGATCATCTGCACCTGATCTTCCATGCACCCCGAGTGCGATTGATCCACTAAATCTTGCACAAAACCGATCTATCTCATAGATCGACCACCGAATCCCTAAGTGGATCTCATCCACCACCTCGTGCATATCACATATGCACAAATCTAGAGCCTAAAACCAGAAACTTTCGCTCTGATACCACTGTTGGGCCACGCAGAGATAAACAAAACTTTTCCCCTAACGTGGTACACCCAAGATCCAGCTCAGGTTATAGGCCACGAGATTACCGCTAGATGCGCAAATGTGGAAGGTGATGTTGTGCGTCGAAGCAGTGCCAAACGATCCCACGGACAGCCCTCCAAATCCCACGAACTCCTTCGCTAGATCCCCACGAGCTTCCCCGTCTCCAGCGCCGCACGTGTAACGCCTCTACCGGTATCCACACATATAGGAAGGAGCTTTGGACAGAGGATTGCTAGATCCTGTCTAGCCCGAAATGGAAGTGGAGAAAGTGACAGCTAGGTTAGGTACTATCCCTTTTCATTCCACTTATATATACTCCTAGTTGGGCTCAATGCTTGAGGCCCATCTAGGCTGTACTCCAATCTCCACATGGATCTAATCCACATGGGCTCCTTACCCTTAAGTGAGTGACCCTATAGGTTCACGTACACCTGGACACGACATGAGCTACTCCTCCAAGTATCCCATCATGGCTTTGAGTCCAACTCACTCCCATGAACACTCGGTCTCAAGTCGATAGATGGTAGCGGCCTCTAGCAAGACGTGCCAACTCCCAAGTGCCATAAACTCACAAGACAAACCTTCAATGTGACTTTTGTCCAAGTCCCTTTGCCTCACGATATATCTGTTAAGCTATAGGCGAGTAGTTGTCATCCCTGAAATAGCTCAACTCTCTTCTCGTACCATGATATGTGATTCACTGGACTAAATCTTAGTCTGACTCCTTAGTTAACACTTAACTGAGTAGCGCATGGCCATGCTTCCAAATCATATCACGCAAGAGGGCCCAGAAAATATCTCTCCATTACGGATGGGCAAATCCCATCTTGGTAATCCACGTCATGCAGCTTGCTTCCCAACCAATCCGAATCTACCTTTATAACTGCCCATTTACGGAACAGCGTTTGATAGAACCTAAGTTGGCGATCCACAACTCGGATCATGCAATCACCTCAGGTCAAAGGATTCCATTGCTTGAGACTGCAAATAACAACATGCTCGTTGCATCTCAATTGTGGGTCAGTCTGACTCGCTAAACTCTTTAGCCGAATCAGTGTAAGTCGAAATAGCATCACCATGCCCATGACAAGTGGAACCATGTCATAAGCCGACTTGCACATTGGTCTAAGTAGTGTGGTCATCACAACCTCAACGACCAAGGACAATATAGTATGAACAATCATGAATATATAGTTCCACAACTGAATCACGTATTCAATGATACATATCTGATGTTCATACAAAGACAAGTTTACTTTATGAATATTTTGGGAAATATAATCAAGCATGATTGCCTCAAGGGCACATTCCCAACATATAGAGCTTAGTATAACATTGTTATTCCAATACATGATGAAATACTTTGTGGGAAATGTGGGCTCATGCCAACATTGCATGGGCTATAGACCTATCTGGGCTAGCTAAAAACTGCTTCATCAACTAGTTGTTCTATGCCTCAGCACTTGGCCAACATGATCCCACCTAGTTGCTACATCTAAGTATGAGAGTTCTATGCAAAGCCATGACACTCACACGTGTGGCAGATGTGGGCCCATGCAAACATTGCATGGGATGTAAACCTCTTTGGCTGTCTAGAAACACCTTCATCAACTTGTGGTTGTATGAGTCATCACTTGGATAACATGATCATACCTAGTTGATAGATCTTAGTATAACACTTCTATGCCAAGACATGATGAGACACTTTGTGGCAAATGTGGGCCCATGCCAACATTGCATGGGCTATAGACCTCTCTAGATTGGCTAGAAACTCCTTCATAAACTTGTGGTTGTCTAACTCAGCAAGTGGCCTACATGATGCCACCTAGTTACTACATCTATGTATGAGAGTTCTATGCAAAGCCATGACACAGACTTGTGGCAGATGTGGGACCATGCCAACATTGCATGGGATCTAGACCTATCTCAGATGTCTTGAAACACCTTCCTCAACTTGTTGTTGTATGAGTCATCACTTGGAGATCATGATCCTACCTAGTTATTAGATCTAAGTATAAGACTGTTATGCAAGACATGAATAGACACTTTGTGGCAAATGTGGGCCCATGCCAACATTGCTTGGGCTATTGACCTATATGGGTTGGCTTGACACTCCTTCATCAACTTATGGTTGTATGACTTAGCACTTGGCCAACATGATCCCACCCATTTGATATATCTAAGTATGAGAGTGTTATGCCAAGCCATGACACACACTTGTGGCAGATATGGACCCATGGCAACATTGCATGGGATCTAGACCTATATGAGCTGTCTAGAAACACCTATATCAACTTGTGGTTGTATGAGTCATCACTTGGACAACATAATCCTACCTACTTGTCAGATCTAAGTATAACATTGTTGCGCCAAGACATGATGAGACACTTTCTGGAAAATGTGGGCCCATTGCAAGGGCTATAAACCTCTCTTGGTTGGCTAGAAACACCATCATCAACTTAGTGGTTTTGTGAGTCAACACATGCCCAACATGATCCCACCTACTTGCTACATCTAAGTTTGAGAGTGCCATGCAAACACATGACAAACACTTGTGGCAGATGTGGGCCCATGATAATATTTCATGGGATCTAGCTCATATTATCTATCTACAAAACTCCTTCATCACTTGGGCAACATGTTCCTACCAATTTGATATATCTAAGTATAACATTGTTATGCCAAGACATGATGAGACACTTTTTGGCAAATGTGGGCCATGCCAACTTTGCATGGGCTATATACCTCTCGTGGGTGGCTATAAAGACCATCATCAACTTAGTGGTTGTGTGAGTCAACACTTGGCCAATATGATCCCACCTAGTTGCTACATCCAAGTTTGAGAGTGCTATGCAAAGCCATGACACACACTTGTGGTAGATGGGGGCCCATGCCAACATTTCATGGGATCTAGACCTATCTTAATTGTCTAGAAACACCTTCATCAACTTGTGGTTGTATGAGTAATCACTTGGACAACATAATCCTACCTAGTTGATAGATCTAAGTATAATACTGCTACGCCAAGACATGATGAGACACTTTGTGGCAAATGTTGGCCCATGACAACATTGCATGGGCTATAAACCTCTCTTGGTTGGCTAGAAACACCATCATCAACTTAGTGGTTGTGTGGATCACTGCTTGGCCAACATGATCGAACAAAGTTGCTACATTGAGAGTAATATGCAAAGCCATGATACACACTTGTGAAGATGTGGGCCTATGCCAACATTGCATGGGATCTAGACCTATCTGAGTTGTCTAGATACACCTTCATCAACTTGTTGTTGTATGAGTCATCACTTGGATATCATGATCCTACCTATCTGCCAATATGCTAACATTGCATGGGCTATAAACCTCTCTTGGTTGTCTAGAAACACCATCATCAACTTAGTGGTTGTGTGAGTCAACACTTGTCCAACACGATCCCACCTAGTTGCTACATATAAGTTTGAGAGTGCTATGCAAAGCCATGACACACACTTCGGGCAGATGTTGGCCCATGCCAACATTTCATGGGATCTAGACCTATCTTAGTTGTCTAGAAACACCTTCATCAACTTGTGGTTGTATGATTCATCACTTTGACAACATAATCCTACCTAGTTGATAGATCTAAGTATAACACTACTATGCCAAGACATATTGAGATAGTTTGTGACAAATGTGGGCCCATGCCAACATTGCATGGGATATAGACCTATCTAAGATATCTAGGAACACCTTCATCAACTTGTTGTTATATGAGTCATCACTTGGATAGCTTTATCCTACCTATCTACCAACATGCCAACATTGCATGGGCTATAAAGTTCTCTTGGTTGGCTAGAAACACCATCATCAACTTAGTGGCTGTGTGAGTCAACACTTGGCCAACATGATCCCACCTAGTTGTTACATCTAGGTTTGAGAGTTCCATACAAACCCATGTCACACACTTGTTGCAGATGTGGGCCCATGCTAACATTTCATGGGATCTAGATCATATTATTTGTCTACAAAACCCATTCATCAACTTGTGGTTGTATGAGTCATCACTTGGACAACATGTTCCTACCAATTTGATAGATCCAAGTATAACACTGCTATGCGAAGACATGATGAGAAACTTTGTGGCAAATGTGTGCCACGCCAATATTGCATGGGCTATAAACGTCTCTTGGTTGGCTAGAAACACCATCATCAACTTAGTGGTTGTGTGAGTCAATTCATGGCCAACATGATCCAACCTAGTTGCTACATCTAAGTTGGAGACTACTATGCAAAGCCATGACACACACTTGTGGCAGATGTGGGCCCATGCCAACATTGCATGGGATCTAGACCTATCTGAGCTGTCTAGAAACACCTTCATAAACTTGTCGTATGAATCATCACTTGGATAGCATGATCCTACCTACTGCCAACATGCCAACATTGCATGGGCTATAAAACTCTCTTGGTTCGCTAGAAACACCACCATGAACTTAGTGGTTGTGTGAGTCAACACTTGTCCAACATGATCCCACCTAGTTTCTACATCTAAGTTTGAGAGTGCTATGCAAAACCATGACACACACTTCAGGCAGATGTGGGCCCATGCCAGCCTTTCATTGGATCTAGACCTATCTTAGTTGTCTAAAAACACCTTCATCAACTTGTAGTCATACGAGTCATCACTTGGATAACCTAATCCTACCTAGTTGATAGATCTAAGTATAACACTGCTATGCCAAGACATGATGAGACATTTTGTGACAAATGTGAGCCCATGCCAATATTGCATGGGCTATAAACCTCTCTTGGTTGGCTAGAAACACCATCATCAACTTAGTGGTTGGGTGAGTCAACACTTGGCCAACATGATACTGTTTTTCTTCACGGCTCTAAGATACGAGACCTCAGATGGTGCAAAAAGGAAAATGCCTCTAACCTATACGAGATCGAGATGGCCTGTATTTCCGATCCCTTGCAAGAACTCCTCAACATAAGACGGCCTATAGTCAGGCGACCTGAGTTGAATTCTAATAAAGACCATCTCTAGAACTACTGTGCCTCGAAGGAGCTTTTAAGGTGACCGTCTCTAGTGTGTGTAAACCATTTTAAATAATACCATGCTAATTCGAACTCAATGAGATATGACATGACACATAATCATGATTTAGCAAACAAGTAGATACATTAACTAAAGAACTTATATCAGCTCGATCATGGCAACGTTAGCCAGATAGTTGGGGAAATCCATACAAATTTAGCCTTTACACGTTATGGTAGTACATATATACAAAGTGTAGTCCATAAATCAATCAGCTAGCATAATTAAACTCTCAAACAAACCAGGATTGCATTTATAATTGTCCAACCGGTGGAAGTTGCTGAACCAAAATATGTACCTCTCCATTATCTTTTTCATCAAAGCAAAAAAGGACAATGATATCCTGCTTTACGGGTAAGCTTCTCACAACATTCTCCCATCTAGTCGTCAAGATTTCATTTGACCTAGCTCCCATCTTCATCCTAACCATTTTTGGTTTTTTGCTCTTCATTTGCCAAACATGGACATCAATAGGTTGATAAAGGCAATTCTTTAGTTATTTTCTTGTGAACTCAGCTCCAAATGTCTGGGAAAGTACAAAGAATTGAAGAATTAGCATGCTTGTGATTACTAGAAGTATTTAAATATCATAGGGTAGCTTGTTGATAACATGATCAAGAATATATCATCCTACCAGCTTGCACTTCTTTTTATGACAGATGAATAGGGCAGCCTATAGAGGTAGTACTTGTTTTTTGGTGGAAATTCGGGTTCACACCAGTCGAAGAGGAAGTCTACATGAACTTCTTTCAGAAACATGTTATTTACAAAAAGGCTATGCTTATCAAAATTAGTTTCCCCCTTTTGTTGAGGCCCTAATGCAACAACACATAAAAATTTCAATGCGGTGGAATATTAATGTCTACCGTCTAAACGCATACAAAACAGATGACTGCAAATTCTATGTTCTTTTGATACCTCTAAACTCAATCCTCTCAGTGGACTATTCATCTATTGACTGGATTTCAAAACCACCAAAGTTAATGCGAAAACTGTCATCGCTAGAGAACGTGACTGCATCGTCACTATAGGTTCCCATCTGTTAAATAGATACAGATAAAGAACATCTAAAGATAATAAAGATGCAAGCATACTAATGAAGTGACAATTAAAATAGACCAATGAAGTGACAATTAAATCTCTATTTCTGGAAGTGACAATTAAATCTCTAATGCTAGAAGTGACAATTGCAGATTTTGAGATTTATACAAGGGGAAAAGAGTTGGGACATACGCAGGCCGGCTGGGGGAGGCTCTCCCGACGGCGTCGTCGGGTCTTTGTAGGTCGGTAACCCTGAACCATAAATTCGAGAAACAAAATGGCAAATTCCATGGCAAAATTCCTAAATCGAAGCTGATCATTTAGGATTTTGGGGGTTTTGTTTTCACGCATACCTACCTAGACGACGAAGGGGTCCTAGGAGGTGAGGGAGAGCGTCCGCACCGCAGAGGACCGGAGGTGGCGGTGGTGGAGGAGCATGGGACCGGAGGCAGCGATGGTGGAGGGTGGTGGCGGTGGACAGTGGTCTGGGCGGGCGGGAAAGAACAAAAGTGGCACAGATCTGAAATATTTGTCCAAATATTTTCAGATATTTGGTGCCAAGTATTAGCCTTAGATGTATGCAAGTGTAAAAATTCTCTAAGAATGTCCGTTCCGAATATTTCACATTTGACCGCCAAGTACTTGACGACTAGTAATTTGAAAAGAGCTAATATTTGAAACTCCAGATATATTCAGAACTCCGGCGTTTGATTATCCTAAAATTTGTGAATTATTCATAATGTAAAGAAAATAAAGGTGTGTATACATGCTTGCTAGAGTTAAATTGAGTCCCATAAGAGTAAATGAGGTTCATAAACTGAAGAAATTAATTGGCGTAGTACAGACCTTAGATCTTTGCCCTAAAAGGCATGACGACTAGTGTTCATGTGCTTTGCGGCAGATAAATAAGATGCAAGTGTTTTGAGTTTGACTAATTCAAATGTTCAATCATGAAGTGAGATCATTTGGTTACTTAATTATGAAATTTTCATGAATATAACTTTTTCATGTATTCTTTGAAGGAAATCTTGTTGAGTAAATATTCAGACATCCCAATATATTCATAACTCCGGATTTTGTTAATCCTAAACTTTGAGAGCAATAAGGTGCAAATGTTTTGAATTTAACTAATTCAAATGAGGTTCATACCATGCTGCAAAGCAATAAGGTGCAACTATTTTAAATTTGACTAATTCAAATGTTTAATGCTGACGTCAGATTATTTAGTTACTTCAATACGAATTTTCCACCAATTCAAAATCTTGTTGATGTATTCCTCGACAATTATAATACAATCGAGCACTAGAAATATTTGGTAGTGTACATGAGCATGATCAGTAAAATATTGTTGATGTATTCCTTGACAATTTAAAATCGAACACTAGAAATTTTAAGAAACTCCATATAAAGGAGTAGATATATATATATAGAAAACATCTATTCTAAAACTGGTTGTAGAATATTAATCTACAACTAGCCAGCCATATAAGGACGCGCCGCGTGACAAAAAATCCCCAAATCTCCCAATCCGCAAACCTTATTTCCAGCTGACGCAGTCCCGTCGTGTTGCCCCGCGCCACCCCCAACCCACCCGCGCGCCCAGGCCCCTGCATCCCACTGCCGTCGGGTCGTTGGGGATCTCGACCCGGACCTTCTTGCTCTGGCGCACGCCGGCGTTGGCGGAGGATCCGCTCGTCGTCCTGTAGTAGGCCGCATCGTCTGTTAGAAATAATGGGCTAAATAAATAAGCCCATATAGATTTCAGATTTTCCCTAAATCTCAAAGCCCATGTGTGTGGAAGCCCATGTGTGATTTTGCCCAATTTGGTGGCAGCTCACATATGAGTGGAGTGGGAGCTAAATTTTAGTCCCTCATGGAAAGTTAGAGGAGAGTTACACCACCTTATAAGGTGGAGTGGTTCACCACTTAGTAAAGTGAGTGAGAAGAGGAGAACTACACGCGCGCTCCTCCTCCGATGACGCCGCTCGCCCGCTCGTCTCGTCACGTCACGACGCGCGCGCGCTGCGGGAATCTCGCCGAGCCGAGCTTTATTTTTGCTTCTTGGGAAAACTTGTGCGGTTTTGACAGACGTGTCAACAGTTAGCCTATTCGGGTCGCTCCTGGATCGTGGGCTATCTGTAACCGACCCGCACGTGCGCAATGTGGGCTTGGTCCATGACGTGCCCTATGCGGGACTCCCGAGCCGCTCTATATAAACTCCAGTGCGACTTCCACCACGAACACACCGAAAACCAATCTAGGGTTTGCCAACCTCTCTGCTTACGCCGCCACCCTAGTCTACTCCATCCCGCTTGCCGGCGTGCACCGGCGGACGGGAGAGCAGGTCTCCGGAACCACTCGCCTTTGCGATCCTGTACGGGAGAAGGCGAATAAGGTTTTTGGGAAGCGCCCTGCGCGACTGCTCAAATTCTGCATCACGGTCGTCTTCCATCCAAGTCGGGCGGTGTTGCCTATCGTCATCTTCGTCGCCGTCTGCTTCGACCAATCTTCCCCAAGGCTACTGCTGCGATTACTGCAATCGAATGGTACGTGCGACGTGCTGCTGTCTGGTTATTAATCATGTTCTGCGAGTACATGTTTAGCTGCTGCCTGTTTCCGTTCATCTTGTTGTTTAGTACATCTAGTATGTTCGAGTTACATGTACGAGTAGCTAGCATTGTCATGTTTAATATTCTGGAATTAATCACGAAAATTGTGCCTAATTATCCAACAATCCAAAAACCTTATTATAGGCAATTTTCCGAGATAAACATGGGACACTTGGCCGATGCGATGAAGCCGGAAAAGTTTACCGGTGCTCATTTTAAGAGGTGGAAGTATAAGACCACTATGTGGCTGCAAAATCTGAAAGTATTCCAGGCTAGTGAGGGTTTACCTGAAGGAACTATATCTGAACAAGATCAGAACAAGTTCAAGGAAACCAATCTTGCCTTTGTGGGATGCGTTCTGAGTGTTCTTGACAACAAGCTGTTTGATGTGTACATGCACTTCAAAGATGGCAAAGAGCTCTGGGAGGCACTGAACGCTAAGTTCGGTGTAACAGATGCTGGCAGTGAACTATACATCATGGAGAATTTTTATGATTACATGATGGTTAACAATCGTTCTGTAGTCGAACAAGCTCATGAGATATAGTGCTTTGCCAAGGAGCTTGAAATCCTTAAGTGTAACTTACCCGACAAGTTTGTGGCTGGGTGCATCATTGCAAAGTTGCCTTCTTCATGGAGGAATTTCGCCACAACTCTCAAGCATAAGAGACAAGAGATATCGGTTGAAAACCTCATAGCGTCTCTTGATGTTGAGGAGATGGCTCGGGCTAAGGATACTTCTGAGAAAGGAGGCAAGGGTCAGTCTAGCGCCAACATGGTGCAGAAGAGGACCTTCGGAAAGAACAAAGGGAACTATAAACCCTCCTTCAAAAACCTGAAAAGATTTCAACCTTCAAGAAGAAGAAGAAGCAGAACAAGGCCGAGCTAGGTTGCTTTACCTGTGGAGAGCTCGAGCACTTTTCCAAGGACTGCCCAGAACGTGCAGATCGTAAAGGGAAAAAGGGGAAGACTGTCAACATCGTGACTGCTAGCAATACTGATGGGTATGGTAATCTATTTACTGTTCTTTCAGTTTGTCAATCACCATGTTGGTGGATTGATACGGGTGCTAATATTCATGTGTGTGCTGACATCTCTATGTTCAATTCTTATCAGGTCGCTCGGGATTCATCCGTCCTAATGGGGAATGGGTCACATGCTTCTGTTCATGGTGTTGGCACGGTGGATCTGAAGTTCACTTCGAGAAAGATCGTGCAGCTGGAGAACGTGCATCATGTCCCTTCCATGAACAAGAATCTCGTTAGTGGCTCCATTCTATGCAGAGATGGGTTTAAGGTTGTTTTTGAGTCTAATAAAGTCATTGTGTCGAGACATGGACAATTTATTGGTAAAGGATATGAGTGCGGAGGGTTGTTCCACTTTTCACTTTCAGATTTTTGTAATAAGTCCGTAAACCATATTTGTGGCGGTGTTAATGATGATACCAGTGTTTGGCATTCTCGTTTATGTCACATTAATTTTGGTTTGATGTCCAAGTTGTCCAATATGAGTTTAATTCCGAATTTCACTATTGCCAAAGGTTCCAAGTGCCATAGTTGTGTGCAATCAAAGCAACCTCGAAAGCCTCACAAGGCAGCCGAGGAGAGAAACTTGGCACCTCTGGAGCTCATACATTCTGATATTTGTGAGATGAATGGTGTGTTGACCAAAGGTGAAAAGAGATATTTCATGACTTTGATTGATGATGCGACTAGATACTACTATGTTTATTTGTTGCGCACAAAAGATGAAGCTTTAGACTACTTTAAAATTTATAAAGCCGAAGTTGAAAATCAACTAGAGAGAAAGATCAAATGTCTTAGGTCGGATCGTGGTGCTGAATATTTTCCCAAAATCTTCGATGAATTCTGTGAGGAACATGGCATTATTCATGAAAGGACGCCTCCCTACTCGCCTCAATCAAACGGGATTGCCGAGAGGAAAAACCGCACGCTGACTAACTTGGTGAATTCCATGTTAGCCACCGCTGGTTTATCTAAGGCATGGTGGGGGGAGGCCTTGTTGACAGTGTGTCATGTCCTAAATAGAGTTCCTAACAAGAATAAAGATAAAACCCCTTATGAGGAGTGGGCTGGGAGAAAACCATCACTTTCTTACTTATGCACTTGGGGGTGTTTGGCTAAGGTCAACATACCGATTCCTAAGAAACGCAAACTTGGACCAAAGACAGTGGATTGCATCTTTCTAGGATATGCTCCGCGGAGTGTAGGCTATAGATTTTTAGTAGTTAAATCTGAGGTTCCTGATATGCATGTTGATACTATAATGGAATCTCGTGATGCAACATTCTTTGAGAATATGTTTCCTATGAAAGATATGCATAACACTGCTAGAATTTCTTCTAAAATACTTCCTGAAACTAGTGCATCTAGTGAGAATTTTGAGCAACCACGTGAGGAAGAAGTCCTAGAGAAGGATGACAATGAAGCTCCTACACGGAGTAAGAGACAGAGGGTTGCAAAATCCTTTAAATGATTTCATTGTGTACCTTGTGGATGATACTCCCACTTCCATTGCAGAGGCATATGCATCTCCTGATATAGATGATTGGAAAGAAGTTGTTCATAATGAGATGGACTCGATTCTTTCTAATGGAACTTGGGAACTATCAGAACGACCCCATGGCTGTAAGCCTATGGGTTGCAAGTGGGTGTTCAAGAAGAAGCTAAGGCCTGATGGTACTATTTAAAAGTACAAGGCTCGGCTTGTAGCAAAAGGCTACACCTAGAGAGAAGGTGAAGATTACTTTGACACTTATTCACCTATTGCTAGACTGACCACCATTCGAGTACTACTATCCCTGGCTGCCTCTTATGGTTTTATCGTTCATCAAATGGACGTTAAGACAACTTTCCTCAATGGAGAGTTGGAAGAGGAGATCTATATGGATCAGCCTGATGGGTTTGTGGTAAAAGGTGAAGAGAGAAAGGTGTGCAAGTTGTTAAAATTTTTATGTGGCCTGAAGCAAGCACCTAAGCAATGGCATGACAAGTTTGACAAAACATTAACTTCTATTGGCTTTGTCGTTAATGAGGCTGACAAGTGCGTCTACTATCGCCATGGTGGGGGCGAAGGTGTTATATTATCGTTAATGAGGCTGACACGTGGATGATATCCTTATCTTTGGTACAAACATGAATGTGATGAATGAATTTAAGTCCTTTCTGTCAAAGAGCTTTGATATGAAAGATCTGGGAGAAGCTGATGTTATTCTGAATATCAAGCTGATTAAGCATGAGAGTGGGATTACTTTGACACAATCACACTATGTTGAGAAGATCTTGAGCCATTTTGGTTTCGTTGATGGCAAGTCTTCCCCAACACCTTATGATCCTAGTGTGACATTACGGAAAAACAAGAAAGAGCCGAAAGAACAATTGAGATACTCTCAAATCGTTGGCTCACTCATGTACTTAGCTAGCGCGACAAGACCCGACATCTCTTTTGCTGTGAGCAAGTTGAGTAGGTTCATGTCTAACCCGGGTACTGAACATTGGTGTGCACTTGAAAGGGTCATCCGCTATCTATGTGGTACAATGGGTTATGGGATACACTATTCAGGGCATCCAGCTGTGCTCGAAGGATATAGTGATACGAACTGGATCTCGGATGTAGATGAACTCTACGCCACTAGCGGTTATGTATTTACCTTTGGAGGTGGCGCGGTATCATGGAGATCTTGCAAACAAACCATATTGACAAGGTCGACTATGGAAGCAGAACTTGCTGCTTTAGACACAACCACTTTAGAGTCAGAATGGCTGCGTGAACTCTTGATGGACTTGCCGGTGGTTGAGAAACCTATACCGGCCATCCTCTTGAATTGTGATAATCAAACTATTATTATCAAAGTGAACAATTCTAAGGATAACGCGAAGTCATCAAGACACGTCAAGAGACGTTTGAAGTCTGTCAAGAAATTGAGAAACTTCGGAGTAATTACTGTTACGTATATTCAAACTAACAAAAACCTGGCAGATCCCTTTACAAAGGGACTATCACGAAACGTGATAGAAAGTGCATCGAGAGAGATGGGTTTGATACCCATGGATGTTACACAGTAGTGGTAACCCAACCTTTTTGACCGGAGATCCCGTGAATTAGGACCTGGGAAAAACAAGCTAGTGGTGTGACGGAGGAGAGTATTAGACAACCCTCTCTATGTGAAGATGTACAACTCTCAAAAGTTGTAAGGTAGGTTGGCAACATGCCTTAATGTGTTTCTGTTGGCTATGATTAGCAAAAATGCTGTCCTACAGAGCATTCTTGAAAGAACACACATATACGAGTTCTGATTGTTAAACGTTGCAATCTATGAGATTTGGGTGATCTCTAGTAAACTCATGAAGAGACCAAGTAGTATGACGCATATGCTACACCCACGGGGTAGGTTACTGGCAGTCAGGTACTAGTTATGACTTTGTGTGAAATCTAAAAGCACCAAACTTGCAATTCAAGGTTCGTCCATTGTTCAAGTTGCTGATAGACGTAGCTCAAGGTTCTAGGCGGAAGTTCAACTTAACAGTCTCTGCTGAAACACTGGTATATAAACAAGTAGCAAGAATTGGCAAATCTTCAAATGGGCATTTGAGATCTGCTGGGGGATTGTTAGAAATAACGGGCTAAATAAATAAGCCCATATAGATTTCAGATTTTCCCTAAATCTCAAAGCCCATGTGTGTGGAAGCCCATGTGTGATTTGGCCCAATTTGGTGGCAGCTCATATATGAGTGGAATGGGAGCTAAAGTTTAGTCCCACATGGAAAGTTGGAGGAGAGTTACACCACCTTATAAGGTGGAGTGGTTCACACCACTTAGTAAAGTGAGTGAGAAGAGGAGAACTACATGCGCGCTCCTCCTCCGACGACGCCGCCGCTCGCACGCCCGCTAGTCTCGTCACGACGCGACGCGCGCGCGCCGGGGTTGCGGGAATCTCGCCGAGCCGAGCTTTATTTTTGCGATCGTGGGCTATCTATAACCGACCCGAACGTGCACAACGTGGGCTTGGTCCACGACGTGCCCTATGCGGGACTCCCGAGCCGCTCTATATAAACTCCAGTGCGGCTTACACCACGAACACACCGAAAACCAATCTAGGGTTTGCCAACCTCTCTGCTTGCGCCCGTAGTCTACTCCATCCCGCTTGCCGGCGTGCACCGGCGGACGGGAGAGCAGGTCTCCGGAACCACTTGCCTTTGCGATCCTGTACGAGAGAGGGCGAGTAAGATTTTTGGGAAGCGTCCTACGCGACTGCTCAAATTCTGCATGACGGCTCATCTTCCATCCAAGTCGGGCGGTGTTGCTTATCGTCGTCTTCGCCGCCGTCTGCTTCGACCAATCTTTCCTAAGGCTACTGTTGCGATTACTGCAATCGAACGGTACGTGCGACGTGCTGCTGTCTGGTTATTAATCATGTTCTGCGAGTACATGTTTAGCTGCTGCCTTTTCCGTTCATTTTGTTGTTTAGTACATCTAGTATGTTCGAGTTACATGTACGAGTAGCTGATATTGTCATGTTTAATATTCTGAAATTAATCACGGAAATTGTGCATAATTATCCAACATCCTCAACGGCCTGTGAGGCGAAGAACTTGGAGACCTCCATGGTGGCCATGTTGCCCTTGGGCGCCTGGTCGTGGAATAGCTCCATGTCCGCCGTGAACCACTCGAGCTCCTTGAATGTGCTATTGTTGTGACGCGGCGGGCTGGGCCGGTGGCAGCTGTTAGTGTTGGTGGTCGCAGGCGAGTTTAGGCGCGGGGGTGTGGTGGTTGGCATCGTGGCTGACTTGCCAGCCACGGCTATCCCGCGGACGGCCATCTTTCTGTCGGAACACCGGCCGTCTTCCCCACGCGTCGCCGCGTGCTTCCCGATGTGCCACCGGCTAGCTTCCTAGTATGGCGCAGCCTGGTTCCGCTCACGGCGCTGGCCAGCTTTCCCGCGTGCCGCCATCCAGATCTCTGTGCTGCTGCAGTCCCCCGCTTTCCTTCCATTGGCCGCGCTTAGTTTCCCCGCTGGCTGACACGCTCCATTCTCCTAGCTGCTGGCCACACCCGTTAGCAAACCTTGAACTTCCTCTGCTGAGAACGCCCCGATCCAATCTGGTTCCTCGCCTCTATTACAGTTGATTGTGGATTCATTCAATTTTAGATTGATCAAAAATTATAGTGGCACTAGAAGTACTTCCGTATTCTCAAATAGCAGTACACCGGTTTAACTATCAGAAATACATCTGTTCAGTGACATGCCTTGGCATACACAACCATAACCAGGAGCTCGTCTTTTTATCATGCATAAACCAGTCATGTTCATCGGTACATGTGAATTGAAAAAATAAGTGCAGAGCCGTATTAATAGAGGAAATAATGCATCCTGCTGACATCCACGGCGCACTGGGCAGGGGATTTTCCACGACAGCTTCGTACAGTGAGGTGGAGGGACCGTAGCTTGTTGGCTCGCTTCCCGCGTTACCTGATTCCCGTACGAGGTGTGTTGCTGTTGGTGCTCTCTTTGACGTTTTCTCTATCTTGTTACCACATGATGCTGCTAGTACTATAACTCTCACTCATTTGTGTCGATTTTCTTTCTGTTGCATATGCTGCTGTTGATCTCTCTATTCACTTGCACATTGATTTTTTTTGCCAAACTTTCCACGCTAATGGTAAAGTTTTCAGTTATAATTTGATGCACTCTACTATTTGTTGATTTTCCTGTAAGTATTGAATATTTTCTCGAGGGCACTATAATCATATTAGGGCAGTACATCTTCATATATTCAGGAAATGTAAAATTAAAATATATAGTAGACAGTTCAACCGTTCTTTACACCACAGTTCAGGAAATGGCCAACCAGTTCATGACGTCCGTGGGCATTTTAGCTGCACTCGCAGACAAGTTTAGGTGTGATATCGAGAATAGTTCAAAAATTCTACGATAAGTTCAGGCGCGTTTTCATAAACAGTTTTAAAAAATGCGTGGGCATTTAGGTGTGCTCGCGGGAAAAGTTCAGGTGCAATATAGCGGACAGTTCAGGTAGTCAAATATAAGTTCGGGCACGCTTTCATAGACAGTTCAGAAAAATGCGCATTTTAGCTGTGTTCGCGGGAAAAGTTCATGCACGATAGCGCTGGATGTTCAGGCAATCCACGATAAGTTCAGTTACTCTTTCGCAGACAGTTCAGAAAAATGCATGGGCATTTGAGTTGCGTTCGCGGTAAAAGTTCAGATGTGATACCGCCGACAGTTGAGGTATTCCGCGATAAGTTCAGGCGTCGTTTTCTGAATAGTTCAGAAAATCGCAGGCATTTAAGTATGCTCGTGGCCATGGACAGTAATTTCCAAACTTCTCCTGAACTATAAACAATTAGCAAAAATGATCTAAACGAATAATATGCATCTACTCAATATATTTCCAATACCATATTATTTGTGCCATTCGGATGGACGGTTGAAAAAAATCAACAAAATGGCGTTCGTTCATGTTTTAAATACTTCCGAAATTTAGTATTTTCAAAATTGTTTAAAACTCGTGATGAATTGGGAAAAACTTACAACACAAAAAATTTGGGAAATTTTAATATATGTTAAACGCCATATTATTTGCATCATTACCACAAACAATTGAAAATAGCATTATAAATTCGCTTACAATGCTTTTGAACATGGTTTAGTATTTTCAAAATTAAATTTAAATCGTAATGCATTTGAAAAAAGTTATAATTTAAAAAAGTTGTGTAATTTCTGTAGCTTTCCAACGATATATCATTTGTGCAATTCTGACAAACGGTTAAAAAAAACTAGACAAAATATTTAGATCTAACGTGCTAGAGTGTGGACAGTTTAGGCGCGATAGAGAGAAAAGTTCAGGTGCTTTATTCTAGTAAGTACATGATCGATTTGTAAAATAACAGACGCACCATGTTGCTCAGACACCCTACGTAATACGTGTATTTTTGCTGTAAACCACATATCACATACCTAAGATATGCATACATAAATTACATATACCTAACATATTACATATCTAAGGTGTACGTACACAACATATATGTGTATATATTCAACTTAGATATGTACACCTTAGGTATGTGATATCTTAGGTATATATAACTTTTATAGGTATATCTTAGACATGTAAACTTTAGTTATAAAAAATTTGGATACGTATATCCTGAATATGTACGAAATACAGGTATGATGCCCGGACATTATGGTGTTCCATATAGTCTTCCTATATAAGTCCGCACTCTTTTAATAAAAGAGAGCTAATTTCTAGTTTCTATAATTCGGTTCTATAATAGGTAAGCGGTGCTTTGCCTTTCCACTTACACATGTTCAGAATGGAAACCTACTCTCTGTCTGATTTTTCTTATCATCTGTATGTCCGGTACGTGACCTTTTCCCTAAAATCCGGTCACGCGCGCAGACTTTTGTTGTCCATGACCTGGCGCTCTGTATACTAGTATTTCCTTAGGACGTGTTCGGCAACTCGCTAGCTTCCAGCTTCCGAGAAATCCGCGGCGGAGCAGTGCCGAACACCCTAGCTCCACGGAGCCAGATCCAAGAAGCTGGTCCAATTTCCTTCACAAATTGCGGAGCACCTCTTTTGCGAATGCCACCGCCAAGTCCCCAAACTGATAGCTTCGTGACAACCCGTCGACCTCAACCGCCCCTCACCCGACTCGCCTCCACTCACCCCTCACCACACGGCCCGTCTCCTACTCCTCCGGCGACCGCTCGGCAGCGCGCTCCGCGCCCGACGCCCTGTCCGCCGTTAGCTCCTACTCCTCGGCCCGCCAGGTGAGCTCCCCTGCCTCCGTCGGTCGGTAGAGATCCTCCGCCTCCGGCCGCGTGAAGACCTGCAGGATTTGCCGCCTCCATCCCCATGACAAGCAGTAGCAGAGGGACGTCGGCGACCTCCACCCCCGCCTCAGTCACCCGTCTCGCGGTCGGAGATTCCCCACCTCCCCCCGCCCGCCCGCAGGCAGAGCTTCCCTACCTCCGGCGTGTGCATCCTAGGATTCTAAATTGGTCCAACCTCCCCCACCCCGACCATCTCTGCCACGAGATCCCACCACCACGAGCTCCACCGTCCCGACTTCCCTCGCCGCGAGCTCCCCTGCCCAAACCTCAAGAATTTGAGGACAAGAATTTGGGGAAGATGACCCTGACGAGTGGGGTCCATACATCGGTGGCTCAGGGAAAAAAGAGGAGCTGGCCGAACATTCTGAGCTTCTAGGAGAAGTGCGAAGCCGGATTTGAGGATTTGGAGAATCTGAGCAATTGCCGAACACGCCCTTGGTGTACACATTTTAATTTCAAAGACGCACCGCTACGCCTGTTGCTTGGTCAGATCGAGCGGGAATGGCTACCTCCAGAACCTGTCGACGTGTGCATCTCCTGTTGTGTATTTTGGGACCGACACGTGCATGTACTCCCTCCGACCCAAATTAATTCACTTGGATTTTTCTACATTCGGATATACCTAGCACTAAAATATGTATAGATACATCTGAATCTAGACAAATCCAAGTCAATTAATTTCGGTCGGAGGGAGTACTAATTATGCTAAGCTAAGTGGGCTCCTGATGCAGTATTCTAATTGAAGAGAGCTGGTTTTCTCGAAACGATTTCCTAACATCTCTTAATTTGTATTGGTAGGGCTTGCTTGGCTGCTCTGAGAGCTTTTGTCGTGTACTCCACTTGTGCTCCTCTGCACCGTAGCATAGTGCTGCTCGCGTGGGTTAGGTGTTGCCAACAGAACATGACGCGTGCCATGGTGTGCTTCTTTTTTTTGTCGATGTTTGCGTGCAACAATCAATCAAATGAATATATTTATTCTCTAATAACCACTATTTACAACAAAGGGTTCAATTTTACATTTTTTGGAATTAGGCATCTCATACAATGGTGCAAAGGGTTCTAGACGAGTAGAAGAAGCTTATAGTTCAATTTTATCTGAATAAATTTTATGGAAAAAGCAAGTGAAAATTTGGAATTTTTCATTATACTTCAATTTCATTATAATAAGAGAAAAGAGCCACACGTTATAATGTAAGGTGCACCTTACAACATCGCAATGATTCTCACTCGCTGCGTACCTAAAGTCCAGACGTACCTAAAGTTCCTAGTTTCCAATCATGGTCCGATAATCTTAAAAGCTAACCATAATGATTCTTGGCACTAAAAGCCTGGAAGTTTTATTTTAGCTTAATAGAGCGTATTGCAAAGGCAAAGAAAATCGGAAAATTTAGAACGGAGCCGCGCTTGATATGAAAAGGTGCACCCTATGATAGCCAAAGGAGCCACGCGTTATAATTAAAGGTGCGCCTGGGAACTAATATCCAGACACACACGAACCTGAGTCGCTCTTATCTAAGTCTACACGTTGTACTGAATGTCAAGTGCCTGCCACCTGCTATAGTAATTTTACCCCAGATTCTGCTCCACGGATTTTTCAATTCATAAAATAAATAGACAAGTGCACTCGAGACAGCATCAACACACAAGGTATAGTCTGGCAGATAAAAAATTGAACAAGTGCAGGCAGCTTGGAGAGGGACGTTGCCGAGTGGCGAGGCAGTGGACCACGGAAGGGGTGGTGTGGGGGTCACGGGAAGAGAAATCGAGGTGGATGGGCGCTGGATCATATGCTTTGTGGGGTGGTGGGGTCACAGGGGAAAAAGCCAAAATCTAGGCTAGTGGCCGGTCTCACAGCTAGGGTATGTCACTGCAGAAATTAGGGACCGAACCTGACCAAAGAGGAAATACTTACAGCTTGTGGAAAATAAGGAATTGAACTTATGGAAAGTTTTTTGCAGCTTCTTTCTGGCTCATGTGCGGCCTCTGATCCGCGCGCCGCCGGCCTCTTCTGCCCCACGCCACCGGCCATCCTCCTCTCGCGCCGTCGGCCTCCTTCACCCCGGCCCGCGTGTCGCCGCGCTGTCCTCCCCACGCGCCCTCCTCCCCGCAGGCCTTTTCCGTGCCGCGCCGCCGGCCACCTTCCTCACTGCATGCTGCCGGCCACCTCCCTCCCTACGTGCCGCCGGTCTCCTCCGCCACGCGCGCCCTCCGGCCCGCGCGCCGATGCGCCCTCCTCCCCAGCTAACTACCTTCTTCCTCCTCCTCATCTCCCTGTCGTCCGGCCTCCTCTTTAGTGCTTTTCAGAAAGTTAACTAGTATAGGAAAAGAGGGAGTTAAGTTGTACACATGGGGAAGTTAAGAAAGGTCGCGCAAGTTAACTTGCAGATGCGAAAATTAATATTCAGTCCGAAAAAAAACAAGAAACGATGCTCCGTTAAGAAGTTAACTAGCATAGAAAGAAGGAGTTAACTTATACACAAGGGACAGTTAAGAGGTTTGCGGAAGTTAACTTGCACAGGTGGATGTTAACATTTATTATTACTACTACAGTCTGGAAGTTAACTTGAAAAGAAAAAAAAGTTTACTCGTGTTTGAGTGAAAGTTAACAAGGGGTTCCTGTGTTCACCTGAAAGAAAAACTGGTGCTCCATCAGAAAGTTAACTAGCATACAAGTGAGAGTAAACTTGTACAAACGGGGAGAGATAAGATGTTCGCGGAAGTTAACTTGCACATACGAGAGTTAACATTTATTATTACTGCTATAGACTGGAAGTTAACTTCGAAAGAAAACGAAGTTAACTCGTGTTCGCGTGAAAGTTACCAAGATGTTCCTGTTGTTCACGTGAAAGGAAGCAGGGGTTCCTGAATAGTTATTGGAACCGGTTCTTGAATAGCACACCCATATGGGACACTATGGTGCCCGGCCACCATACATGTATTTTTTCAAATTTGTACATACCTGGGAGCGTATGTAACCAAATTTCACATACCTAAGATGTATATATCTAAGATGTACGTATACAAGGTATACATACACAAAGTATGTATATCTAAGGTGTACGTACCCAAGTTGCATATAGACACACGTATTTAGCATACATACATCTTAGGTATGCATACCTGAAGATATATGTAACTCTAGTAACCATATTTTAGGTATGTGTACCTTAGGTATGTATCACTTCAGTTATGTACAGGTCATGGCATAAAATGGGCGTATCACACACACACATACACACATATATATCTTACAAAGTTTACGAGAGACACCGCGAATATATTGTCTTAAATGCAACCAGGGTATAATTAACTTAAACAAAATAAAAGTAAGGGCAGCAGCAGGAGGCCGAGACAGCCTACTAAAGGGGTTACATGCTAGTCCTGACATATTGCCGGAGAAATTTGTCGAAGGCTGCATGTCGCGCCAAGGTCTTCGGCTAATGCCTTTGGTCTCGTTTTTTGCTAACGTCCACCTCCTGCTGGATCATGCGGTCTAGGTGCGTGTCGATGGCTTTGTCAGAAATGGGAAAAACAGTTTCCCCCTATGGTAGATAGAGATTTTCCCACATCGTAGCCGCCTCAGCACGTCGTGACTCTTGTTGTCCCTAGAGTACTTGCTAGAGTCCACGTCATTAGAATTCTCCTGTTAATTTTTAAGAACATAACTTAGAACTTATACATATGATTGAATTATATCACGTCACATATCAAAGAGAATGCATCTCATCAATATATAGTTTGATCAATTCATATTCATCTCAACAAAAAGGACAATTAATTGGATCAGAGTATATGTAGAATAAATATGGGGGCCTCATAAGTTTCTTCAGGGATGGCGTAATCAAAATAAAGGTTCTTGTCTTGTTAGCAACGATGCACAAATTTTAGGAATCCAGTACCAACAGGTATAATCCCCCCAGAACTACGTTTTCTTTCAACCCTTTCAACCAATCAATGCGACCTCGTAGGGCAGCTTTTGTTAAAACTCGAGCAGTTTCTTGAAAACTTGCTTCAGATATGAAACTTTGGGTATTCAGGGAAGCCCTTGTTATTCCCAATAAGATTGCTCGACGTTTCAACCAATTAAACTATAAGCCCAATCTCTACATGCCGGGAAGAGCGGACAGAAAGAGGAGACCTGTGCTCTATCTCCTTCTTCCTCTTCTCGGGGCCCCGGAGGGGGTCTTTGGCAAGCCCTATTAAAGAAGCTAAGTGACTTTCGTCACTCAAGTAGTGAGTTTGAGAGTGACCGTTAGGGCGACTATTTTTTTTGTTATGGAGCTATTCTCTTGCTTTTTTATAGAGCGGTAAGTTATTCTAAGGAAGTTCCTGTACACAAAGAAGGGAGATTTGTGTAACCCGAGCTCTTTGATCAAGACGGTGTGGCAAAAGTCAATCCTTTGAGAGAAAAGTCATTGATTTTCATTGGCTATAGTGATCAGCACAAGGGGTACTGCTGTTATGATCCCCGCACGCAGAAAGAATGCATCTCAGGACATGTCACATTTGATGAAACATGATTTGCCTCGCTACCCCATGCGCCTCTTCCCAGGGAGAGATACACACACACGATGACAACTTTGCCACCGCCCACTCTATGTGCTCCGATTAGCGTTCCGACGCTTGGCAGTACACATAGCTTAGATTCGGTTGACCACGCCCACATCGCTTTGCATCGAATTAAACCACATGCTCCACCGCTTGTGCGGGCCCCCGTCAATTTCTTTGAGTTTCATTCTTGCGAACGTACTCCCCAGGCGGGATACTTAACGCGTTAGCTACAACACTGCACGGGTATCGTTCAGGCTATATTTAGTCTATTTTAGCTTTTACTGTCTACTTTTCTCAGGGAGATGGTTAAGGACCTCATAAGATAGAGGAGAGCGACAGGCGCGCAGATTTTCGGAATACTTCTACAGGGAATGCTCTGCTCCCATTTAAGGAAAAAGAATTTCACATTCTTCCTGAAAGGAAGGGACGATTAGGAAAGTCCTATTGATTGCTGCTTTCTCCAGACCGAGAACAAGGTACCAATTGCACAACATATTGTTCTTGTACATTGCCCTGGGTTCGCTAACTCATTCATGAAAAAAATTTGATACCAATGTGTCTTCCTCTTTTTTAGGAAAAATCTTAATCACTAGCCACAATAAGAAATTGAAATGTATTCCTACGAAACAATATTCAGGGATATACATATTCAGATATAACAATCCTAAGTATTGTAATTATAAATAAAAACAAATAGTCTTCCGGTACATGTAGAAACAACTTATGATCAAAACCATGCATGTACATATGCATTATACGAATCATTCTAAGATTAGAAACAATTCAAAGATCATATATATAGTTCCATATGAGAATAAATCAAGGGCATCATAATTTTTAGAGATGGAGTTGGACAACCAAAGTACCAACAGCGTGCTGGGGTGTGCTTGGTGCTTTCTCTTCGTAGGGTGTGAAATGGAACAACAATGTAGGTCGACGCACGTGGGCAGCACCACGTTGTAGACGATGGAGAGATTAGCGGGCTAGCAGGGTGTGTGCGGATGGTGATGAGGCAGGAAAGGAGAGAGAAAACACAATTTGTTTTGCGTTCATATATATAGTAAAGGTCCCGAAATTTTTACAATAGGTTCAACTTCTTGCTAAGATTCTACATCTTGACAACTTAACGAAATTATATTAGGTCAAACTTGAGATAGAAGTAAGCGTGATAGATAGCTCTTGGATTAGTTGTCTTGTCGAAGGTAGATGGGTGCATCTTATTTTAGTAAACAATGTTCTAGGTGTGAGTTTCCAACTATCAGGAAAGAACACTCTCAATTTTCCCATGTTTTGCGAATTTTAAAACTTCCTAGCTAACTCTACCAACTTGAATGAGACTCTATGCCAATTTATCGAAATTAGGTCAAATTTGAACTACAAGTAAATTATAGATTGCTTTGGAAGTTTTACGAAAAAGCTTTCGGTGGTTTTCAATGTACTGAATTCCTGGTTAGAGCTTCCAAAGTTTGTTCGAACATTTGAAGAGGAATCTATCTATCGCGTTTACTAGTAGTTAAAATTTGATATAGACGGTGGGAGAAAGTACGATTTGCATCGAAGACCTAATTTTTTTAACATAGAGGTCCATAAATTTAGCATAAAGGGCTCTAAAGGTAAGCAAGGAAAAGCAGTCTAGTCCTTCTCGAGAGAGCAACTTAGCCATATATCCTTCGTACTAGTGTACTTGCGTCACACAGAAAAAGCGCTCCTCACACATTCGAACGAGCGTGCTGGGGTGTGCTTGGTGCTTCCTCTTCCCAGGGTGTGAAATGGAACGATAAGGCAGGTCGACGCACGTGGGTAGCACCACGTTATGGACAATGGAGAGGTCAGCCGGTCGGGGTGTGTGTGGATGATTATGAGGCAGTGTGAAGGAGAGAGAAAACACAACTTGTTTTGCGTGCATATATATAGTAAAGGTCCTAAATTTTGACAAGAGGTTCAACTTCTTGCTAAGACTCTACATATTGACAAGTTACTGAAATTATGTCAAACTTTAGCTACAAGTAAGCGTGATATATAGCTCTTGAAATAATTATCTTTTCTAAGGTAGGTGGTGGGTGCATCTTCTTTTACTAAACGATATCGTTGGTGTGAGTTTCCAACTATCAGGAAAGAACATTCTTGATTTTCCCATGTTTTGCGAATTTTAAAAATTCCTAGTTAACTTTATCGACTTGAATGAGACTATGTGCCAATTTATCGAAATTAGGTCAAGTTTGAACTATAAGTATATTGAGGTTGCTTTGGAATTTTTTTGAAAAAATGTTTTGGTGGTTTTTGATGTACTAAATTCCTGGTTAGCTTCAAAAGTTTTTTTGGAAAATATAAAGAGGAAACTATCTATCGTGCTTACTTGTAGTTAAAATTTGACACGATTGGTGGGAGTATGGTTTAGATCGAAGACCTCAAAAAAAAAGAGAAAATTACATGTAGAGGTCCATAAATTTAGCACAAAGGGCCCTAAAGTTAAGCAAGGAAAAGCAGGTGGGTCCTTCTCGAGCGAGAAACTGAGCCATACCCTTCGTACTACTGTACTCGCTTCACACAAAAAACGCTCCTCACACTTTCGAACCAATGTGACGGGAGATGTGCTTGGTGCTTCCTCTATGTAGGGTGTGAAATGGAACGACAAGGTAGGTCGACGCACGTGGGCAGCGCCACATTGTGGACGAGGGAGAGATTAGCCGGCAGGGGTATGCATGGATGGTGATGAGGTAGTGAAGAAGGAGAGATAAAATATAATTTGTTTTGCGTGCATATAGTAAATTAAAGGTCCTGAAATTTTGGCAACATGTTCAACTTCTTGCTAAGAAATTGCATCTTGACAACTTAACGAAATTAGGTCAAAGTTGAGCTACAAGTTAGCGTGATAGTTTTCTCTTGGATTAATTGTTTTTCGAAGGTAGATGGGTGCATATTCTTTTAGTAAACAATGTTGTCGGTGTGAGTTTGCCAACTTTTAGGAAAGAACATTCTCGATATTCCCATGTTTTGCAAATTTTAAAACTTCCTAACCAACTCTGCTACACAAGAAAAGAGAATAGGACAGAGGCATCGTGAGACTTTCAAAAAAAGCAGCGCAAGATCAACGCAGAAGAGGACTTGAAGGTGGTGTGATGTCAGAGCAAAGCTATGATGGGCTAGTGACACGAGGTACAGGGTCCACTCCAATAGTAGTAAATGTATGGACCTACTACTAGTAGGAGTATATGCACGCAAAACAAGTTGCGTTTTCTCTCTCCTTCGATGGCTCTCACCATCCATCTTCCATCGATTTCTTCTCTGCAGCCACGGTTGCACAGTTTGGCTTGTCTCTTCTTTGTCCACAACAGGTTCAACTTCTTGCTAAGATTTTGCATCTTGATAGTTTATCAAAATTAGGTCAAACTTGAGCTACAAGTAGGCGTGATAGATTGCTCTTAAATTAATTGTTTTCTCAAAGGTATATGGGTGCATCTCTTCTTGTAAAAGCAGTGTAGTCGGTGTGAGTGTCCAACTACCAAGAAAGAACATTCTCAGTTGACGACGACTGGTTCGGCCTCTAGCTAAGATTTTGGATCTTCCTCAAAGAAAAAAAAGATTTTTCATCTTGAAAATTTTGAAGCCCTTTTGAAAACGATCTCATGAAATAGGGACAGAGGGGAAATGATATTTCTATTCTCTATGGGCAACCCACAAGCTTGAGGTGCACCTTAGGCTTAAAGATAACTTTATTTTTTCCACTATGTATAAGGTGAACCTTAGCAGATGCCACATAGTAGGTCTTATTAAGGAGTGCTTTTTTACACAATGCGGGAGTAGCATATTTATTTTCTTATACATATGGTCACCTCTGTACATGCACTGTACATGCTGAGAGAATAAAACGTTGGCAAGAGAAGAGGGCAGCAACAAAGAGAAGTTGAAGGAGGTTCCATGTCAGAGCAAAGTTATGATGGGTTTCTGACACGAGGTACTCCTGCGGCCATGCAACTAGTAATAAATTTCAGGACTTATGCACGCAAAAAATCATGTGTTTTTGCTTTCCTTCCCTATGCTCCATCTCTCCTCCACTTTCCGCTCGCGGACCAGTCCGGTTGATCTCTCTACCCTCGTCCACAGCGTGGCGCTGCGCATGTGTGCCTTGGTACAGCGGCTCTGTGTCTCTGGCGGGTTCGGCAGCCGCGCGTTGGTGTGGAGTAGAGACGAGGAGTACATAGGAAGGAAACCACTTTGGTCTTCGGCCATTCGCAGTACTGTACTTCTTATCTTCTGTTTATCGTGTCTTATCTCTTGCAATACAATACAATACACCATTGCATACGGTACGGATTAACTTTGAACATTGACCATTGGATCAAGACTAGAAAACCCAAAAATTGCCAACCTCTTGATCTTCTCTTCCAATCTTAGCATCTAGAAATATTCTACTTTAGCACGATGAACGCTAATATGCGCAAACCTAAAAACAGAAACTCCATTGCTCAGTTTTCAGGGTCCCTGTGCTAATAAATGCATGGACTTAGATGCAATTTTCATTTTTATGAGGTCCTTGATGTAACTTATAGTTCCACCGACCATGTTAACTCTCAAGCACCTCTCTCCTAAGAGACCTACCATTTGATAGGCCATTCGCAATACTTTTTATCTTCTCTTTATCGTGTCTTATCTCTTACAATACAATAAACCACTACATAGTGTACAGATTGACTTTGAACATTGACCATTGGATCAAGACTAGCAAATCAAAACATTGCCAACCTCTTGATCTTCTTTTACATTCTTAGCATCTAGAAAGATTCTACTTTAGCAGGATGAACGCTAGTATGCATAAACCCAAAAACATAAACTCCATTGCTCAGCTTTCAGGGTCCCTGTGCTAATAAAATCATGGACTTGGATGGAATTTTCATTTTTATGAGGTCCTTGATGCAACTTGTACTTCCACCGACCGTGTTAACTCTCAAGCACCTCTCTCCTACGAGACCTACCATTTGATAGGCCATTCGCAGTACTTCTTATCATCTCTTTATCGTGTCTTATCTCTTACAATACAATAAACCACTGCATAGTGTACGAATTAACTTTGAACATTGACCGTTGGATCAAGACTAGCAAATCAAAACATTGCCAACCTCTTGATCTTCTTTTCCATTCTTAGCATCTAGAGAGGTTCTACTTTAGCGTGATGAACGCTACTATGTGCAAACCTAAAAAACAAACTCCATTACTCAATTTTCAAGGTCCATGTGCTAATAAATGCATGGACTTGGGTGCAATTTTCATTTTTATGAGGTCCTTGATGTAACTTGTACTTCCGCCGACTGTGTTAACTCTCAAGCACCTATCTCCTACGAGACCTACCATTTGATAGCCATTCGCATAATTTCTTATCTTCTCTTTATTGTGTCTTATCTCTTACAATACAATAAACCACTGCATAGTGTACGGATTAACTTTGAACATTGACCGTTGGATCAAGACTAGGAAATCCAAACATAGCCAACCTCTTGATCTTCTTTTCCATTCTTAGCATCTAGAAAGATTCTACTTTAGCACGATGAACGCTACTTTGCGTAAACCTAAATACACAAACTCCATTGCTCAGTTTTCAGGGTCCTTGTGCTAATAAATGCATGTACTTGAGTGCAATTTTCATTTTTATGAGGTCCATGATGTAACTTGTACTTCCACCAACCGTGTTAACTCATCTCAAGCACCTCTCTCCTACGAGACCTACCCTTTGGTAGGCCATTCACGGTACTTCTTATCTTCTCTTTATCGTGTCTTATCTCTTACAATACAATAAACAACTTCCTAGTGTACGAGTTAACTTTGAACATTGACCGTTGGATCAAGACTAGCAAATCCAAACATTCCCAACCGTTGGATCTTCTTTTCCATTCTTAGCATCTAGAAAGATTCTACTTTAGCATGATCAACGCTATTATGCACAAACCTCAAACACAAACTCCATTGCTTAGTTTTCAAGGTCCTTGTTATAATAAATGCGTGGACTTGGACGCAATTTTCATTTTTATGAAGTGTTTGATGTAACTTGTTCTTCCACAGACCATGTTAACTCATCTCAAGCACCTCTCTCCTATGAGACCTACCATTTGGTAGGCCATTCGAGTACTTCTTATCTTCTCTTTATCGTGTCTTATATCTTAAAAAACAATAAACCACTACATGGTGTACGGATTAACTTTGAACATTGACCGTTGGATCAAGATTAGCAATTCCTAACATTGCTAACTGCTGGATCTTCTTTTCCGTTCTTAGCATCTAGAAGGATTCTACTTTAGCATGATGAATGCTAGTATGCGCAAACCTCAAAACACAAACTCCATTGCTCAGTTTTCAGGGTCCTTGTTATAATAAATGCATGGACTTGGACGCAATTTTCATTTTTATGAAGTCCTTGATGTAACTTGTTCTTCCACCGACCATGTTAACTCTCAAGCACCTATCTCCTACGAGACCTACCATTTGATAAGCCAGTACTTCTTATATTCTCTTTATTGTGTATTATCTCTTACAATACAATAAAGCACTACATAGTGTACAGATTAACTTTGAACATTGACCAATGGATCAATACTAGCAAATCCAAACATTGACAACCGTTGGATCATCTTTTTTATTCTTAGCATCTAGAAAAATTCTACTTTAGCACAATTAAGCCCTAGTATGCGCAAACCTCAAAACACAAACTCTATTGCTCTGTTTTCAGGGTCCTTGTTATAATAAATGCGTGAACTTGGACGCAATTTTCTTTTTTTATGTAGTCCTTTATGTTACTTGTTATTGCACCGACCGTGTTAACTCATCTCAAGAACCTCTCTCCTACGAGACCTACCATTTGGTAGGCCATTCACAGTACTTCTTATCTTCTCTTTATCGTGTCTTATCTCTTACAATACAATAAACCACTTCATAGTGTACGGATTAACTTTGAACATTGACCATTGGATCAAGACTAGCAAATCCAAACATTGCCAACCGCTGGATCTTATTTTCCATTCTTAGCATGTAGAAAAATTCTACTTTAGCACGATGAACGGTAGTATGCGCAAACCTCAAAAGACAAACTTCGTTGCTCAGTTTTTAGGGTCCTTGTTATAATAAATGCGTGGACTTGGATGCAATTTTCATTTTTATGAAGTCCTTGATGTAACTTGTTCTTCCACAGACCATGTTAACTCATCTCAAGCACCTCTCACCTACGAGACCTACCATTTGGTAGGCCATTCGAGTACTTCTTAACTTCTCTTTATTGTGTCTTATCTCTTACAATACATTAAACCACTACATAGTGTACGTATTAACTTTGAACATTGCCTGTTGGATTAAGACTAGCAAATCCAAACATTGCCAACCGCTGGATCTTCTTGTAACATCCCAATTTCAGCAACCCTAATTAGTTGTCCAGAATGCAAAAATCAGGGGGAACAAAAACTTTTTCTTGTTGATTGATGCAGTGTCGCTTGATTGCTTGTCTGTGCTTATGCTTCTGATTGAACAGCTTATGATATACTCCTTACCCCAACGTAAGTTGACAAAAACTACTTAACAAAACTGTTCTGGCTCTTTCTATATATTCTCAAATGTTCTGGCATTTCAAAACCTGAGCCAAGATGCCTTTGCAACCCTAACCATTTTAGTAGCTTCTATTTACAAAATTATGGAGACCTATATGATACAATCTCGTTATGTTTTCAATACAAAACCATCAACTACTCTGGTCTCTAGGTCTCCCAAAACCTTTTTATTAAGCTTTTGACCTCTACTCTTGGTAGAGATACCAAGGACTCTCTTCTTACTAAAACTCCAACCTTTTCAAAATAACCATCCTTACCTCGAGCTAGGCTTGATGGTAACCCTATTATTAGGTTTGCTTGGTTTGTAAGACGAGTGGCCTTGATCTGTTGTCTGATGAATTGCTTTTATCTGCTGTTTGACTTGTTTGCTTAGGAGCTAGGTGAGCCACTCTAGGAGCTCACCCACTAGGATCAAGATACTTAAAATCACCAAACCCTAAGCAAGAATACAATCTGTATCTGATCTCTAGCCACGAGGTGATCCTCTAAAACCCTAAACCATATCAATTCTGAAGTGATCCATTCTAGAAGCTTCCAAGTCCATGAAGACCAATATCAAGCATGGACCCCTTCTACTCAATATAAACTTCAACATCATCCACTTTATGATGCTTTGGTACATTGCAACCCCTCAAAACATCCCCTCTCCTAATCTAGCCAAAAACCCTAAACCTGCCAAATTTGGCAAAGTCGGGAATCTGCTTCAACATCACCTTTTAGAATGCCTCTCTTTCTCAACCCTTGTGCCATTTTGGTAATGCACATGAACCATCTTGTAGACCATCATAAGGACTAACAAGGCCCAGTATTTCCCATGGATATATCACCTCTTAACCCACTTGTTCTTGATGGTTTTGTAGGCAAGAAAATAATAATTCCTGCAAATCTTATCAACATGCCTACCTTCGAAGAAGGTCACACCTACATGTTATATTATTTTCACCAACTCCTTGCATGATTGTGTTATACTCATAAAGGTCTATAAATACCTACTTAACTTGTTCCACATGTATCCTTGTGCTTCAAAAACCCACATGGTTTTGAAGACCATTTGATAATCTGCCTTGGCAGGCTTATTTTATTCAAAGTTTGGAACCAATCCTTGGAGAGATCAAGCATGATCAAGCCCAAACTTCTGTACCATGGTGATCCACATAACTTGATATATCTATCCATATGGACCTTGAACCAAGGGGAGCCTTGAGCTCCAAGATACAACCATGTTTTGGAGGTATGAAAATAACATCACTCTAGATCCATTAATTCTTGTTCCTCACCAAAAATCTATTTGGATTCTCAACACCCAAGGTTGAAAATGCTATATACACCTTGTGTACATCATATAGCTTGATTTTAAAGATTTATCAAATAATATCCATAATTATTATGGCTCAAAAACTATTTAATTCATTTAATGGACAAAAACTCCAAAACTTAATCTATAGAAGAAAGTTTGATTTTCCCCAAATCACACCTCCAACTTTAAGCTCTTTTGAAGTCTAATCATCTTACCCTATCTTCCAACTTCAAAAATAAATATTTTTGAAGAGCTTTATTATTTCTTTTGTCCATTTTCTTAAATGGAAGAAATGGAATAATAATTGTTTTAAATGCATTCGTTCATCAATAAATCTTGGGAAAATTCCCCAAAGTGTGAATGCATATATAAGACCCCTTCATATCAAAAACCAACCATGTCCAATGTAATAATATCAAATGAGCCTCTAGAAACCATTTCTGCACTTTTTGAATAAATGGTTTTAAGTGGACTCTTAAATCATGGAAAAATCTAAAACAATTCCTAAAAGGGTATCTTGACCTCTGCTACCCACCAACAACATTTCCCCATCTGTCCAAGATCAACTTTTGAGAACCTTGTAGTAATAAAGCATTATGGCAAATTAGCAAATTTGTCAAAGCTTGATCAAAAACCAAAACCAACCCATCACCACTCCCCTCAATGGTTGGCCACAACAACCATCATACCTTCCCTTGGTCGTGGTGACCACTATAGCAAGCCCTCCCCCTTGCCCTTTAGCCCTTGAAGCATGTGTGAGAGAGACGGCATATCTTGCAAATATCTTGGTATTAAAAGCAGCAACATTACGCTTTTGTACTATTAAGTACAACCCTCCTGATGACACCTATTTAACCCTCGTATGATAGATGGTGTATTACACCATACCCCTTTGGAGACCTTGTTTTACCCGAAGCAAAACTAGAGGATGGGAAGACCCCCGAAAAAGTTTTACCAAATGTTTTATGATAAAACCTTGGTGAGGTGGGACCTCCCAAGAGATGTTGAGAAATAAAAAGGTTTTGTTTTACAAAATGCTGAAGGAAATCTGGAGGAAAAAGGTTTACAAAAACGCACCCGGTTCTTTGCAGTTTTGCTAGAACAATTAACCCATGCAACCACATTACTCTGCAATGGGACATGGCAGGATTTGATGTTTGTTTATTCTGGTATAAGCTGCCTCACAACGACTACATGGGATAAAAATCCCTGGAGGGTGGGCCTTCTCCTGTAAAGGTCTATGTGGGACATCGACCTGGAGAAGGAACGAAGGGTCTACGGGCCTCCACACGTTACTATGAGCCCCTCATTGAAAGCACATACTTGGGAAGTGAAAAAAGCGCTCCGGTTGGCTTGTGTACTATATAGGGAGTCCCGGTGTTGAGGGGAACAACCCTCATAGGGTAGGCACTTATACTGAAGTGGCATTCTTGATCGGTTACTCGACCCACGATCGGTGTAGATCAGGGCATGGTACCCAGATGGTGTGGGTAAAGTGTACAACCTCTGCAGAGTGTAAATCTATTCGAATAGCCGTGTCTGCGGTCATGGACAGTTGGGAAGGTTACTGTAGAGCGGTGCTAGTTTTGATTTCAAAAAGGATTTCGGAAAAGCAAAGGCTTTGGAAATGTTTTGACCATGGGATCGTCGGAAAGGAGAAAGGTTTTGACCATGGGATGGTCGGAAAGGAAGGAAAGGAGTTTGGTCATGGGATGACCAAAAGGAGGAACAAATGGGTGACCCAGTCCTAATGTTTTTCCAAACTTTTCAAAGAGGTTTCCAAAATGTTTGCAAAGGTTTTCAACAAAGATATGCAGATTCTATATCTACAAGAGAAACTAATTGAGAAAAGAGCCTCTCCTGGAGCCCTCCCACTACCACGGCCACATTGCATATCCTCTTATTATTATTATTATTATTATTATTATTATTCTCTTAAGGTGGTTTGCGAGTACACTCAAAGTACTCAGTGGCATTGTCCCTGGCTATTAACTTGGTCAGATATCAAGAAGAGGATGAAGTTGATGGCCATGCGAGCTAGGACGTTCTTCCAAATAGTTGCCTGTAGGTTAAGGCATGGCTCGGGCTCTCCGCTTGATGAAGCTCCGCTCACGATTATTGATGTAGCCATAATGGCATGTAAGGTATGACATGTATCCGCTTACGTAATGGATGTTTACTTTGATACTTGTCGGTTATGTGCCACGATTAACCGATCATGGGATCGTGGTGTATGCATAACAGGCATTCTCGGAGGATTAATCCGGGGGCTCCATAGACTTGGTATCAAAGCCATCCTGACTGTAGGAGAACCTTAGTTAGCATGGTCGTTAGACAGGAAAATTATTTTTGGAAACACCGGCCTTCGAAAATTATTTTCTCAAAGCATTTTGAAAGAATTCTACTCCTTATCTCAGCCCAATTTAAATGATTTCGAAAATGATTTGTTCTATCTCTCATCCAAATTTCAAACCTAGGGATTTCAGATAACTAGGATCTAGAACCCAGTGAAGATGATGAGAACGAGATGAAGAGAGCAACCCCTGATACATTGCAAATGTATCTATAATTTTTGATGTTCCATGCTTGGTTTTATCCACTTTCTTGTGTTTTGTCCACACTTTGGAGTACTTTTCATATGATTTCTTGGACTAACCTATTAACAAGAGCAATAGTGTTAGCTGCCTTTTTTTTGCTGTTTTTGGTTCCAGGAAAGTCAGAAAATGAATATTCTCGGAATTGGACGGGTCAAAAGCCAAAGTGCCTATTTTTCTGGAAGTCATCAGATGCCAGAATACGAGACGGAGAAGGGTCGGGGGCCGGCCACACCACCTGGCCGCGTGGCCAGGCCTGGCCCGCGCCAGGGGGTGGTCTGGCCGACCCCAGCACCCCTCGGCCTCTCCTTCCGCCTATAAGATGCCCTCGGGACGAAAACCCTAAGTACCCGATCAAAAATCCACGAAAGAGTCTGTAGCCACCGTCATCTCCATCCCTAGACCGGGAGGGATCTGAAGTTCTTCCCGGCACCCTGCCGGAGACGGGAATTCACCCTGGAGGCCTTCTTCATCATCATGCAAGCCTCCGGTGTGATGCGTGAGTAGTTCATCCTTGGACTACGGATCCATGTAGTATCTAGATGGCTGGTTCTCCTCCTTTGTGCTTTCATGTCTAGATCTCGTGAGCTCCCTGCATGATCAAGATCATCTATTTGTAATTCTACATGTTGTGTTTGCGGGGATCTCATGGATATTGAGATGCTATTTCAGATTGATTATTTATTCTATCATGTCTTTGTTATTTGTGATCTTGCATGCTTTCTGTTGTTAGTAGCTATCTTGGCCAAGTAGATGCTAGCAACTCCAAGTGTTGGTATTTATGCTCGATAGTGGGTTCATGCCTCTTGTAATCTGGGGACGTGAAAAAAATCTCTAAGGTAGTAGATGTGATGTTGCTACTAGGGAGAAAACAACAATCCTTTGTTCATAGAACAATCGTATTGTTTACATTACATGCAATTCGTAAAGCAATAATCTGTTGCTTGCAACTTAATACTGGAGGGGGTTCGGATGATAACCTGAAGGTGGATTATTAGTCAGAGATGCAGTTGGATGGCGGTCTATGTATAATGTTGTAATGCCCAATCAAGTTCCAAAGGAGTCAAGATGATTAGTATATGCATGTATTGCTTTCTCGATGTTTGTCAATTGCCTTGCTATAATTTGTTCACCCAGCATGTTATCTATCTTAAGGAGAGCCACCTCTAGTGAACTATGGATCCCGGTCCTTTCTTTTACATACAATCTACAAACTGTTTACTGCTTTGTGTTTACTTTCTGCAAACTATTACTTCCTGCCATTCGATACGTTTAATCCTTTGTTTTCAGCAAAACCGGTGAGATTTACAACATCATCGGAAGTTGGGGACAAAGTTCTGTGGTTGTGTTGTGCAGGTCTCCACGTTGCTACTAGCACCGGTAGTGCGCCCTGCCAAGGCTCAGCTAGCAACACCTTTGGGGTGTTTCCTTGCTCCTACTGGTTCGATTAAACCTTGGTTTCATAACTGAGGGAAACTTGCTGCTGTGCTCATCATACCTTCCTCTTGGGGTTCCCAACGAGCTCTACATCAATACTGAGCCATCAAACCCCAGCAAACACAAGAAGACTACAAGATCGCCCTTCTAGCGGAATCCTCATAATCAGAAGAAACCAAATCCTACGCTACCGAGGAGCGTCCAAAGACACAGCGAAGGCTTCATTCGCAAGATTGTGACCTAGACCCTAATAATGTGATCTTTAGGATCAATAACCCTAAGATCATGATTCCCCTATCTCGCGAATAGTTAACTTCTTGGTCCCCCCTAGTTGGCCGTGTTTGCTTGCCTAAGTGCATCATGTGTTGCTTGATGTGTGCTGTTTGCCAAGGACATTGCAATCCCCTCGCTTTGTTCACTGTGTATGTGTGTTTTGGCCTATTTTGACCTTAGTCAAATGTGACTCGTGGATCGAAACCCCACCTAGTTCCTCAGGAACCCCTGTTTGTTGTCAGTAAGAGAACCCTACTAATCTCGGGAGTTTATGAGAGGCGAAGAATCGCCAGAAACAGAAGCCCGACCTCGTCCAGTCAGAGCAACTCGAAGACGTCACCTCAGCATGATGGTAGACCTCATCAAACTCAACTCTCAAGACTCGTCGGTAGCGCAACACTCCATTATTCATCAGTCTATTATAGCAAAATCCCGTTGAAGCCGGAAGTCGATCACCAAAGGATCCTCCCTATCCACGAGAAATCACAAGACTTACCTACCAATACAAGAAGTGAAGACCTAACTACACTAACCCTCGGTATATTAGAGCTTTCGACAGCCCCAAAGATACTAACAATTTTAGTCGACCCCACCCAGATCCACAGGAAGTTCCTCCCTGGAAGGCCAGATTACTCCAAAATCCTAAAGACAAGACTGCCTGAAGACAACGAGTCTGCTTCTCCATCGAGCAGAAGCAACATCAATAGTTTGAGTAAGGATAACTTCTCCGAAGATGGATGCCTCTAACCTAACTGAAGGCTAACAATAAGTGTCGTTAACCGCTAACCTACCCAAAGTTAACTACTAAGACTTCGTTAGGAAAATACCCCGCCCTGGTGCACGCAATAGAACGTCTCTCGAGATCTCAACCCAAGACCCAAGGAGATACATACTTCTGCAGCATCACGCTAGACCTTCAAGACAGAAGATCTGCACCATTCTCGAAAGACCTCAGTGAATCTCTAAGGTGGATAGACCGCATCTTCCTACTCAAAATCCGAAGATTGTCTACCAGAAAAGATCTCCATATCCGACGCCTTTTCGCCAAACAGCAACTCGCGAGTCATTAGAGGAGAAACTAACTAAAGATTCTATGAAGCCCTCTGCTACTTTAGCTAAAGATCAGCCTAAGGGACCGTAGATTCACTAACCTCGTAGTTCTAAATAGTTTGGACGATCCGCTAATTCAACTACTCTGATCGTCTAAGTACGAATAAAAGTAGTATATAAGCCTCATAACACCTAGTTTGCGGACGTCATCAGAAGGTTTCAAATCCGGGCAGAAGATTGCGATATCCACCTAACATCGTCCGATGACTCCAAGACGGAAGGACTGTGTTAACTCCAAGCCACCCTAGTTTAGCCCTAAGGGGGAAATACTGCGTCTTTCCCACAAATAGAATAACCCTCTTCCAGAAGCAATCCAGCAGATAGTCCCAAAAACGTACTAGGATACGATAATCCCTTAAGAGACACACTGTGAATCCTTACAGAAGGAAGATCACTCCTCACAATCCCGATTGAAGCCTGCTCAACACGTGCATCCCAGACGATTGAAGTTCAACCTCACCATCGCAGTGACCTTGTTCAAAGACAAAGCCAACAAGTTAGTATGCGAGAAACCCATGACACTAACTCCAACACAAAATCCCCTAACCTTACTCTCTCGAATCTCGGGACTAGATTCTTTTAAGGGGAAAAGGTCTGTAACATGCCAATTTCAACAACCCTGATTAGTTGTCGAGAATGCAAAATCGGGGGGAACAAAAACTTTTTCTTGTTGATTGATGCAGTCTTGCTTGATTGCTTGTCTGTGCTTATGCTTCCGATTGTACAACTTATGATATACTCCTTACCCCAACCTAAGTTGACAAAAACTACTTAACAAAACTGTTCTGGCTCTTTCTATATATTCTCAAATGTTCTGGCATTTCAAAACCTGAGCCAAGATGCCTTTGCAACCCTAAATATTTTAGTAGCTTCTATTTACAAAATTATGGAGACCTATATGATACAATCTCGTTATGTTTTCAATACAAAACCTTCAACTACTCTGGTCTCTAAGTTTCCCAAAACCTTTTTCTTAAGCTTTTGACCTCTACTCTTGGTAGAGATACCAACGACTCTCTTCTTACTCAAACTCCAACCTTTTAAAAATAACCATCCTTACCTCGATATAGGCTTGACGGTAACCCTATTAGTAGGTTTGCTTAGTTTGAAAGATGAGTGGCCTTGATCTGTTGTCTGATGAATTGCTTTGATCTGCTGTTTGACTTGTTTGCTTAGGAGCTAGGTGAGCCACTCTAGGAGCTCACCCACTAGGATAAAGATACTTAAAATCACCAAACCCTAAGAAAGAATACAATCTATATCTAATCTCTAGCCACGAGGTGATCCTCTAAAACCCTAAACCATATCAATTCTGCAGTGTTCCATTCTAGAAGCTTCCAAGTCCATGAAGACCAATATCAAGCATGGACGCCTTCTACTCAATATAAACTTCAACATCATCCACTTTATGATGCTTTGGTACATTGCAAACCCTCAAAACATCCCCTCTCCTAATCTAGCCAAAAACCCTAAACCTGCCAAATTTGGCAAAGTCGGGAATCTGCTTCAACATCACCTTTTAGAATGCCTCTCTTTCTCAACCCTTGTGCCATTTTGGTAATGCACATGAACCATCTTGTAGACCATCATAAGGACTAACAAGGCCCAGTATTTCCCATGGATATATCACCTCTTAACCCACTTGTTCTTGATGGTTTTGTAGGCAAGAAAATAATAATTCCTGCAAATCTTATCAACATGCCTACCTTCGAAGAAGGTCACACCTACATGTTATATTCTTTTCACCAACTCCTTGCATGATTGTGTTATACTCATAAAGGTCTAGCAATACCTACTTAACTTGTTCCACATGTATCCTTGTGCTTAAAAAACCCACATGGTTTTGAAGACCATTTGATAATCTGCCTTAGCAGGCTTATTTTATTCAAAGTTTGGAACCAATCCTTGGAGAGATCAAGCATGATCAAGCCCAAACTTCTGTACCATGGTGATCCACATAACTTGATATATCTATCCATATGGACCTTGAACCAAGGGGAGCCTTGAGCTCCAAGATACAACCATGTTTTGGAGGTATGAAAATAACATCACTCTAGATCCATTAATTCTTGTTCCTCACCAAAAATCTATTTGGATTCTCAACACCCAAGGTTGAAAATGCTATATACACCTTGTGTACATCATATATCTTGATTTTAAAGATTTATCAAATAATATCCATAATTATTATGGCTCAAAAACTATTTAATTCATTTAATGGACAAAAATTCCAAAACTTAATCTATAGAAGAAAGTTTGATTTTCCCCAAATCACACCTCCAACTTTAAGCTCTTTTGAAGTCTAATCATCTTACCCTATCTTCCAAATTCAAAAATAAATATTTTTGAAGAGCTTTATTATTTCTTTTGTCCATTTTCTTAAATGGAAGAAATGGAATAATAATTGTTTTAAATACATTCATTCATCAATAAATCTTGGGAAAATTCCCCAAAGTGTGAATTCATATATAAGACCCTTTCACATCAAAAACCAACCATGTCCAATGTAATAATATCAAATGAGCCTCTAGAAACCATTTCTGCACTTTTTGAATAAATGGTTTTAAGTGGACTCTTAAATCATGGAAAAATCTGAAACAATTCCTAGAAGGGTATCTTGACCTCTTCTACCCACGAGCAACATTTCCCCATCTGTCCAAGATCAACTTTTGAGAACCTTGTAGTAATAAAGCATTATGGCAAATTAGGAAATTTGTCAAAGCTTGATCAAAAACCGAAACCAACCCATCACCACTCCCCTCAATGGTTGGCCACATAAACCATCATACCTTCCCTTGGTTGTGGTGACCACTGTAGCAAGCCCTCCCCCTCTCCCTTTAGCTCTTGAAGCATGTGTGAGAGAGATGGCATACCTTGCAAATATCTTGGTATTAAAAGCAGCAACATTACGCTTTTGTACTATTAAGTACAACCCTCCTGATGACACCTATTTAACCCTCGTATGATAGATGGTGTATTACACCATACCCCTTTGGAGACCTTGTTTTACCCGAAGCAAAACTAGAGGATGGGAAGACCCGCGAAAAAGTTTTACCAAATGTTTTATGATAAAACCTTGGTGAGGTGGGACCTCCCAAGAGATGTTGAGAAATAAAAAGGTTTTGTTTTACAAAATGCTGAAGGAAATCTGGAGGAAAAAGGTTTACAAAAACGCACCCGGTTCTTTGCAGTTTTGCTAGAACAATTAACCCATGCAACCACATTACTCTGCAATGGGACATGGCAGGATTTGATGTTTGTTTATTCTGGTATAAGCTGCCTCACAACGACTACATGGGATAAAAATCCCTGGAGGGTGGGCCTTCTCCTGTAAAGGTCTATGTGGGACATCGACCTGGAGAAGGAACGAAGGGTCTACGGGCCTCCACGCGTTACTATGAGCCCCTCATTGAAAGCACATACTTGGGAAGTGAAAAAAGCGCTCCGGTTGGCTTGTGTACTATATAGGGAGTCCCGGTGTTGAGGGGAACAACCCTCATAGGGTAGGCACTTATACTGAAGTGGCATTCTTGATCGGTTACTCGACCCACGATCGGTGTAGATTAGGGCATGGTACCCAGATGGTGTGGGTAAAGTGTACAACCTCTGCAGAGTGTAAATCTATTCGAATAGCCGTGTCTGCGGTCATGGACAGTTGGGAAGGTTACTGTAGAGCGGTGCTAGTTTTGATTTCAAAAAGGATTTCGGAAAAGCAAAGGCTTTGGAAATGTTTTGACCATGGGATCGTCGGAAAGGAGAAAGGTTTTGACCATGGGATGGTCGGAAAGGTAGGAAAGGAGTTTGGTCATGGGATGACCAAAAGGAGGAACAAATGGGTGACCCAGTCCTAATGTTTTTCCAAACTTTTCAAAGAGGTTTCCAAAATGTTTGCAAAGGTTTTCAACAAAGATATGCAGATTCTATATCTACAAGAGAAACTAATTGAGAAAAGAGCCTCTCCTGGAGCCCTCCCACTACCACGGCCACATTGCATATCCTCTTATTATTATTATTATTATTATTATTATTCTCTTAAGGTGGTTTGCGAGTACACTCAAAGTACTCAGTGGCATTGTCCCTGGCTATTAACTTGGTCAGATATCAAGAAGAGGATGAAGTTGATGGCCATGCGAGCTAGGACGTTCTTCCAAATAGTTGCCTGTAGGTTAAGGCATGGCTCGGGCTCTGCGCTTGATGAAGCTCCGCTCACGATTATTGATGTAGCCATAATGGCATGTAAGGTATGACATGTATCCGCTTACGTAATGGATGTTTACTTTGATACTTGTCGGTTATGTGCCACGATTAACCGATCATGGGATCGTGGTGTATGCATAACAGGCATTCTCGGAGGATTAATCCGGGGGCTCCATAGACTTGGTATCAGAGCCATCCTGACTGTAGGAGAACCTTAGTTAGCATGGTCGTTAGACAGGAAAATTATTTTTGGAAACACCGGCCTTCGAAAATTATTTTCTCAAAGCATTTTGAAAGAATTCTACTCCTTATCTCAGCCCAATTTAAATGATTTCGAAAATGATTTGTTCTATCTCTCATCCAAATTTCAAACCTAGGGATTTCAGATAACTAGGATCTAGAACCCAGTGAAGATGATGAGAACGAGATGAAGAGAGCAACCCCTGATACATTGCAAATGTATCTATAATTTTTGATGTTCCATGCTTGGTTTTATCCACTTTCTTGTGTTTTGTCCACACTTTGGAGTACTTTTCATATGATTTCTTGGACTAACCTATTAACAAGAGCAATAGTGTTAGCTGCCTTTTTTTTGCTGTTTTTGGTTCCAGGAAAGTCAGAAAATGAATATTCTCGGAATTGGACGGGTCAAAAGCCAAAGTGCCTATTTTTCTGGAAGTCATCAGATGCCAGAATACGAGACGGAGAAGGGTCGGGGGCCGGCCACACCACCTGGCCGCGTGGCCAGGCCTGGCCCGCGCCAGGGGGTGGTCTGGCCGACCCCAGCACCCCTCGGCCTCTCCTTCCGCCTATAAGATGCCCTCGGGACGAAAACCCTAAGTACCCGATCAAAAATCCACGAAAGAGTCTGTAGCCACCGTCATCTCCATCCCTAGACCGGGAGGGATCTGAAGTTCTTCCCTTTCGCCTTACCGGGACGATGAGCACACAAGTTTACCCTTTCGCCTTAGCAGGAGTAGTCTGTCAAGCATATAACTCAGATTGGACCTCACTTTCGCCTTACCCACATTAAAGATGCTTATGATAGGGGTAATGAGAGCTCAAAGCTAACAAGTGCCATACTTTCAGCATTTGGAAGCCTTTCAAAATTATTCAAAACCTTTTTATTTTACTTGTTGAGTCTCCACATATTCTTTGAGCACCTTCTTGAGAGCATAGTTGTCATTCCCTGTGTTTGTTCCATTACTTGATTACTTGTGTTATGACTTTGATGCTTGTATTCTTGATATCTTTACTTCTAGTCATCACTTGAACTTCAGAGGTGCCTTGGCATTCATAATCAAAGGCAAGCGAGATACCACTCTATCATACCTTTCTATGAGCATTGTAATGTTACTTATGTTCGTGCTTCATGCTACTTATTATTCTTGAGTTGGAATCTCTTCATAGCTTGCAATGACTATTAAGTAGACTCAGTTGCATACTCTTTATAATGAATTGTCTAAGTAGTTGATCACATTGCTGAGAATATTTACATCATATGAAGCAAATGTGTTCGTGAAAGTTCTTTTATCGCACTCAGTTTTCAACTGAATTGCTTGAGGAGAAGCAATAAGCTAAGCTTGGGGGGAGTTGATACGTCCAAAACGTATCTACTTTCCCGAACACTTTTGCTATTGTTTCTCCTCTATACTTGTGTGATTTGGATGCAACTAATGCGAACTAACGCTGTTTTCAGCAGAATTGCCTTGGTGTCTACTTTTTGTGCAGAAAATCAACTATCAGGAAAAATCCCGGAAAATATGCCAAAAATCCTATTTCACCCAAAGACTCCAGGAGCCAGAATACGAGACGGAGAAGAGCCCTAGGGTGGCCACACCACCTGGTGGCGCGGGCCAGGCCAGGCCACGCCAGGGGGTGGTGTGGGCCCCCCAGGCACCCCCTCAGCCTCTCTCTTCGCCTATAAGGATCCTTCTGACCTAAAAACTTCGGGGGGGTCGACGTTTTTCCAGAAGGAGTTCTGCTCCGCCGCCACCACCAGATTCCATGAAACAGCACCAGAAACTCCGTTCTGGCACCCTGTCGGGACGGGGAATTGGAGGAGATCATCGCCATCACTTCTCCATCGACCATCCATGTTTCCCCCATCTATGAGTGAGTAATCCCCCGTTGTAGGCTATGGGGATGGTAGGGATTGGATGAGATCGTTCATGTAATGGCATCAGATTGTTAGGGCATGGTGCCTAATATCTTTTATTAGTGATTTACGACTTTGTTGCGACTTGTTGTGCTTAATGCTTGTCACTAGGGCCCGAGTGCCATGATTTCAGATCTGAACTTGTTATTGATTCATTATGATAGCATTGTTTTTGGTCTTATCTGCAAGTTGTATACACACGTTGTTTTCCGGAACCTATGGCCCCGAAGTGATAGAAATCGGGATAACCGGAAGGGAAAGGCTTTGATGTGAGGATCACATGTGTTCACGGAGTGTTAATGCTTTGCTCCGGTGCTCTATTAAAAGGAGCACCTTAATTGTCAGTAGTTCCCTAGAGGCCCCGCTGCAAACGGGCTGGTAGGACAAAAGATGTTGTGCAAGTTCTCATTGCGAGCACGTATGACTATATATGGAACACATGCCTAGGATTGTCTCGTACTTGGGTGCTTTATCTTATTTATCTGCAATTTCCCTATGCTCTGATTGCTATGTGAATTGTCTTGTCCATGCAACACCCGTTCATCCATCCCTATGCCTACCGCACTCGAATCCCACTGTTTACTGCTTTTGTTACTACTTTCTTTGCTTTACTACTGCTGTTACTTTGCTATTTCTACTACAAAACTGTTGCTACTGATAAACTGCTGTGAGCAAGATTGTTTCCAGGTGCAGCTGAATTGACAATTCAGTTGTTAAGGCTTATAAATATTCTTTGGCTCCCCTTGTGTCGAATCAATAAATTGGGTTTCACTTCCCTCGAAAATACTGCGATACACCCCCTATACTTGTGGGTCATCAGAGCACAATCAACACAGGGCATACAATCACCAATACCATTCAGCAAACAAACATACCATACATTATTAAATTCAGTAGGTTTTGATAGTTTGAGTTCGTAGCCATTAGAAATACTTTACTTGCATTTGTGGTTTTACCTTTGTGATTTATTTGTCAAATACCACCTAGTGAAGGGGGTTTTGACTAAGGCTTGGGTTTTGGTGATATCAATGTGCAACAATGATATGATCAGATCGGTATTGGAATAACAAGGCCAACAAAAGTGGTTTCACTATTTTACCAAAATCCATTGGTTTATAATGGATTTTCTAGTGGGAAATACTCTAGTTTTAGGAGATAATTCTCCAGAAGAGTTCTTTGAGTCTAAAAATTATTTACTTGGGTGGTTTTGTAGATTTTGATTTACTTGTTCACTGAGAGTTGGTATGATGTCAAAATAATTATCAGAATGCCCTCAGGAATTTCCCAAAGTCAGTTATGCATGAAATTTGTCTTTTTAACCAGATTAATTATACAGAAGCTTTTGATATGCTTCCAAAGACACATGATGGTTATTTGAATTATCTTTCTATATGAATTGGAATCACCCAATTTGGATTTGTAAAACTTCTGTAGTGATTTTTCCACTTGAACTACCCTAGGCAGAGATGATTAATTCACCAAAATTAAAACAGAGCACAATAAAATTTTATCTCCTGGATTTTGATATACATTAGTGTACCACATCATAGAGAGTTGGAATTAACTCAAAACATGTTATAGTTTGGCTTGTGGAATTTTTTAAAGTCAATATGTAATTGTTTTTCTTATTTTTACTGATGTGAAACTATGGTTCACCTTGACATGATACAAAGTCTAATGGGTAGGTACAGAAAATACCTTTCATAGAAACTTTGATCCATCCCATTTGGATAAGGGTAGCCCTCAGAGAAATTTATTTAGTGTAAACTATACATTTTAGTAGATTTAATTCTAGCAAAAGACTAAGATAAATATTGGTATGAGACTAGCTCTGATTGGTATAGAAAACTCCATAGAGCATGTCAAAATTAGATCTATCCATTTGTTGGTATTTTCCATTTTCAAAAAGATTTAAAACTAAATTCTATAGAACAGATCTGGAAAAAGGAATTAAGAAAAGAAGAGGGCATATAGCAGCCGAGCTGAATCCTTACGAACATGGGCCGCGCAAGGGAGATCTGGCCCACCCGGCACCGGCTCACGCGGGAGCACTGGGGTTCAAAACCGGGGCGGGGCCCGGTTGCCAGCCACTGCGGTACATCGAAGGGGTATCGAGCGCGCGCGGCCGTTCGATTAGAGGGGCATCGATGACCCCCGGCCCTTGTCTACCTCGGAGAGGCTCGCCTGTTAGGAAACCCTAGGGGCAGCGGTGTTCCGCCAGGGAAGGGCTCGCTAGGACGCGCTGGGGCCAGAGGAGTGGCGCGGGGTGGTGGTCCAGGAGAGGGGTGGAAGAAGTCGTTTCTCTTCCGGAATAGGAGTTTGCACGAGAACCCGACGGGGTTGGCCTTCGGTGCTCGCCGGAGAAGCGCCCAGGGGTTGCTGCATGTTGCAAAGGAGGGCATGGTTAGACGTAGAACAACAAGGGGAGTCAAGCAGGGTGACATGCAGAGGAAGAAACAAAGGGATGGAGGAGATATGCTTGAAACGAGGGAGGAGGCCGACGCTCCTTCTTATTCTTCTCATGGGCAAGGTAGAGCTGGGGAGAGGGAGTGGGCTTCGGGGGAGATTAGTGGGGAGCAGAGGGATTAAATGAGGGGTGGAGGGAGGCGTGGGATGGCCTCTAGCCTATAAACCGAGGAGGAGGTGTGTAGAGTGGACTATGTCCATTTGAGGAGAGGGGAGGGATGCTGCTTGGGTATTAGTCGAGGGAGGAGGTGGAGGGGGTGAGGTGGGGCCTAGTACACGACCATTGAGAGAGAGGGGAGTGGTCGTGGCTGCTACTGCTTTTAATACCAAGATATTTGCAAGATATGCCATCTCTCTCACACATGCTTCAAGGGCTAAAGGGCAAGGGGGAGGGCTTGCTACAGTGGTCACCACGACCAAGGGAAGGTATGATGGTTGTTGTGGCCAACCATTGAGGGGAGTGGTGATGGGTTGGTTTTGGTTTTTGATCAAGCTTTGACAAATTTGCTAATTTGCCATAATGCTTTATTACTACAAGGTTCTCAAAAGTTGATCTTGGACAGATGGGGAAATGTTGTTGGTGGGTAGCAGAGGTCAAGATACCCTTTTAGGAATTGTTTTAGATTTTTCCATGATTTAAGAGTCCACTTAAAACCATTTATTCAAAAAGTGCAGAAATGGTTTCTAGAGGCTCATTTGATATTCTTACATTGGACATGGTTGGTTTTTGATGTGAAGGGGTCTTATATATGCATTCACACTTTTGGGAATTTTCCCAAGATTTATTGATGAACGAATGCATTTAAAACAATTATTATTCCATTTCTTCCATTTAAGAAAATGGACAAAAGAAATAATAAAGCTCTTCAAAAATATTTATTTTTAAATTTGGAAGATAGGGTAAGATGATTAGACTTCAAAAGAGCTTAAAGTTGGAGGTGTGATTTGGGGAAAATCAAACTTTCTTCTATAGATTAAGTTTTGGAGTTTTTGTCCATTAAATGAATTAAATAGTTTTTGAGCCGTAATAATTATGGATATTATTTTATAAATCTTTAAAATCAAGCTATATGATGTACACAAGGTGTATATAGCATTTTCAACCTTGGGTGTTGAGAATCCAAATAGATTTTTGGTGAGGAACAAGAATTAATGGATCTAGAGTGATGTTATTTTCATACCTCCAAAACATGGTTGTATCTTGGAGCTCAAGGCTCCCCTTGGTTCAAGGTCCATATGGATAGATATATCAAGTTATGTGGATCACCATGGTACAGAAGTTTGGGCTTGATCATGCTTGATCTCTCCAAGGATTGGTTCCAAACTTTGAATAAAATAAGCCTGCCAAGGCAGATTATCAAATGGTCTTCAAAACCATGTGGGTTTTTGAAGCACAAGGATACATGTGGAACAAGTTAAGTAGGTATTGCTAGACCTTTATGAGTATAACACAATCATGCAAGGAGTTGGTGAAAAGAATATAACATGTAGGTGTGACCTTCTTCGAAGGTAGGCATGTTGATAAGATTTGCAGGAATTATTATTTTCTTGCCTACAAAACCATCAAGAAAAAGTGGGTTAAGAGGTGATATATCCATGGGAAATACTGGGCCTTGTTAGTCCTTCTGATGGTCTACAATATGGTTCATGTGCATTACCAAAATGGCACAAGGGTTGAGAAAGAGAGGCATTCTAAAAGGTGATGTTGAAGCAGATTCCCGACTTTGCCAAATTTGGCAGGTTTAGGGTTTTTGGCTAGATTAGGAGAGGGGATGTTTTGAGGGGTTGCAATGTACCAAAGCATCATAAAGTGGATGATGTTGAAGTTTATATTGAGTAGAAGGGGTCCATGCTTGATATTGGTCTTCATGGACTTGGAAGCTTCTAGAATGGATCACTGCAGAATTGATATGGTTTAGGGTTTTAGAGGATCACCTCGTGGCTAGAGATTAGATATAGATTGTATTCTTTCTTAGGGTTTGGTGATTTTAAGTATCTTGATCCTAGTGGGTGAGCTCCTAGAGTGGCTCACCTAGCTCCTAAGCAAACAAGTCAAACAGCAGATCAAAGCAATTCATCAGACAACAGATCAAGGCCACTCATCTTTCAAACTAAGCAAACCTACTAATAGGGTTACCGTCAAGCCTATATCGAGGTAAGGATGGTTATTTTTAAAAGGTTGGAGTTTGAGTAAGAAGAGAGTCGTTGGTATCTCTACCAAGAGTAGAGGTCAAAAGCTTAATAAAAAGGTTTTGGGAAACTTAGAGACCAGAGTAGTTGAAGGTTTTGTATTGAAAACATAACGAGATTGTATCATATAGGTCTCCATAATTTTGTAAATAGAAGCTACTAAAATATTTAGGGTTGCAAAGGCATCTTGGCTCAGGTTTTGAAATGCCAGAACATTTGAGAATATATAGAAAGAGCCAGAACAGTTTTGTTAAGTAGTTTTTGTCAACTTAGGTTGGGGTAAGGAGTATATCATAAGTTGTACAATCGGAAGCATAAGCACAGACAAGCAATCAAGCAAGACTGCATCAATCAACAAGAAAAAGTTTTTGTTCCCCCCGATTTTGCATTCTCGACAACTAATCAGGGTTGTTGAAATTGGCATGTTACAGACCTTTTCCCCTTAAAAGAATCTAGTCCCGAGATTCGAGAGAGTAAGGTTAGGGGATTTTGTGTTGGAGTTAGTGTCATGGGTTTCTCGCATACTAACTTGTTGGCTTTGTCTTTGAACAAGGTCACTGCGATGGTGAGGTTGAACTTCAATCGTCTGGGATGCACGTGTTGAGCAGGCTTCAATCGGGATTGTGAGGAGTGATCTTCCTTCTGTAAGGATTCACAGTGTGTCTCTTAAGGGATTATCGTATCCTAGTACGTTTTTGGGACTATCTGCTGGATTGCTTCTGGAAGAGGGTTATTCTATTTGTGGGAAAGACGCAGTATTTCCCCCTTAGGGCTAAACTAGGGTGGCTTGGAGTTAACACAGTCCTTCCGTCTTGGAGTCATCGGACGATGTTAGGTGGATATCGCAATCTTCTGCCCGGAGTTGAAACCTTCTGATGACGTCCGCAAACTAGGTGTTATGAGGCTTATATACTACTTTTATTCGTACTTAGACGATCAGAGTAGTTGAATTAGCGGATCGTCCAAACTGTTTAGAACTACGAGGTTAGTGAATCTACGGTCCCTTAGGCTGATCTTTAGCTAAAGTAGCAGAGGGCTTCATAGAATCTTTAGTTAGTTTCTCCTCTAATGACTCACGAGTTGCTGTTTGGCGAAAAGGCGTCGGATCTGGAGATCTTTTCTGGTAGACAATCTTCGGATTTTGAGTAGGAAGATGCGGTCTATCCACCTTAGAGATTCACTGAGGTCTTTCGAGAATGGTGCAGATCTTCTGTCTTGAAGGTCTAGCGTGATGCTGCAGAAGTATGTATCTCCTTGGGTCTTGGGTTGAGATCTCGAGAGACGTTCTATTGCGTGCACCAGGGCGGGGTATTTTCCTAACGAAGTCTTAGTAGTTAACTTTGGGTAGGTTAGCGGTTAACGACACTTATTGTTAGCCTTCAGTTAGGTTAGAGGCATCCATCTTCGGAGAAGTTATCCTTACTCAAACTATTGATGTTGCTTCTGCTCGATGGAGAAGCAGACTCGTTGTCTTCAGGCAGTCTTGTCTTTAGGATTTTGGAGTAATCTGGCCTTCCAGGGAGGAACTTCCTGTGGATCTGGGTGGGGTCGACTAAAATTGTTAGTATCTTTGGGGCTGTCGAAAGCTCTAATATACCGAGGGTTAGTGTAGTTAGGTCTTCACTTCTTGTATTGGTAGGTAAGTCTTGTGATTTCTCGTGGATAGGGAGGATCCTTTGGTGATCGACTTCCGGCTTCAACGGGATTTTGCTATAATAGACTGATGAATAATGGAGTGTTGCGCTACCGACGAGTCTTGAGAGTTGAGTTTGATGAGGTCTACCATCGTGCTGAGGTGACGTCTTCGAGTTGCTCTGACTGGACGAGGTCGGGCTTCTGTTTCTGGCGATTCTTCGCCTCTCATAACTCCCGAGATTAGTAGGGTTCTCTTACTGACAACAAACAGGGGTTCCTGAGGAACTAGGTGGGGTTTCGATCCACGAGTCACATTTGACTAAGGTCAAAATAGGCCAAAACACACATACACAGTGAACAAAGCGAGGGGATCGCAATGTCCTTGGCAAACAGCACACATCAAGCAACACATGATGCACTTAGGCAAGCAAACACGGCCAACTAGGGGGGACCAAGAAGTTAACTATTCGCGAGATAGGGGAATCATGATCTTAGGGTTATTGATCCTAAAGATCACATTATTAGGGTCTAGGTCACAATCTTGCGAATGAAGCCTTCGCTGTGTCTTTGGACGCTCCTCGGTAGCGTAGGATTTGGTTTCTTCTGATTATGAGG